>VWZI01001959.1:12072-42821 GCA_013396835.1 Psilopogon haemacephalus
TTTTTTCCCCAAGCTGTATTAGCTTCATTTTTTTTTTTCTTTCCCTTTTTGGAATATCATGGTAATTGGGTTGGAACAGAGGCTTTCATTACCAAAAGCAATAACTTGCAGCTGGAGTGGCACCAATTATTTCTCCCTTGAACACAGAATTATTTAATCCAAGGCTAGATTTTGAAGGTAGCAGTAGAGGGGGATGGGAATGACCCACAAACCCAGCTGCAGGAACATGGGGCTGCAGCTGAATATCTGGGGGAGAGGCATGGGAAGGGCATCACCTGCTTTTTGAGTAGATTTTTAGGATCCAAGGAGCTGTGAGGTCTGGTAAAAGGTGAACTGCTGCAGGAACAAACTAATGTCGGGATTTCCCAAGGTCAAGGTTTAGCCTTTTTGAAGTTGTCTGAGTCTGTTGTGGAACCTGGAATTGCAATGGTCATTGCTAATGAGAGAGCTGGTGGGGATGTTAATCTTACTGCTTTTGAGGTTAAGTTTAATTAACCTCTTAGGATTAGATGCCAGGATGAATTCTCACAGGAGGGAGAGAGCACCCAAGGGTTGCTGTTTTCCGTACCTTGGAGCAACATGGATTGTTTTCCATCTCAACTTGCCCAGTCAGCCCAGCAGCACTTGGCACCTCTGTTTTTCCTTTCCTGAGCTGGGACTGAAAGATACAAATCATAAAGAAACGATTCTGCATCTGTACTCTGGTGGGCCCCTACCTGAAGTGCCAGATCCATCTCGAGTCCTCAGCATAGGAGAGACTTAGACCTTCTGGAGCTGGGCCAGAGGAGGCCACAAAAATGATGCAAGGGCAGGAAGCCCTCTGTTGAGAGAGCTGGGATTGTTCAGGCTGAAGAAGAGGGCTCCAGGGAGATCTTGTGGCCTTTCAGTATTTGAAGGGGCTCATAAGAATCATAGAATCATAGAATGGTTTAGGTTGGAAGGGACTTCAAAGATCATCCAGTTCCAACCCCCTGACATAGGCAGGGACACCTCCCACTAGAACAGGTCACTCAAGGACTTATCCAACCTGGCCTTCAACACCTCCAGGGAGGAAGCAGCCACAAACTCCCTGGGCAACCTGTGCCAGTGTCTCACCACCCTCACTGGAAAGAACTTCCTCCTAACATCCCGTTTAAATCTTCCCTCTGCCAATTTAAACCCATTACTCCTCATCCTGTCATTACAAGACCTTGTCAGTAGTCCCTCCCCAGCCTTCCTGTAGGCCCCCTTCAGATACTGGAATGCCACTCCAAGGTCTCCTCAAAGTCTTCTCTTCTCCAGGCTGCAGAGCCCCAACTCTTGTAAACCTGTCCTCATAGCAGAGGTGCTCCAGCCTTCTGAGCATCTTCGTGGCCCTCTTCTGGACTCTCTCCAACAGTTCCATGTCCTTCTTGTGGTGGGGGCTCCACAACTGTACCTGTTGTGACAGGACAAGGGGACATGGGTTTAAACTGAGAGGGGAGGTTCAGACTAGATAGAACGAAGAATTTTTGATGCTGAGGGTGGTGAAATGCTGGCCCATGTTGCTCAGAAAGGTAGTGGCTGCCGAATAGAATAGAATAGAATAGAATAGAATAGAATAGAATAGAATAGAATAGAATAGAATAGAATAGAATAGAATAGAATAGAATAGAATAGAATAGAATAGAATAGAATAAAGCCAGGTTGGAAGAGAACTTCAAGATCATCCAGTCCAGCCTATCACCCAGACCTAGCCAATGGCACTAAGTGCTCCATCCAGATTTTCTTGAACACCTCCAGGGATGGCGACTCCACCACCTCCCTGGGCAGCCCATCCCAATGCCAATCACTCTCTCTCAGAAGAACTTCCTCCTAATGTCCAGCCTATACCTCCCTCGGCACATCCCTGTAACCATTCTAGGTCATGTTGGATGAGGCTCTGAGCAACCTGATCTAGTTGCAGATGTCCCTTATGACTGCAAAGAGGTTTGACTGAATGGCTTTGAAATTCCTATTCCAACCCAAACTAGTATATGATTCTTCAGTGTTACGATAATGTAGGAAACCCAAAATTTCCTAAGGGGAGGTCTGCTGGTTTGAACTAATTGGAGGATTTGAATGAGAAATTAGACAATAGGCTGAGAAAGGAAAACACTGATGATGCTACTTCACTCATAAATTTACTGAGAAAGAAAAAAAAAAGTTTTAAGAGTTGTAACTCAAATATAGATAAGTCACACTGCTTTGAGACCGCTTTGGGCTGTGGCTCTTGCACAGATCTTTCTCCCTGCCTCTCATAGCTGGATCTGAATAATTTCACTTACTTCTTTCCTACTGCTAATCCCCCTAGCCAATCTACCTTCACCTATCTGCTGCATAAGACAGATAGTGGGATAAGATTGAGGAAAAGGGGAAGGTGGTAGGGGTGGTTAGTTACCCCTCATAGGGATTTTGATCTCTGGGAGGGCTGTGGTGTTTTTGTATTACCTTTTACACTGCATATATCTGTAAATATCTATTATACATTGTAAATATCTGCTTGGNCCACCACATTGTGTATTGTGTGAAGCTGTAATTATAAAGTTTCATTTGTTAACTTCCAGCCGACTGAGTCCTAGCCTGGGTTATCTCAAAGGGTGGGGGGACAGGTAATTGCTAAAGCACCACATTGTATGTTGTGCAAAGCTGTAAATGTAAAGCTTCATTTGTTAACTTCCAGCCGACTGAGTCCTATCCTGAGTTATTTCAAAGTGTGGGGGGGCGGATAACTGCCAAATCACCACCGGAGGTGAAGTTGGAACTGCTACCACCTCTCCAGGTTGGCACAGAGGAGGGGAGGCTGCGGAGCAGATGCAATAAAATATGCTTGTTGCAAGGGAAACAGTGCTGAAAGCTGTTGTAGGGTATTAGGAGCATACAAAGCCAGGCTGTGCAACAGGGATAGGAACCTGTGGGCTGTGTAGCGCCTGCAGAACAAGACCCTTTCTAATCTCTGACCTCTGTGCAGCTAATGCAGGAGATTAAAGGAAGGAGGACAGATGCTCTGCTCCTGCAGAAATGCCCAGCTTGGCTGCTGTGCTACACATTGGGTTTTGTCTTCTCAGAGAGTTGCTGTTGGGGGGAGGGGGGGTGGGAAGAGAGAGAAAGCATCAAGGACTCATCTCTGATTAATCAAATCAGAGCACTTGCATCTGCAGGGGTCAGATCAGCCCTGCACGGAACATGAGTGCCACTAGGCCAGATTAAGCCCCAGTTCATCTCTTTCAGCATCTTGCACCAACACTGGCCACCACCAGATGTTTCTGCAGAAGGTGTAAGAAAGCCTCGGGACCAGTCAGAATCTTCCCTTCCAATGTTTTCTGTCCTCTGCCCCTCTGCCATGCAAAGGGGACTGCGGTGGGTGCTTTGCTCTGTACTGCAGGACAGGCTCTGTCTGCTGGAGGGTTTCTTTATTTCTTTTTTCTTTTTTTTTTTTGAGTTGCTGTTCAGCATCAGCTGGCAGAAAACAATGCATTTGTGGCTGGCAGCTGAGGTTTCAATGTGACCCGTGACACCCTGCCAAAAGGTATTGTGGACATGCTGGGAATAGCTGTCTCCTAGCCCTTGGCTGTGCCCTGGGTTGTGTTGCTTGCTCCTGGTGACACTTCAGTGTGCAGCAGCCCAGACACAGGCTTGGAAAGTCCAGCCAGTGAAGGGAGCGAGGCCATGGCTGGAAGGACTTTGCAGCATTTCTCCTGTATTTTAAGTTCTCCCTGTCCCCTGGCAGCTCATACTCAGCATGTTAAACCATTTTCTGTCTTTTCTCAGCACTGGAGGCAGTGCTGCAGCCCCTGCTCTGTCCCTAGCCAAACTCCCAGAGGACGTGGAGCATGGATTTTTCCGAGCTGTTCCCTCTAGCAAAGGCAAAGGATGAGCAAAGCCCAGGAGTGGTCATCTGGGGACAGGCACTGGGGCTCCAACACAATGCCTCTGCCTTGATGGATCACTTAAACACCTTCATAGCCTTGGGGCAGGACCTTCTTGTCTTCACTTGCCCCTCTTCTCCCTTTATTGTTCTTAGCATCTAGATTCTATTGCTCTTTGCAAGGTGGAGGGCTGGTGTCCACCTCCCTGCTGCAGACACATCTAGTGTTGAGCCACCACCAGTGTAGCCATGCTGCAGAGATACTGAATTTTTTTTTTTTAGGTTTGCTTTTTGGCTTTAGAAATCAGATCTATCTTTTCTTACATCTGCAAGGCTAATTGAGCAAAGGAATTGATTACTGTGGGCATGAAAAATTTCTTATCTCCTTAAATCCATAAATGACTCACACTGATGTAGTTATGAAATCCCTGTGAAGTCGCTGAGGTGTGTCCCGCTGGAGAGCAGAGATGCTCCTGGGGTCCCTTCTCTCAGAGAGTGGTGACTGAGGGAACAATGTCCACCTGGAGACCAGTGACAAGTGGTGACCCTCAGGGGTCAATGCTGGGACCAGTGCTGTTTAACATCTTTGTAAGTGACATGGACAGAGGAATCAGTGCACCCTCAGCAATTGTGCAGATGACACCAAGCTGTGTGGCACAGTCGACTTGCTAGAGGGCAGGGATCCATCCAGAGGACCTGGACAGGCTGGAGAGGTGGGTCCAAGCCAACCTCATGAAATTCAACAAGGCCAAGTGTAAGGTCCTGCATCTGGGGTCAGAGCAATCCGAAGCACAAATCCAGGCTGGGTGGTGAGTGGCTGGAGAGCAGCTCTGAGGAACAGGACCTGGGGGTGTGAGGTGGTGAAAAGCTCAAGATGAGGCTGCAGTGTGAGTGCAGCCCAGACAGCAACTGTGTGCTGGGCTGCAGCAAGAGCAGCTGTGGGCAGCAGGGCAAGGGAGGGGATTCTGCCCCTTTGCTCTGCTCTCCTCACACCCCACTTGGAGTACTGTGTGCAGTTCTGGAGCCCCCAGCACAAGAAGGACATCAAACTGTTGGAGCCTGTCCAGCGGAGGGCCATGAAGATAATCAGAGGGCTGCAGCAGCTCTGCTCTGAGGACAGGCTGAGAGAGTTGGGGCTGTTCAGCCTGGAGAAGAGAAGGCTTCCAGGAGACCTTATAGTAGCTTTCCAGTAACTGAAGGAGCCTACAGGAGGGCTGGGGAGGGACTATTCAATAAGTCTTGTAATGACAGGATGAGGGGGAATGGGTTTAAACTGAAACAGGGGACTTTTAAATGGGATGTTAGGAGGAAGTTCTTTGCAGTGAGGGTGGTGAGACACAGGTTACCCAGGGAGGTTGTGGCTGCTCCCTCCCTGGAGGTGTTGAAGGCCAGGCTAGCTGAGGCCTTGAGTGACCTGTTCTAGTGGGAGGTGTCCCTGCCTATGGCAGGGTGTTGGAACTGGATGATCTTTGAGTTCCCTTCCAACCTAAACCATTCTATGATTCTATCCTAGACAGCAAATCCAGGGAGCAATGTCCCAGTGCTTGGTGCCTCTTCAGAGGGCAGCTGGGACTTTAGTCTCAAGTTAGGACTTTTCCCTGGCCATAATGCTAGAGACCACAGAGGCAGCTTGGTTTTCTAGATGGGTATGAGGCTAATGCAGGTAGGTCTCAGCTCACCAGTGCTGGAGAGGGGACGCCAATGCTGCCCCAGCACCCCCACTGCATTGTTCATCCTTGGCATGCCATTACCTATTGATCCGAAATGCATAGAATCATGAATCATAGAATGGTTTTAGTTGGAAAGGATCTTGAAGATCAGGGCTTCAAGTTCTGGACTTCACAGTTCAAGAAAGACAAAGAGCTACTGGTGAGAGTCAAACAAATGTCTACAAAGATGCTGAGGGTACTGGACCATCTCTCTGAGGAGGAAATGCTGAGAGACCTGGGGCTGTTTAGCTTGGAGAAGTGAAGTGGATCTTCTCAATGCTTATCAATATCTAAAGTGTGGGTCAAGAGGATGAGGCCAGACTCTTTTTGGTGGTGCCCAGTGACAGGACAAGGGGCAGTGGGCACAGACTGGAACGTTGGAAGTTCCATCTGAATATGAGAAAACCCTTCTTTTCCCTATGAGGGTGCAAGGGCCCTGGACCAGGCTGCCCAGAGAAGTTGTGGATTCTACTTCCCTGGAGAGATTCAAAACTTCTCTGGTCATTGTGATCCTGGGCAACCTGTTCTGGGTGACCCTGCTTTAACAGTGCGGTTGGACTTGATGATCTCTGGTTGTCCCTTCCAACCCCTACCATTCTGTGATTCTCTGATCATCCAGTTCCAACTCCTTGCCACGGGCAGGGACACCTTCCACTATATTAGGTTGGTCAAAGTCTCATCCAACCTGGCTGTGGACACTTCCTGGAAAGGAAATGAAATACACTTGGTGGTAGGAGACTTCTCACTCCAAGAGACCATGGTTCAAAGTTTTTTAATATAAGGTGTTTCAAAGGACTTTGTGTAAGTTCATAGAATCACAGAATATATTGGGCTGGAAGGGATCCTTGAAGGTCATCTTGTCCAGCTCACCTGCAGTGAGCAGGGACATCTCCAACTGTATTAGTTTATGCTAGCTCACCTGGACTGAAAAGGTCAATAAATAGCCTTAATTCGATTTGGAAGTTAAAAAAAAAAAAAAGCTTTAACAATAAATATAAGGTATTTTAGGTAAGGGGTGTTACAGAGGAGATGGGGAAAGGGAACAAAATAAGAAATATAGGCATAAGGTTCCAGTATCTGAAAGGAGCCTAGAGGAAGCCTGGAGAAGGACTATTCACAAGGTCTTGTTATGACAAGATGAGGGGTAATGGGTTTAAAGTGGCAAAGGGGAGATTTAAATGGGATGTTAGGAGGAAGTTCTTCACAGTGAGGGTGGTGAGACACTGGAACGGGTTGCCCAGGGAGGTTGTGGCTGCTCCCTCCCTGGAGGTGTTCAAGGCCAGGCTGAATGAGGCCTTGAGCAACCTGTTCTAATGGAAGGTGTCCCTGTCTATGTTTGGAACTGGCTGATCTTTAAGGTCCCTTCCAACCTAAACCATTCTATGATTCTATAAAGGTAAGGGGGGTCACAGAGGATATGGGGAAGGAAAACAAAATACAAAATATATGTATACAACCGGTAGGTGAGAATGGATGGAGTTGAATCCAGATGGTGAAGTTGAAAATTGGTGGTGGATGAAGATGGATGGAAGATGATGGTGAAATGCAGTGAGTTAAAAAAGTTCCAAATATGGTTGCTCTCCCCATGTCTTTGCTGGAGAGCACATAAGAAATGGCAGGAGCAGCAGCAGGAGAACACAAAGCTGGCTGATGAGGAGCAGAAGCAAGAGGAAGAAACAGGCAGTTCATCTCCACTTTATAGAGGGTCTCAGCAGGAAGTGGGAGGGGCTAAACACAACACCTGGGGGCAGGTCAGACCACCCCCAGGGAGGAGGCAGGATCCAGATCAGGTAAGTGCCCCAGGAGAGGTTAACCCTTTACACCGACTAGATCAGGTTGCTCAGGACCCCATCAAGTTTGACCTTGGACGTCTCCAGCAACAGGACCTCCAGCACGTTAATGTGTGTATTGCACAGTTTTAAAAGTGCATTCTAAACTCCCCAAAGTTATGAGCTCAGGGAGAAAATATGAGAAGAGACACCATCTCCTGATGCATTCAGCAGATGATCAGAGAGCTGGAGAAGCTCTGCTATGAGGACAGGCTATGAGAGTTGGGGCTCTGCAGCCTGGAGAAGAGAAGGCTTCCAGGCTACCTTATAGTAGCCTTCCAGTATCTGAAGGGGGCCCACAGAAGGGCTGGGGAGGGACTATTCACAAGGTCTTGTAATGACAGGATGAGGGGGAATGGGTTTAAACTGGCAGAGGAGAGATTGAAACAGGATGTTAGGAGGAAGTTCTTCATAGTGAGGGTGGTGAGATGCTGGCACAGGTTTCCCAGGGAGGTTGTAGCTGCTCCCTCCACGAAGGTGTTGAAGGCCAGGTTGGATGAGTCCTTGGGCTAGTGGGAGGTGTCCCTGCCTATGGCGGAGGGTTGGAACTGGATGATCTTTGAGGTCCCTTTCAACCTAAACCATTCTATGATTCCATGATTCTACGATTCTATGATTCAGGCCGCTCTGACTTTTAGACTTTTCCCTTTGCCAAGGACCTCAGCACACCTCCTTCTCCTCTGTGCGCTGTCAGTCACACAACCAGAGGCGTTTCAAGAGAAGCTTTGGGAGATTCTGTGTGCTTGTGACAAACCCTGGGCCATTAACAGCCGCTTCATGGTCGGCTGTTTTTTGTTTCCAGCAGGATATTACCAGCAGTCTGAGCGGATGCTTTCGATTCCATTGTTGTTGTTGTTCTCGTTGTTGTTGTTCTTTTTAATATATCCTTTGTGGGCAGAACAGCGTCGTGAGCAATCTGTGTGCTCCAAACGAGATAATGGGATGATACAGTGGGCCCCCTGCTCAGCTGGAGATTGCTAGATAATACGTGGTATTCTGGAGAGATAATAACCCCAAATGGAGTGAGTATTCCTCCCTGCAGCGTTTACATCGAATACCCAGGACAGCCTTTTGTGGACAAGAGAAGTCAGAGGTGGTATCATCTGACTGAGGAAAATGGAAAATGCTTGAAAAGAAGGAGGGGTTAAAAAAAAAAAAAAAAAAAAGCAAAGAGAAGAGGAAAAAAAAGAGCTAGTCAATGAGATGATTTTCTTTTCTTGAGCTTGCGAGGCTGGGAGGCCATGGGATGAAAGGAGATGGAGAGAATAATTGGAGTTATAAAGTGTGGGCAGCAAGCTGGCTGCTGGGTGAGTTAATGAGCTATACGAAAATTAAATCCCCAGCCTCAGACCCCTCTATGAAGATGTTTTCCCTTGTGGTTTTTTTCCCTTGCTGGCTGTCAGTAGATGTTAGAAAAGGGAACGCATGGTGGCAAGGGGTTTTTGCCATAGGTGGTGCCAGGCTAACCTGCTGTCACTTCGTCTCTTTCTTGGAAAGGGAGCAGGCTTTCTAGGCAAGGAAAACACAGCAGCTGCCTTCCCTAAAGCGTCGGCCATGTGCTGGGTGGAGATTACAGCAGGAGTTTAAGGGTCACTGCTGTTATTATGGGCTGGGGAAAAGCTTCAAAAGCAAGGAGAAGGGTTAGAAGTGATAGAAAATAGGGCAAAGTGCCATCTTGCAAAGGGCGAGCCACCGAATCTGGGAGATGAAGCAGATTTTCTGCTGAACCAGAGGCTCATGGGTGTGTATTAAAAGGAGACATTTTCTGTGTGCAAATTTATATGTGATGCTGCATATGTGACCCTAAGGTGTAATAAGCAAAACGGAGGTGAGGCAATATTTAACTGTCCTGCAAAACACTTAGGGGAAAAGCCTTTGGGAATGTGCCCCAGAGTTCTGGTCTTCACCCCCCAAAAAAGGCTGAGTTTAAATCTCAGCAGGTGCAGCAAAGGGTTGCTGGGGAGGGCAGGGAGAAAGGGGCCTATTTTAGGCAAGGAGATGAAAAATATCCTCCTGTGTTCGGCCAAGGAGGCTGGGAGAAGACGTGATGCCTGTCTATAAATACAGCAGGAATGTAAACACCAGGGAGGGAAGCAAACTGATTGAACTCAAAAGGCAACATCAGCAGAAAACCAAATCACTCTGAACCGGGCAAGAACAAATCCAAGAGCAGACCAGCACGTGGCGATAGGATCCTGGGATGGTTGGGGCTAATGGGATCATTGAGGGTGAAAGACCTCAAAACTGATTTTGAGGCAGTGCTTGTTAAAATGAGGAAAGATGTGACAGGGCCATTTCTGCCCACAGCAAACTGGGAGCTGAGTTGGGAAATCCCTCTGGGTGTGCATTACTGCAAGCTCCCTGACTTGCATCAACAGTATCTCAGTGACCCTGAGCTTATGGTAATGTTTGTGGTGACTATTAATAGCACCACACAATTCTTATTTTTCTTTCTCATGCTATTAAAAACAAACAAACAAAGCAAAAACTCAGATCAGAATATCTGGAAATGCCTTATCACAGCAGGCTGCACCAATATCAGGATGGATCCCCAAGCAAGGTCCCTCCTTTGTGCTATGGGTACAAAGGAGGGGCAGCAATGAGGACCTTGAGCTTGTGTGGCTCTTGATGAGCAGAGTCATAGCAGAAATGCAGTTGTTGGTCCCCAGGGGTTCAGCACAGTTAATGAACCCATGCAGGAGTTGAGTGCTTTCTGTGTCTGAGCTGGCACTTTTCAGTTGGGCTGAGGAGCTGAGCCATGTTTTGGTGATGCTGGAAGCTCCCTGAGATATGCATGCAGAAGGTGATAAAACCAACACAGCTTCAGCTGGTGAGGCACGCACAGACTGGAGGGCTTGATGATGTTTGTGTATTGCAGAAGTGGGGCAGGCAGTGCTGCAGGGGTGGTGCTGTGCCCTAGGGGCAGGGCAGGCAGTGGGAGCTTGAAGGGATAGGGCTGAAGGATGCTCATGGTGGGAGATGCTCAGCTCTGCCTGAGAGAGGGCCGAGTGGGGGAGTGTGGGCACAGCAAAAGCACTCTGAGCTGCTGTGTACAGCTGCTGTTATGGGAACCACAATATTGCATTAGTGTTTCATAGAAGAGCAGACCAGAAATCAGCAAAACTGACTTTCCTTCTCCCTGCCCTCCCCTCTAGTTAGTTTGAATATTCCCTGCAAGCTGAGAGCCTCCAGACAGATGATTTGTAAAGTCCTACTGGTGCTTTATGTGGGTAAGACCTCTCAGGTAGGTTCATGGGCTGCCAGCCACACTTGGGATTTTGGAAAGGGTCATGTGAGGGGAGTGGGAGAGGCTTCCCTGGGGGAAAGGGTGGGTTTTTTCCACAGCAGAAACAGACCTAGGAATGATTTCCCTCTTTTTTTTTTTTTTTTTCCCTTAGGCAGCTTTGTTAATCGGACGAAGCTTGCAGATCTGTTAATTTGTTGGACTGGAATATGCTTAACCTCGTGATGAGGGTTTTTGGATAAAGCAATTGAGAGGCTGGGCTGTTTGAAGACAAAGGGGTTAGCTAAAGCTTAAGTGGGGTCACAGTGACCTAATTACGATTTGAGGGTAATGCTGCGTTTGGAAATGGGCTGGCTTTCAGCTAAAAGGAAAAAGTACCTGGAACGCACTGTCAAATGTGGGATGCAACATGAAATGAGCATGTAAATTAGATGGCTCTCATTATAAAAGGGCAAGGTTGATGAACAGATCCTCAGAGCTTTCCCCAGAATGATGCCTTTNTGCTGATAACGCTGAGCCTCGGAAGAGCACAGCTTTGATGCTGGCAATGAAGAGAGATCATTTTTCCTCCAGGCCCAGCACCACTATGCCTGTACATCACCAGAAAGTTTAGCATGGCTCCTCGGGAACATGGCAAAACCCACCATCAGGCTCTGGTGGGCTGTGGTTTGTTTGAAAGGCGAGGTCAGTGTTAGTGGAGGTTTTTTGCAGGTCTCATGTCTAGTGTCCTGCTGGGGCTGGCATGGGCTGGTGAGCCTCTCCTGAGTCTATTTAGGGTCAGAGCCAAGGTTGCACGGGAAGTTCTTCCCAGTGTCTCCCAAAATTGTCCGCAGGAGCACCCCAGCACCCAGGGTTATCATCAGCCATGATAGAGAACAAATCAAGACTCAACTCCCTGTGCTTGTCTAAGTCCTTGGTATGAAACCTTACTGGATTTTTTCCTGCCTAAAATAATCTTGACTATTAAACTTCAAGCCCAAGACCACCTCAGCTTGATGATGTTGCTTCAGAGGCATAGGACGGTTCCCCGTGAGCTTTCCACTTGCTGGAACAGTCTCTGCTTCAGCTCAATCTGTGCGTGCCAGCTGTGTGCTCCATTCCAGCTGAGTGCAAAGGTTCTGAGGATGTAAGCAAAATCACATTTAGCTTTTCCAAATGCAGGAGGTAGGAGGATCAGAGATGTCCGTCACATTTAGAAGCAGGTTAGAGCAATTCTCATGTGCAGGGAATAGATTTTGCTGAATAAGATAAGTTTTGTTACCAGTCCTTAAAGTGAATTTCTCATTAGCTGTGCCCTTGTGGCGAAGAAGGCCAATGGGATCCTGGGGTGCATTAAGAGTGTTTCCAGAAGATCAAGAGAGGTTCTCCCCTGCCTCTACATTGCCCTGGTGAGACCTCATCTCGAGTACTGCCTTCAGTTTCGGCCTCCCCAGTTTAAGAGGAACAGGGATCTGCTGGAGAGGGTCCAGCGGAGGGCTACAAGGATGATTAGGGGACTGGAGCGCTGCCTGATGAGGAGAGGCTGAGGGACCTGGGGCTGCTTAGTCTGGAGAAGAGAATACTGAGAGGGGATTTAATAAATGTTTATAAATATCTGAGGGCTGGGGGTCAGGCTGGGGGAGGACAGGCTCTGCTCACTTGCTCCCTGTGATGGACAAGCAGCAGTGGGTGTAAGCTGCAGCACAGGAGGTTCCACCTCAACACAAGGGGAAACTTCCTGACTATAAAGGTCATAGAGTACTGGAACAGGCTCCCCAGAGGGATTGTGGAGTCTCCTTCTCTGGAGACTTTCAAGGCCTGTCTGGATGCATTCCTGTATGACCTGAGCTAGACTGTATTGTCCTGCTCTGGCAGGGAGGGTGGACTCAATGATCTCTTTGGGTGCCTTCCAACCCCTGACATCTTGTAAGCCTGTGTTCTTGGCTTCAGTAGTCATCTCTTTTGGTTTATCACAGTAGGTGTAGGGAGAGCCTTGGACCTGTTTTAATGGGATCTGTGCTGCATCCCCCAATTGATGCTGCAAATTATTTCCTGGAAGTGGAGCAGGCTCTGAGACACATCTCCAGCCACACATTCCTAGGTGTTGTAAATGTTCCTGGTTCTCCTGGCTAAGTTTTCTTTGCAAAAAGGAGACTGATGCCTTGAGCATCTGTGAGTATATCGGACCAAAAGAGCTTTCCTTTTGAATTTGTATCCTTCTAGACCAGGAATTAAATCTGTCTTGTGCACTCTCTGTGCTGCTTTTCCTTGTCTCTGTTGCACTCTTGATCTTCAGCTGTGGGATTGTCAAGTCCAGGATGACCTCTCACAGTGTGTCTGCAGGTTTAGGAGATGAGGTCCCGGCATTGGTTGCACCCCTCAGCAGGAACTGGAATTTCCTTAAGCTGGACACATGAATAAACCCTTAAACGGCAGCCTCCCTGACTCTGATTACAGCCATTAGCAGCCCTGTAATTGTCACTCTAATTGTAGGGGTCTTGCAAACCCTGTGCCCTGCTGGAAGCATAGCTTAATCTGCCATGATACAATTATTTTGGGACACGAGAAGGAGGATTTTTCTCTTCCCGTGGTGACAGGGGACCAACCCTGAGCCCAGTGCCAGTGGGGAGGGTCTGGGGGGTTGCTGCACCCTCCCAATATGTGACAAAGATGCCAGGTAAGGGCAAGAGATAAGCTTGTTACAGGGCCTTATTCACCAGATGGATGAGCCCTTCCCAGGTAGATCTTCTGTTTCATTAATATACCATTAGCCTGGCATGCCCTGCTCTCCTCTGCCTCTATCATCATCTGGTGGAGAGATCATGTTTCCAGCTCAGCCTGTCCTTAGCATCGCATTGCTATTGCTCCTCATCTCCCCACCTGAAAACAAGCAGCAAAAGAGCTTGGACCACTTGGCTTGTGGCCATGCCAGCTTGCCCAGAGCTCAAGAGAGGACCTGGATGTGGCACTGAGCCACAGTTCCAAGGCTATGGGGAAAGGCACTGGTCCCAGTGCAAACCCATGGCTCTGCCATCCCTGACCCAAGCATGGGTGTGAGCCACAGGATGATGTACCATGAGGAGAGAGGGAGTCTTTAAGTGGCAGGGAGACAGGCTCTGGGGACAAAGATCTCATCACTTCCTTCAATAGCCCAAATTTAGAGGTGACAAGCAGAGAGAATCCTTGAATCATAGAATGGTTTAGGTTGGAAGGGACCTCAAAGATCATCCAATTCCAACCCTCTGTCATAGGCAGGGACACCTCCCACTAGAGCAGGTCCCTCAAGAATAAAAAAATCATTAAAAATCATGGAATGACAGAATATTTTGGGTTGGAAGGGATATTTAAAGGTCATCTAGTCCACCCCCCCCATGCAGTCATCAGGAACATCACCAACTAGAGCAGATTGCTCAGAGCCCCATTCAATCAGAGATGAAAGATTTTCAGGGATGAGGCATCTACCACTTCTCTGAGCAACTTGTGCCATTGTTCTATCACCCTCGATGAATTAACTGCATTGATCAAGGAGGTGGGAGATATCTGGACACATTTCAGGTCAAGCTGAATGACATAAGGATGAAATTTTTTATGCTGGGGGTGTTGAAACTCTGGCCTAGGTTGCCCAGGAAGGTGGTGGATGCTCCATCCCTGGAGCCATTCCAGGGCAGGATGCATGGGGTTCTGAGCAACCTGATGTAGTTGAAGATCCCTGCCCATGGTAGGGGGGTTGGAACTAGATGATCCTTGTGGTCTCTTCCAACCCTGACTGATTCTGTGATTCTAAGATATCTGTGCTGAATGCATGAGGGTTGGACTAGGCAACCTTTAAAGGTCCTTTCTAACCCAAATCATTCTGTGGTTCTATGACTACTGCAAGAGATGCCAAAGGATTTGTATCTTCTCCAGGTGCACTTTCCTACAATTACAAGGAACAGTTCAAGCTTGGAGCCCCTGGAAGGCTGTTTGTGGGTTTTGCAGCATGGCAATGTGAGGACAGGTAGGTGACACAAAACACCTCAACCAGCAGCACAGGGGAGAGCAATGTAGAATCATAGAATCAGTCAGGGTTGGAAGGGACCACAAGGATAATCTAGTTCCAACGCCCCCTGACATGGCCAGGGACACCCTACCTTAGATCAGGCTGGACAGAGCTTCATCCAGCCTGGCCTTAAACACCTCCAGGGATGTGACCCCAACCATTTGGGGATGGGAACCTGCTAGGTTAATCTATCAAATTCCTCTGAAAGAAACCCTAAAGCCTGGCAACAAATCCACCCCCCCCCCGCCACCTTCCCATGTGATTCTTCCTTACATGTTTTCTGTCAGTACATTTTGTTCTCCCTTCTCCTCGGTGCGTACTGAAGTGGGAGATTTTTACAATGATTCACAGCGTTCTGCTGAGCAGCTCCAAGCAGCAACTGGGGAGTCTGTTCAATAGGCATCCAGCCCAGAATATTTTGTACACTCTTTAAATGCAGCGCTGTAATTAAAAGACACGCTTGAAATAAATGGCAGAGGGCTTGGGCTTTGGGTTGGGTGGTTTTGATTTTTAATTTTTATATTTTTTTTTCTTTTTCTTCTTCTTCTCTCCTCATTTATTTATTTATTTATTTGCATCTCCAAGGGAGATGGAAAAAGGGGGTTCAAGTCACACCCGGGTACCAAAAGGCACACAACAGCCACGTTTGCACGAGCGAGATGAGGCAACGTGGGCTGACACAATTACTTTTCAGGCGCTCGATGTTCGCTTATCACCCAGGGAAACTTTCTCTCTGATTAAAAATAATTATTGCTGGCATTAAACCTGTTTAAAATTGCCCGGGCGCGATTCATCTCCTCTGGCGCGCCGCTGCCATATGCCTTGGTTTGCCGAGTAGGGGAAAAAAAAAAACCCCACACCAAAAAAAGTCTCTTTCGTTCAGCTAAATAATGGTCTGTAAATATTTAGAGATGAATGTTCTGGATTGGCAAGAGGCTGCATTTTGTGGGGGTTTTTTTGGTGGGTTTTTTGTTTGTTGTTGTTTTGTTGGGTTTGTTGTTTTTTTTTTTTTCCCTGCTGATAAATATGTGCAAATGAGCTTGGTTTTGGTGGTAGTTCCCTTTCAGGTAGTGTAGTGGTTTAAGCAGTTACCTGCCCCCCCCCCCACCTTTTTATAAACCCCGGCTAGGACTCAGAAACACTGGAAGTCGATAAATGAAGCTTTATATTTACAGCAATGCACAATAGACAAGCAAATATTTACAAGGTATAACAGATATTTACAGATATATACAGTGAAAAGGTAATACAGAAACACCACAACCCTCCCAGAGACCAAAATCCCCAAGAGGGGTAAACAAACACCCCATACCACCTTTCCCCCCTTCCCCAATCTTATCTTATCAACCACCTGTTGATGCTGAAGATAAGCTGAGGTAGATCAGCCAGGGGAATTAGTAGCAGGAAAGTAGTTAGTAGAATTACTGAGAATTAGCTACCAAGACAGAGAGAAAAAAGAGACCATGCAAAGAGCAGCCACAGCCAAAAACAGCCTGATATCTAATGTTTTGAGTACAACACTGAAAACCAACTTTTTTCTTTCTCAGTAAGGCTCCGGAGTGAAGTGACATACTGTGTTTTCCTCTCTCAGCCAATAGTCTCATTTCTCACTCAAATTCTCCAATTGGCTCAAACCAGCACAGGTAGGCACTGTATGAGGCCAAGTTAATCTTCACAGTGAGGGTGGTGAGACACCAGAACAGGTTGCCCAGGGAGGTTGTGGCTGCCCCCTCTCTGTAGGTGTTCAAGGCCAGGTTGGATGGGGCCTCGACTGACTTGTTCTAGTGGGAGGTGTCCCTGCCTATGGTGGGGGGTTGGAACTGGATGATCTTTGAGGTTTCTTCCAACTTAAACCATTCTATGATTCTATGTAATGACTCAGGGGCAGGGGTGGGTGTGTGTGTGTATGTGTGTTAGATGACTTAGAGTGGGGACAGCGGAAGGGTCATTTCTGCCACAGAGCCAGTGAGGTGAAAGCAACTTTTAAAGGATTTAAAACCTATTAAGAGCAGCTTCTGTACTGCCTTACAGCCAGCCATGGTCACAGGTACCTGGATCTTGGGCAAATGCTGTAAATTCTCCTAGTTCATAGGATTATGGAATAGCATCACAGAATCATAGAATGGTTTAGATTGGAAGGGACCTCAAAGATCATCCAGTTCCAACCCCCTGCCGTAGGCAGGGAAACCTCCCACTAGAACAGGTCACTCAAGGCCTTAGAATAGAATCATAGAATCTGCCAGGGTTGGAAGGTCCCTCCCAGGGTTGGAGGGACCACAAGGATCATCTAGTTCCAACCCCCCCTGCCATGCCCAGGGACACCCTACCCTAGATCAGGCTGCCCACAGCCTCATCCAGCCTGGCCTTAAACACCTCCAGGGATGGGGTCCCAACGACCCCCCAGGCAATCCATTCCAGGGCCTCTCCACTCTCATGCTGAAGAACTTCTTCCTCACATCCAGACTGAATCTCCTCACCTCCAGCTTTGCTCCATTCTCCCTAGTCCTGTCACTACCTGAGAGCCTAAAGAGTCCCTCCCCAGCTTTTCTGTAGGCCCCCTTCAGATACTGGAAGGCCACAAGAAGCCTCCTCTTCTCCAAACTGTGTGCAAACTTCTCCTTGAACGCCTCCAGGGAGGGAGCAGCCACAACCTCCCTGGGCAACATGTGCCAGTGTCTCACCACCCTCATTGGAAAGAACTTCCTCCTAACATCCCATTTAAATCTCCCCTCTGCCAGTTTAAACCCATCCCCTCTCATCCTGTCATGACAAGACCTTGTGAATAGTCCTTCCCCAGCCTTCCTGTAGGTCCCTTTCAGATACTGGAAGGCTACTATAAGGTCTCCTTGAAGCCTTCTCTTCTCCAGGCTGAAGAGCCCCAACTATCTCAGCCTGTCCTCATAGCAGAGCTGCTGCAGCCCTCTGAGCATCTTCGTGGCCCTCCTCTGGACTTGCTCCAACAGTTCCATGTCCTTGTGTTGGTGGCTCCAGCACTAAACACAGTACTCCAGTTTTGGTTGGAAGAGACCTTTAAGAACATCGAGTCCAACTGTTAATCTGGTACTGCCAATTGTCCCTCAGCATCACTTCGACACATCTTGTAACTCCACCAGTCTGTTCCAATCCTTTCAAAGAAGAAATTGTTCCTAATGTCTAAATCTAAACCTTCCCTGGCACAATCTGAGGCTGTTTCCTCTTGCCCTGTCATTTGTTGCTTGGGAGAAGAGATCAATATTCACCTCATTCCAACCTCCTTTAAGAGAGTTATAAAGAGCAAGAAGGTCTCTCCTCCTCCTCCTGCACAATCCTAGTTCCCTCAGCCACTCCTCACAAGACCCTTCCCCATCTTCATTGCCCTTCTTTGGACATGCTTTGGACAACCTCAGGTTTGTGCCCCTCACTCCAAGAAGGACATTGAACCCAGTACCTGAGGCACAGCCTCCCTAGAGCTGAGTACAGGAGCACGATGGCCTCTCTACTCCTGCAGGCCATGCAATTGATGACCAAGTCCAGGACCAAGTCTCTGGTGAGACCCCACCTGGAGTACTGCATCCAGTTCTGGACCCCTATTACAAGAGGGTTGTGGACATGCTGGAGTGTGTCCAGAGAAGGGCCACAAGGATGATCAGAGGGCTGGAGCACCTCTGCTATGAGGACAGGCTACAAGAGTTTGGGCTATTCAGTTTGGAGAAGAGGAGACTCCCAGGTGACCTTATTGTGGCCTTCCAGGATCTGAAGGGAGCCTGCAGAAAAGCTGGGAGGGACTTTTTAGGCTATGAGTTAGTGACAGGACTAGGGGGGATGGAGCAAAGCTGGAGGTGGGGAGATTCAGACTGGATGTGAGGAGGAAGTTGTTCAGCTTGAGAGTGGTGAGAGCCTGGAATGCGTTGCCCAGGGAGGTGGTTGGGGCCACTTCCCTGGAGGTGTTTGCAGCCAGGCTGGCAGAGGCTCTGTCCAGCCTGATCTAGGGTAGGGTGGTTGGAACTAGATGATCCTTGTGGTCCTTTCCAACTCTGACTGATTCTATGATTCTATGCTGTTGCCCTTCTTGGCCACCTGGGCACATACATTGGCTCAGTTTAAGTTGGCTGTTGAGCAACACCTCCAGGTCCTTTTCCAAGGGGCAACTTCCCAGCCACTCTCACCAAGCCTGGAGGATTGCATGGGGTTGTTGTGACCCAGGTGGGACTTTCTGCTGTCAAAGCCCTGGGAGACCCATGGGACATGGAGAAAGGCAGAGGAGCTGGACCTTGTATTGTGTCTGGATCTGACCTTGCTCCTCGGTGCCTGGAAGGAGAGTTTCCTTGACTTGCTCTAGATTCCTGCCAGCATTCCTGCTGCCATTGCAGGCTGCTGGAGCTGGATGGGACTGTGGGTTGTTGCTCTTGACACTATGTGATGACATGAGAGCTGCCTCTTTGCATCTTCCCCCTTCTGTACGTCAAAAGTGCTGCAAAGAAACCACTCAGCTCAGTGCCAGAGAACAGGTTTGCTGAACACATACAACCACCAGCTGCTGTGTCTGGGTCTTGGTGATTCATGTGAGGGGAATACAGTGAGGGCTGTCAAAGGGTGTACAGAGTATGGTTTTCACTCGTAGCATTTAGTCCAGAAGCTTTAAACAAGAGGAAGTTTCCAGAAGCTTTAAACAAGATGATTTTTTTTTTTTTTCCATTGGTGAGATAAGGGGTTTTGGCCAGAGATGGGAGATCAGCCTGAGGTATCCCTCCCTTCCTGAGACCCATCCCAAGGAGGAGAAGTCTCAGAGAATACGTCCACAAGATCAATTTCTTTCCCTTGGGATATAGAATCATAGAATTGTTTCAGTCGGAAAAGACCTTTAAGATTACCAAATCCAAGTGTCAGCACTATGGCAAATAAACCATGTCTTGAAGTGCCATGCCTACATATCTGTTGAACATCTCCAGGGATGATGACCTTGCCACCTCTCTGGGCATCCTGTTCCAGCGCCTTGCCACTCTTTCAGAGAAGAGATTTTTCCTAATACTTAACCTAAACCTCCCCTGTTGCATTTTCAGGACATTTCCTATGCATAGGAAGGGAAATGCAAGCCCCACGCTTGCCGGTTGTCTCCACCAAGGTCCTGTCACCTCTTTGTCTCCATCTCCCTTTTCTTCTTGGCAAGACGACCTCAGTGCTGCCTGGCTTGGGCTGGCTATCCCCATGAACACTTTTTGGATGCGTTTGCTTTGCATTCACCTGAAAGGTGAAGGCAAACAACGGGCACTAATGAATCCCTTTGCTTACGATGCCAACGCCGCTTTGAGTCATAGAATCATAGAATAGAATCATAGAATGGTTTAAGTTGGAAGAGACCTCAAAGATCATCCAGTTCCAACCCCCCTTGTGCCATAGGCAGGGACACCTCCCACTAGATCAGGTTGCTCAAGACCTCATCCAGCCTGGCTTTGAACACATCCAGGGAAGGAGCAGCCACAATCTCCCTGGGCAACCCATTCCAGTGCCTCACCACCCTCACTGTGAAGAACTTCCTCCTAACATCCCGTTCAAATCTCCCCTCCACGAGTTTGAACCCATTACCGCTCGTCCTGTCATTACAAGACCTTGTGAATAGTCCTCCAATTGATTCACCAAGCAAGCTGCTAAAAAGATCCAACCTTGCATTATTTACCACCCTGGCTCTCAATGTGATGTCTGAATCAACATACCTTGCTTGCATTTGAAAATTCAAAGGAGGACAGCCATAACCTCCTTTCCAGGAGGCCTGCTGGTCCCCTGCAGGGCGTGGGTTTTTCCCACCTCTCTCAAGGAGATGTCAGGGCTTGAGGCCAGCCTGAGAGACCTGGTGTCACTTCTGTTTCCCCGAGCTCCAAAGTCTGCACTCAGGCATAGAGGGGCAGGCACTGGGTCATGTTACGAGAACTTGAAACCAGAGTGAAAAGGCTTCTGGCAGTCAGCTGAGTCATCAGCTCCTTGCGGTTAATTAGCCATAGTTCCTAATTAAAGTCATTATTTATCTTGGAAAGCAGGGAGGCTGGGCTGCTCCAGCCATTGCTTGAGCTTGATGGGTTTACTGGGGATGCCAAGAGGGAAGACTGGTGGGAAATGGAGGTACACAGTTCCTCTGGGTACCTGAAGACTGTTCTTGGTGGGGGTCTCTGTGGAATGTCCCCCCACCCCAGCATAAGAATCACAGGCTCACAGGATGTCAGGGGTTGGAAGGGACCCAAAGAGGTCATCGAGTCCAACCCCCTGTCAAAGTAGGACCAGACAATCTAGCTCAGGCCACACAGGGACACATCCCGACAGGTCTTGAAAGTCCCCAGAGGAGACTCCACAACCTCTCTGGGGAGCCTGTGCCAGTGCTCTGTGACTCTTAGAGTCAAGAAGTTTCCCCTTGTGTTGAGCTGGAACCTCCTGTGCTGCAGCTTCCATCCATTGCTCCTTGTCCTACCCCAGGGAGCAAGTGAGCAGAGCCTGTCCTCCCCTATCCTGACCCCCAGCCCTCAGATATTTATAAACATTTATTAGATCCCCTCTCAGTCTTCTCTTCTCCAGACTAAGCAGCCCCAGGTCACTCAGCCTCTCCTCATCACGCAGTGCTCCAGTCCCCTAATCATCCTTGTAGCCCTCCACTGGACTTTCTCCAGCTGATCCCTGTCCCTATAAACTGGGGAGCCCAAAACTGAATGCAGTATTCAAGATGGTATCTCAGCAGGGCAGAGTAGAAGGGGAGGAGAACTTCCCTTGATCTGCTGGACACACTTTCCTAATACAACCCAGGATCCCATTGGCCTTCTTGGCCACAAGGGCACATTGCTGTGCCATGGATGTTATCCAGCAGCACTCCCAGGTCCCTCTCCACAGGGCTGCTCTCGAGCAGATCACCTCCCAGCCTGTACTGGTGCAGTTTATTATTCCTTCCCAGGCGCAGGACTCTGCACTTGTCCTTGTTGAACCTCATTTGGTTCCTCTGTGCCTGGCTCTGTCTGTCCAAGTGTAAAGGGTTAAGCCTCACCTGGAGCCTTCTGACTCCTCCCAAGGGGTGGTCTGACCTTTTCCCAGGTGTCATGGTTAGGTCCTCCCACTTCTTGCTAAGGACTTTGCTATAAAAGGGGAGACATCTCGGCTCCTCTCTCTTGTCCTGACTGCCTGGGCAACTCCTTGCTGTTCTGCTGCCAGACCACCACGTGCTCCTCAGCCAACACGTGGAGGGGGCACCACCATTTTTCCCTTGGAACTTTACCTGCATTTCATCACATAAAGCCTGCATCCAGCTTTCATTCACCATCCAACATCAAAATCCTCCATCCCAGCACTTGGACTCAATTGCCTTCCACGGGTTTTATTTCTGTTTTGTGTATTTTGTTCCCTTTCTTCCCCTCCTCCCCAGCCTCTGTAATTTTCCTCATTTCCCCAAATCCTGCAGTCTGGTTCCCCCTTTTTTCCCCACCTTCTGTAAAAAAAAAAAACCTTTACCTCCTATTCATTGTTAAAGTTTTATAACTTTTTACTTCCAAATTGAATTGAGTATTTATTGGGCTTTTGGGCTCAGGGGTAGCTAGCTTAAACCTAATACACCAGGTCTCACTGGGTGGCCTCACAGCCTTCAGATGGATCAGCCAAGCCTCCCAGTTTGGTGGCATCTGCAAACTTGCTGAGCAGACTCTGTCTGTCTGTCTGTCTGTGCCCTCACCAATGTCATTGATGAAGATGTTGAACAGCACCGGACCCAGCACTGATCCCTAGGGGACTCCACTAGTTACAGCTCTCCAGCTGGACATGGCACCATCGATCACCACTCAGGAGGTCAGGAAATTACTGGAGTTGGTCCAAAGATGATAAGAGTGCTGGAGCACCTTCCTTATATGGACAGACTGAGAGAATTGGGGCTTTTCAGCCTGGAGAAAAGGTGGCTCTAGGGAGGACCTTAGCAGCCTTCCAGCACCTGAAGGGAGCCTACAAAGAAAGCTAGGAAGAGACTTTTTACAAGGGCTTGTTATGATAGGATGAGAGGGAAGGGAACGAAGCTTGAGAACAGCAGATTTAGACTAGGTATTAAAAAGAAATTCTTTGCAGTGAGGGTGGTGAGACACTGGACCAGGTTGCCCAGACAGGTTGTGGAGGTGTTAAGGGCCAGAGCGAATGAGGCATTGAGCAACATGTTTTCTGGAAGACATGGCAGAGGGGTTATAACTAGATAATCTTTAAGGTCCCTTCCAACCCAAACCATTCTATGATTCTATGAAAAAACCCATATATCAAAAAATAAGAGGTATTGGGAGGGTTGGTATCACATCTGATGCTCTGGGGTTTCTTCTACACTGTGCCATATGTGGTGGCAGTTGCGAGATGGTGAGGGGGGAGTGAGGGTGCAGCCCAGATGACCACAGGCTAGATTCAAAACACCCTGTGCAGATTAACAGGGAAAAAACCCCACGTTTGAGAAAAGGAGGATTAAAGAAATTAATTTATTTCTTTGCAATATCAGAGACCACAGACCATGTCAGTGCCTCCATGCTCACCATGAAATTGCATGTAGAGAACCCATCCTCTGCTTTCTGCTCTAAAATCATAGAATCATAGAATGGTTTAGGTTGGAAGGGACTTCAAAGATCATCCAGTTCCAACACCCTGCCATAGGCAGGGACACCTCCCACTAGATCAGGTCACTCAAGGCCTCATCCAACCTGGCCTTGAACACCTGCAGGGAGGGAGCAGCCACAACCTCCCTGGGTAACCTGTGTCTCACCACCCACACTGTGAAGAACTTCTTCGTAACATTCAGTTTAAATCTCCCCTCTGCCACTTTAAACCCATTCCTCCTCATCTTGTCATTACAAGACCCTGTGAACAGTCCCTCCACAGCCCTCCTGTAGGCCCCCTTCAGATATTGGAAGGTCACCATAAGGTCTTCTCAAAGCTTTCTCTTCTCCAGGCTGAAAAGCCCCAACTCTCTCAGCCTGTCCTCAGAGCAGACCTGCTCCAGCACTCTGAGCATCCTCATGGCCTCCTCTGGACTCTCTCCAACACTTCCATGTCCTTCTTGTGCTGGGGGCTCCAGAGCTGCACACAGTGCTGCAGGTGGGGTGTGAGGAGCGCAGAGCAAAGGGGTAGAATCCCCTCCCTTGCCCTGCTGCCCACAGCTGCTCTTGCTGCAGCCCAGCACACAGTTGCTGTCTGGGCTGCACTCACACTGCAGGCTCACGTTGAGCTTTTCATCACCTCAGACCCCCAGGGCCTTTTCCTCAAGGAACTGCACCAGGGGAGGCTTAGGTTATACATTAAGAAAAGTTTCTTTCCTGAAAAAGTGGTCAGGCATTGGGACAGGCTACCCAGAGATGTGGTAGAGTCATCATCCCTGGAGTTGTTAAAAATAATATGTGTAGATATGCTTTAATGGCCATAGTGTTGTTGATGACTTGATGATCTTAGAGGTCTTTTCCAGCCAAAATCATAGAATCATAGAATGGTTTAGGTTGTAAGGGACCTCAAAGACCACCCAGTTCCAACCCCCTGACATAGGCAGGGACACTTCCCATTAGAACAGGTCACTTAAGGTCTCATCCAGCCTGGCCTTCAACACCTCCAGGGAGGGAGCAGCCATAACCTCCCTGGACAACCTGTGCCAGTGTCTCACCACCATCACTGCGAAGAACTTCCTCCTAACATCCTGTCTAAATCTCCCCTCCAGCAGTTTAAACCCATTACTCCTCATCCTGTCATTACAAGACTTATTGAATACTCTCTCTCCAGCCACTGGAAGGCTACTATAAGGTCACTACTAGCTTCTTGTTGCAGCTAGCTCCTGGGATCTTTGACGCTATGGTACCACATTGATGCTCAGTGAACAAATACCTCCAAGCACGCTCATCTTGATGTCTGGACTCATATTTTCTTGGTTTTTTTTGTAAAGTGTCAAGCCCTTCTAGAGGGGAATTGGATTCTGACTCCTCCCTGGGAGTGGTCTGATCTGACCCAGGTATCATGTTTAGCCCCTTCCCGCTTCCTGCTGAGACCCCTATAAAGGGGGGTGATGCATGAATGAACTTTTTCTTCTTCTTGGGTCCCTGCTCCTTATCAGCCAGCATCATGTTTTCCTGCTGATGTTTCACCACGTGCTCTCCAACAAACACGTGGGGAGAGCAACCATATTTGGTTGCTAGCGGAGGGGGTCCTGGATGGGTCCCCCAGGTTCTCTAGATACACGGTTGGCAGGAATAAACGCACAAATTGCTTAAAGCACCAAATAAACAGTTTAAATAGTCAGAACTTAGGGAACAGAGAGCCTACATACAAAACAGACCCAAGCCGCGCCTATAAATACCCACGGGGCGCAAGGGGAAATGACATTTCTCCCCGAGGGGAAAGGAAAGAAGGACCAACTTATCCTGGATAGAAAGAGAAAGAGAGAAGGGGGTTTTGCCTTGCCACTTCTCTATAAGCTGCGATGCCTGTCGCCGCTGCCTTTGCTGCTGCACACCGAGCACGTGGCTGGAGCTCCTCACAGCACAAGGGGAAGATGAAGAAGAACTGCTAACGGTCTCTGGACCCTCCCTAAATACCCCCTAGGGGGCGCGTGGAACTGACCAATAGGCATTCAGCATCCACTGACTGACCAATTGGTTCAAAATAGTCCCACGCATACGTGCAGCCCGAGGCCTCCTGGGTCCTGGGGCCACGTGGTGCGCTCCCCGCTCCTGCACCCCTTCCGGACCTTGTAACAGAAGGGGGAGGGGGGATCCCAGCAACTGAACCAACTCTAGGGCATTAATCACGCCCATGCCAGGACATGGATGTTCTGGCTAATGCTGTCAGAAGGCACAAAATACAGCTCTGACTCAGAGCCACGTGAAGCAATAACCTTTTTTCAACACACTCACCTGCAGCTCACCTTCCCCATCATGCAGCAAAGGTGAGGCTTCCTTGGACCATGCCAAGAGCAGTACTTAGCCTGCCCATGGCAGGGAAAGAACTCTGATATGTCCTTTAGGGTAACTGGGGTTTTCTAGCTGTAGTTAGAACCTTCTTGGCTTTAGGGCAATTTATGTACACACAAGTTGGATGGCTTTTCCCTTGGTAAAGAGCAGGGAATGAGCTGGGGTAAGGATTTAGAATGCAAGGGAAGTTTTGGGAAGAGGCTTGGACCTGTAGGCTATGTGAGATGTGGAGGCTGCCAGAGATGTGACCTAGTTAGGTGGAAAAGGAGGCATAGCTCCATGCAGGTACATGCACACAGTGGAGGAAATCAAGCCTCTCTAAGCTTGTCAGAACTTCATTAGGAGAGGGGGACAGACCTGCTGGAGTAAGACCAAAGGAGGACCACAAAAGTGATCAGAGGGCTGGAGCTCCTCTTCTGTGATACAGGATGAAAGAAACGGGACTTAACACCCTGAAGAAGAGAAGGCTCCAGGGTAACCTTACAACTACATTTTAAAATCTGAAGGGGACCTCCAGAAAGGCTGGGGAAGGACTATTTAGAAGGGCTTGTAGTGATAGGATGAGAAGTAATGGTTTGGAACCGAAGCAGGGTAGGTTTAGGTTAGACATCAGGAGGAAGTTCTTTATGAGAGTGGTGAAATATTGGAACAGGTTGTCCAAGGCTGTGGTTAAATCCCCATCTCTGGAAACATTCCAGATCAGACTTGATGTGCCCCTGGGCAGCCTGATCTAGGTGGAAGTGTCTCTGCTGACTGCAGAGGAGTTGGACAAGATGACCTTTGAAGGTCCCTTCCAACCTGCTGCAATCTGTGAGTCTGTGAAAAGAACAGTTATGGAGGAAAATCATAGCCCATGCTCATGCAACAGCCCAGTGCTGGGGGAAGCTCAGGGCCCCAGTCTTGGTGGACCTTTCCACATTGCCATGCTGTGAGTCAGCTGCTTCCTTCTGCCTTCCCCTCCTGGATGTACTCATCCTGCAGTGACAACCTTTAACAAGTCCCGGGGTCTGTAACAGCTTCATATCGAACTGCACTCTTGTGTTTTATTAGCAGAGCCCAGGATGGAGGCAAAGTGTGGGTGCAGGAACTGTGGAGCTGTCTGCTGGGGCTTCGAATGAATCCCTCCCAAGGAATGCATTCAGTTTGTACAGCAGTATCTGCATTCGATGGGAAGGGAGCCCTGTAACTCAGCCCTGCTGAAATTGCAGCACTGTCCAGTTTGTCTGGTTTGTGTTTGAATGCTTAAAAACTCCAGCAGCCCTGAGACCCCTTGTCACAGCATTGCAGCACCTGGAGTGAGTCTTTCCAGTCATGTCTGGAAGGGGAATCATAGAATCAGAGAATGGTTTAGGTTGGAAGAGACCTCAAAGATCAGCCAGTTCCAACCCCACCCCCCCAATAGGCAGGCCTATTTTGAGAGGCCCACTAGATCAGGCCTCTCAAAACCTCATCCAGCCTGGCCTTCAACACATCCAGGGAGGGAGCAGCCACAACCTCCCTGGGCAACCTGTGCCAGTGTCTCACCACCCTCACTGTGAAGAACTTCCTCCTAACATCCCATTCAAATCTCCCCTCTGCCAATTTTGAACCCATTCCCCCTCATCCTGTCATTACAAGACCTTGTGAACAGCCCCTCCCCAGCCCTCCTGTAGGCCCCCTTCAGATACTGGAAGGCTGCTATAAGGTCTCCTTGAAGCCTTCTCTTCTCCAGGCTGAAAAGCCCCAACTCTCTCAGCCTGTCCTCATAGCAGAGCTGCTGCAGTCCTCTGATCATCTTCGTGGCCCTCCTCTGGACTCTCTCCAACAGTTCCATGTCCTTCCTGTGCTGTGGGCTCCAGAACTGCACACAGTACTCCAGGTGGGGTCTCAGGAGAGCAGAGTAAAGGGGGAGAATCCCCTCCCTTGCTCTGCTGGTAATGATTCTCTTAATGCTTCTTAATGAAGTCTGGCTGAAGATTGTCCCAGCAGCAACCTGACAGCAGCAGCAATTCAGAGTGTGACCCCAAATGCACATATCTGACTCAAAACTGGTCCCTCGCTCTGCTCAGGCTGTGAGGTCTTTGCAGGATGGCCAGGTTGCATTCACAGAATGATGGAGTCACTTAGACTGGAAAAGACCCTTAAGATCATTGAGTCCAGCCATTGACCCAACACTGCCAAGTCCACCACTAAGCTGTGCCCCTAAGCATCGTGTTTCTGGTTCCTTCTCTTTGCACAATGACTCGGAGAAGGAAATTCTGGCCCACGAGTGGGACATTCTGTATTTTTGGTGTGCAAATAATGACCCCAAGCACAATGGGCTGCATTTGGTGGATGCTGAGACTTCCCCAAGCAGGTTCCTGCACCTCAGTAGTGGTAGTAAAACAACTAACTTTTCTCCTACCACTAATCTCCAATTAAAAAATGTAGTGGGTTTGCAGTTACCTGCCCCCCCACCTTTTTGTAAACCCTGGATAGGACTCAGAAAAAAACTCTGGAAGTTGATAAATTAAGCTTTATATTTACAGCAATGCAAATATACAAGCAAATATTTACAAGATATAACAGATATTTACAGGTTGTATAGTGAAAAGGTAATACAGACACCACAGCCCTCCCAGAGACCAAAATCCCCAAGAGAGGGTAACCAAACTCCCCCTACCACCTTTCCCCCCTTCCCCAGCTTTATCTCACCACCTGTTGATGCTGCAGATAAGCTGAAGATCAGTCAGAGATTAGTAATAGGAGAAGTTAGTAGTTTTAGTGATTTTACTCTGAATTTAGCCACCAAGACCAAGAGACAAAGGAGAGAGCGGCCGGAGCCAGCACAGACAGAAGCAGACTGTTAATCTGGATGTTTTGAGAAGAGCTCTTAAAACAACTTTTTTTCCTTTCTCAGTGAAACTTGGTGAAGTGACACTGTGTGTTTCACTCTCTCTCAGCCAATAGTCTAATTTCTCACTCAAATTCTCCAATTAGCTCAAACCAACACTCAAGTCCTCTCCCTTTTTTGACTTGCACGTGAAGCATCCATACCACGTAACCCATGTGCCATAATTGCAGTCGGGTCGGTGAATGAGATAGGTGAGCAATTTATGTCGTGGAGATTTCTCCCCTCTCCTCCCCTTGCAAATTATAACCTACTATATTGTCATTATAGGATTATGATTATGCCTAATAAGTAGGAATTTTGAACTGCTGGCAGCTCTTTAAACCTTAATGCAGTGATTTCCTTGCCTGTCCAGAGGCAATGGCAGCGAAGTCATGAGAATAGAGATGTCTGTGTGGCTGCCCAAAACGAGACGGCTTTTGGAGGTCAGGATGAAAGGAGCTGTTGTGTGTGCAGGTCTGCTGCTCGGCACGGGAAGGGTTTGGTGGTCAGCAGGGCTCATCATGTGTCTGCTTTGAGCACAGTTGCTGCCATTTGATTTCGTGACTGAGGGGTTTGGTGGATCCCCGCGGGTAACGTTCAGCCCAGTGTTGGCCACAGGATGAGAGATGCTTTGAAGTCATGGGTTTCTGCAGAAGTGTGTGATCAGTCAAGGCAGTTCAAGGCTACTGTGATACTCTCTCTGCACAGAAGGGCTTGAAACATGCTGGTGATGATGCAAATTGCAGAAAAGAAGATGCAAAGAGAACAGCAGAAGAATGATAGCCATTTTAAAGCCACTCCTGTGCCTAGGTGACTCAAATGTGCTGGTCACTTTTGTCTCTCATATAGAATCACAGAGTCATTAAGGTTGGAAAGGACCTCTGAGATCACCAAGCCCAACCATTAACCCAGCACTGCCAGGTCACCACTGGACCATGTCCCTCAGCACCACACCTACATGTCTTTTAAATCCCCTCAGGGATGGTGACTCCAGCAGTTCCCTGGGTAGCCTGTTCCAGGGGTTAACAATGCTTTTGGGGAAGAAATTGTTCCTGATGTCCAACCTAAATTTCCCTTAGCATGGCTATTTCTTCTTGTCTTATTGCTTGTTATCTGTGAGGAGAGACCAACCCTCATCTCGTTCCAACCTCTTCCAGAGGGTTGTAGAGAGCAAGAAGGCCTTCCCTCAGGCTCCTTTTCTCCATGCTAAAGAACCCCAGTGCCCTCAGTCACTCCCCATTGGACTTGTTCCTTAGATATTTCACCAGCTTAATTGCTGTTCTTTGGACATGCTTCACCACCTCAATGTCCTTCTTGTAGAGAGAGACCCAAAACTGGAGCTAGTACTCAAGATGCAGCTTCATCAGTGCCAAATACTTGGGGGTAATCACCTGTCTGGTCCTGTTGGCCACATTATTTCTGTTCCAAGCCAGGATCCTGTTGGCCTTCTTGGCCACCTGGGACGCATTGGTTCATGTACATCTGGCTGTTGACCTATGTTTTAGGTCCTATGATGCAAAAGAATGTCCCAAGACATGATGGCTGTGTATGATCTGTGTTGCTTAGCCAGTGGCTGGGTGACTCCTTGGAACCTCTCACTACCCCTGATCTTTCACAGGATCTCAGGATGCTAGGGGTTGGAAAGAGATCATCAAGACCAATCCCCCTTGCCAGAGCAGGACCAGACAATCTAGCTCAAGTCACACAGGAACGCATCCAGACAGTTTCTCCAGAGGAGAAAACTCCACAACCCCTCTGGAGAGCCTGTGCCAGTGCTCTGGGACAGTAAAGAAGTTCCCCTTGTGTTGAGGTGGACCCTCCTGTGCTGCAGCTTCCATCCATTGCTGCTTGTCCTATCCCAGGGAGCAAGTGAGCAAACCCTGTCCACCCACTCATGACACAAAGCTCTCAGCTATTGATGAACATTTATTAGATCCCCTCTCAGTCTTCTCTTCTGCAGACTAAAAAGCCCCAGGTCCCTCAGCCTCTCCTCATCAGGCAGTGCTCCAGTCCCCTAATCATCCTTGTAGCTCTCTGTTGGACTCCCTCAAGCAGATCCCTGTCCCTCTTAAACAGGGGAGCCCAAAATTGAACACAGTTCTCCTGGTTGGGGAGAATAATGCAAGTACTCTCTGATACATTAAAACCTAAAAATGCCTTTTGAGTACCTGGGCAAAAGGTTGCTCAGAGCTTCCTACCTAACTCAGTCCCTCCACTACCTTCGGAACAACCCTGCGTGGGTTATTTAAATGCAAATTCTTTTTTCATGGGTACTGAAGAGTTTCAAAGTACGAAATCTCAACTCCCCAAT
>VWZI01001960.1:2904-39556 GCA_013396835.1 Psilopogon haemacephalus
AAAAAAAAAGAAAAAAGAAAGAAACAAATCACCAGGGTGTGAAGTATGGCTGGAAACTCAGCAGGGGTGTTTCTGCAGTTCCTCAGGGAGCTAGCAATTATTTCTGACCCTGCAAGAGAGCCTGTAATGTCAGGATTTCTTTTGAACGTGGTACTTTTATTTCTTAAAGTATAAAAAAGATATGATTTTGTACAGAAGCTCATTGTACATCATTTTGCTGGTGTATTGGGTCAGGGAGTCCATGGGCTAATCCCATGACAGGTAATGAAGCATTGCCTTTAACTACACTTAAGACTTCACCTCTTCTGACCTCACTTGCTGTATCACCTATATTGAAGTGTAGCTTTTAATTTGCCTTCTCTGGACACTAGTTATGGTTTTATATGCCTCTAACATTTCATAGGATCATGGAATTGTTTAGGTTGGAAGTGACCTCAAAGGTCATTTCTTTCCAACCTCCACACCATGAGCAGGGACACCTTTCACTAGACCAGGTTGCTCAAGGTCCCCCATCCAGCCTGTCTTTGAGCATCTTCAATGACAGAGAATATGTAACCTCCTTGGTCAAATTGTTGCAGTGTGGTTGTAGATGTCATTTATCTGATTCTGCACTAAAAATATTTCTAAATGGTGCCTAACAGTAAAGTTTCCTCTTCTGTGCCATCGATTGGGTGCTTCCCTGGAGTCCACATCATAGCATGGCTACTTCCTCAGCTGCGATGTACAGTGAGCAGATGCTTTATTGTCCCCTTTGACAATGTTTTCCTCAGGCTGCTGCAGAAGATACAGCCCATGGAATTGAGATTCAGCTTCACTTTTTTCTACAACTAGGATTTTTTTCATGGAATTGTAGAATTGTGTTGATTAGAAAAGACCTTTCAGATCATTGAGTCCAACAGTTATTGAACTCTACTAAGGGTTGTGCTAAACTATGCCCCTCAGCACCAAATCTTTACATCTTTAAAACACCTCCCTGAGGAGTTTGTTCCAGTCTTTCAGGACCCTTGAAGTCAACACATTTCTTTTAATCTCCAACATAAATCTCTCTTGGTGCATCTTGAAACTGTGTATTCTTCTCCCATCACTTGTTAGTAGGGAGAAGAAAACAATCCCCACTTGGCTTCAGCCTCTTTTCAGGGAGTTGCAGAGAGCCAGAAGGTCTCCCTTCAGCATTTCTTCTCCAGACTAAACAATCCCAGTCCTTTGCAACCCAAATCACTCTAGGATTCTACGATTTTAAGATTCTAGTTAGAGGATTCATTAATCTGTTGCATCTTTCAGGCTCTGATTTTAGTGACGTTTCTATAACACTGTGATGACTACAATGAACTGATCGATTCATGCCTATGGATTAGTTTGCCCAAGACTTTGATCCTAGGCACCTTTATCGTGCACAGTAAAGTCAGAATTCCTCACTGTATTATTTACGAGGGATTGAACTGGCTGCATCTCAATAGCTGAAGAGATCTTCACTGTTTTATTTATGTATAAATGTTTACTTAATCAGCCACCAATTTTCTTTAGCAGACTTTGTTAGCAAATGGAAATTGTGAAGCCATTACGTGATTTATATTTTAAAATTTGTAGGATTTCACCTACAGCAAAAGCCAATATTTCCAAAGTGTCTTTGTCTCCTGGTAATCAACAAGCTGTCCGGTATATCTTTAAAATGGTAATTGCAGTTAGCTGTTGCAGTATTTCACATTAAATAAAATTTAAAAAACCCAACATGTCCAATGTAAGCCTTCCCAGTCTCAGCTTGAGGCCGTTCCCCCTTGTTCTGCCTCCAGCTACCTGTGAGAAGAGACCAACTCGAGCCTCTCCGCAGTGTCCTTTCAGGTAGTTGTAGACAGCAATGAGGTCTCCCCTCAGCCTCCTCTTCCTCAAACTAACCATCCCCAGCTCCCTCAGTTGCTCCTAATAAGATTTATTCTCTAGGCCTTTCCCCAGCTTCGTTGCCCTCCTCTAGACCTGCTCCAGTACCTCCACATCTCTCCTGTATTGCAGTGTGCAAAACAGAATACAGTACTTGAGGTGTGACCTCACCAAGGCTGAGTACAAGGGGACAATCTCCTCCCTACTTCTGCTAGCCACAGCATTTTTAATACAAGCCAGGATGCCATTGGCCTTCTTGGCCACCTGGGCACACTGCTACCTCATATTCAGCTGCCTGTCTATCACAACCCTCAGATCACTTTCTGCCAGGCAGCTCTCCAACCACCAAGCCTGTCACCTTGCTTGGGGATGTTGTGACCCAAGTGCAGGACCTGGCATTTGGCCTTATTGAAACTCATCCCATTAATGTTGGCCCATTGATCTAGCCTGTCCAAGTCCCCCTGAAGAGCACTTCAACCCTCCTTGAAATCAACACTGCCACCTAACTTGGTGTCATCTTCAAATTTACTTATGACACTCTCTATGCCTGAATCGAGGTTGTCAATAAAGATGTTAAAAAGAAGTGGTCCCAACACAGATCCCTGAGGAACACCACTAATGACCAGCCACCAACTGGATTTAACTCCATTGACCACCACTTTCTGAGCCCTCCCATCCAGCCAGTGCTTTATCCAGGAGACAGTGTGCTCATCCAAGCCATTTGTCTACAAGAATTTTGTGGGGAACAGTCTAGGAATACAACATTGACAGCCTTTCCTTCATCCAGTATCCAGATGATCTTGTCATAGAAGGAGATCAGGTTGGTCAGGCAGGACCTGCCCCTCATAAATTCATGCTGGCTTGACCTGATCCCCTGGTTGTTGTCTATAGGATGTAGGATGGCATTTGAGATGACCTGCTCCATGACCTTCCCTGATACTGAGATCAGACTGACAGGTCTGTATTTTGCCAGATCTTCCTTTCTGCCCTTCTCATAGATAGGTGTCACATTTGCTACCCTTCAGTCCATCAGCACCTCCCCAGTTACCAGGACTTCTGGGTGACTTGGAGAGCACATCTGCCAACTCTCTCAGCACCCTTGGATACAGCCCATCCAGTGAACACTTCCTCATTTATTGTAGATGTCTTCAATCTGTTCCTCAATCTGATTCTTCTCCCTGACTCTTACTTCATGAGGGTGCATGCCCAGGGCACTGATGGATCCAGTGCTGAAGATCAAGGCAAAGTGGGCTAGACCAGGTTGCTCCAAGGTTCTTTGTAACTCGGCCTTGAAAACCTCCAGGGAGGGGTTATCTGTAACCTCCCTGGGCAACCTGTTCCAGTGTCTCACCACCCTCACTGGAAATAATTTCTTCGTAATCTACAGTCTAAATATGCCCTCTTCCAGCTAAAGCCATCGGCTTTCATGCTTTCACTACAAGCCCTTGTAAAAAGGTCCCTCTCCAGCTTTCTTATAGGCCTCCTTCAGGTACTAGAAGGCTGCTCGAAGGTCTCCCTGCAACCTTCTACTACTCCAGGCTGAACAGCCCCAACTGTCTTAGTCTGCCACCATAAGGGAGGTTCTCCAGGCCTCTGATAATCTTTGTGGCCTTCTCTGGACCTGCTTCAACAGTTCCATGTCCTTCTTGTGTTGGGGGTGCAGTTCTCCAAGTGGAGTCTCATGAGAGCAGAATAGAGGGGAGAATCATCTCACTTGCTCTAGTGGTCACACTTGTCATGCAGGCCAGCACAAGGTTGCCTTCTGGGCTGTCAATGACCATTGTCAGGTCATGTTGAGTTTTTCATCAACTGACACCTCCAAGTCCTTCTCCTTGAGACTGTTCTTGAGCCACTCCTTCACCAGCCCACATTTGTGCTTGAGATCATCCCAGTCTGGGTGTAGGACCTACAGTACATGACTTCACACCAAACAGAGCTACAGGAGTAGTGTGAATGAATAATTTGTAATAGAAAATTCAAGGGCAGGCCTGTAATGAGGAGGAGTGTATGAGAGAAATCCGTTGCATTATTAATGGCAGCCAAAGACAGGTTCCTTTTCATAATGTACATTTTATTAATGCTCTCCATGATAGCTTTTCATATTGGTTCATCACTAAAAGTACAGTAATTACAATGTATTAAGAGTCATTCCATGCCTGAGGAGTAAGAAGGTCCAGTTAAGATATGGAAAGCAGTTGAAATGTCAATCATTATTGACTCAGGGCTGGATTAACTCAAAACTGTGCCCCAGACAACATACTAACTGGGTGGGTTTGGAGGTGGCACCTCCCAAACCTGTTACTCAGTGAGTTTCATCCTCCCTCTCCTCAATGGCTCATCTTCACATGTAACCTGTGCACCACTGAAGTGGAGGCAGTGGATGAGATTCATCATTTTTATTAGGACTTGGGGTCAGTCTGGCTCATCTTTACAACTGTCACCATTAGTTACAAGGTGTCAGTCTCTTTGGGGTAGGAGAGAGACAGAGAGACACTGAAGGCTATTAGAAATGCCTCCAAGAATAACTCTTCTAGACATAGTGGCAAAGGTTTAAGGTGCAGGGATGATGGGATTGTCTGGGGTGATAAACTAATAGTGAGGCCTCTAATGAAAAAGAAGTACCCAGCCCAGCTCAGAGGATTTCTGCTTTCTTGTGATCTAGTGAAAAAAAATAGACACAGAATTACTGCTTTTCTGCTGCCACAGACCCATTTCATTCCAAGCAGCACCCCACATCTCCCCAAGGTCAGTCAGCCTTAGGTTTATAATTTAACACTATTCTTTGGGACTCTAGGAATCACAAGGATGATGCCCACATGACTGTGAAAGATCAGCAGCTTTCAAATTTCTTAAAGGTATTTGTTTTGCCTAATATGCTGCCTGATTTTCATAATATTTCTGGCACAAAAATGGGGTAGGTTGACCAGAGTTTTCATTATTTTTCTCCTTAGAAATAAAGGTTTCACTGAGGAGGAAACCTGAACCTCCTGAAGACAATGTCCACTTTGTCTCGTGGCACCATGCAAGGCTGGAGAAATGTCTAAAGGAAGAGATGTCCACACCTCTTAGCGTCTCCTGTGCACCTGGCACTCACGATTGTTAGGTGTGATTGGTAGTAACAACTCAACAGAGCTGAGTGACATAGGAGTTAATCAAATATGCAGAAGCAAGGATTGAGGGAACTGGAGGTATTTAGTCCTGAAGAAAAGGAAGCCGAGGAGAGACGTAATTTCTCCTACAACTCTCTGAAAGGAGGCTGGAGAGACGTGGGTGTAAGTCTCTTCTCTCTAGAAACACATGATAAGACAGGAGGAAATGTCCTCAGGTTGCCTCAGGGCAGTTTAGGTTGGGCATTAGAAGAAATTTCTTCAAAAGCCACTCACTGGAACCCAAGGAGGTGGTTTACTTTCCTTCCTGGAGGTGCTTGAAAGAGGCAGAAATGTGATGCAGAGGGCCATGGTTTAGCTCCAGTATTTTCCAACCAAAACCATTCTACGATAAAGAACCCACACCTGCAGGTCGCCTTGACCCATGGTACTGACCACTGTGGGTGCCCAAAGTCCTTGGTGCTTTGAGGCTGCTTCCAGTTTCTGTTGATTGCCCACTGGCCTTTCTTTGCAAACCTCCAGAGACTGCCACCAGTCTCATGCTAAATATGTGGAAGAGTTGGCTTCATGCTATCTGGCTTTATGAATGGGGAGGGGTTGTTTCTACCTTGGCCTTGCTTCTTTGCCTATGATGTCTAGAGAAAATTATTCTGGTAATCTTCCTTTATATTTAAAACTGTTGGGGTTTCTTCTAATTCCAGGAGGTGTTTTTTTTCTTGATTTCTCTACCCTTCATGAATCTAGAGAGTCAGAATAAATAAGGCATAAACAAGCTTTGAGGTGGTAAGGACAGAGGGGAAAATCCAAAGGACTTTTTCTGCTTCCATCAGGTCCCATGCTGCTGTAGCCAGCCCTCAGCAAACACCCATGTTGGGCTGGCTGCTGGGAGCCTTTTCAGATGGCCACTGTAATGTCACAGCAGGGGTTCAGCAGATGATAACTCAGTGTGGAGCAGAGATTTGTCAGGTTTTGCTCAGCTAAGGCTGACCCTATAATTTACTGACTCTTGTTTCTTAAGAGATGTGAACACTACTATGCACTCAAATTGATAAAATTGGACCCCGAAATGGTACTTAGGACTTCTCAAATGTGTTAGGCATAAGAACGGGTTGCCCAGGGAATGTGGTTATCATCCCTGAAGGTTTTAAAAAAATGTGCATACATGACAATTCAGGACATGGTTTAATAGCCATGGTAGTGTTAGGTCAGTGGTTGGACTTGACGATCTTTTAGGTCATTTTCAACTGAAGCAGTTCTGTGCAGGAAGGTGAGTATAATATACACATCCACATCCTCTCTTCTTCTCTTACGGACACACAGCTACACTGATATGGGGACCTGTGCTGGCTGGCAGCCACTTGTACAGGACATGGTCTTACACACACATACAAGAGAGAGAAGGATGCCTACAGATGCCTGCTGACATCTCTGTGGATTTCTATACACATCTCTATTCACCCAGCCAAACAGCTGTCCCAACACCAGCAACAAGGTTTGGGTTTTTTTTCTTTCTTCATTTTTTAAAAATTTAATGATAAAAGCCTCTGGGGAACCACACAGGGCTTGCATTTTTCTGCTGATTTCTGCCCATCCCTCCTGCACGAAACAGTCCATGTCTTCTCTGAGCCATAGCTGATTATTTACACCAGCAGAGACCACAGGCCCAGCAAGGCCACCTTGTTTACAGGAATGGAAGGAGAAACATCTGCCAAGTCCTCTGATAGATGTGCTCATTGTTCTTCAGGTGCCTCCTTTGCCTGTTGTGGTGTGATACTCCATGACAGAGCTTCACAGAATGGTAGGGGTTATAAGGGACTTCTAAAGATCAAGTCCAACCCCTCTGCCAGAACAGGATCACCTGAAGCAGATCACACAGGAACACATCCAGGAGGGCTTTGAATGTCCACTGGGCAGATGCATGGTTCCCCATATACCCATCCCTAGCTGAGCTGATTGACAAACGCTATCTACAAGATACTAAGGCTCTTTTTTTTCCTTTTTTTTTTTTTTTTTGGTCTTAAAAAAAATATCTCTTTTTACACAAGACAATAAAATCCGAACAGCTTTCCCTGCTTCCAGAAACCTCTGCCCAGAGTCACTGCTGGATGCATGCGCCAGTCCCTATTTACAAGCCACAGCTTTGCTTGACACCAGTCTGCCAGCAAGTTCTGCTTCTGCTGGCACAAGGAAAATGTCTTTGTCTTTCCTTTTCTTCCCTCATTACCTCTCCACACAGCCACATCCGTATTTACAGCAGGGACTTGGATCTGGTGGGATCGCCTTTATACAGCCCAGCTTGTGAGGATGGAGAGGGGCTCAGAATGGAGTGGGTGGTGAAACACAGCCATCTTTAAGTGCTTTCAAGTTGCAACAGCAACATGTGGAGAAGACTAGATTAATTTCTTAATACAAAAGACTTTTTTTTTCTCCTGTTCTGCTCATCTTTAAAAACAAAAAAAGAAACAGCCAGCAATGAAGCAGTGAGGTCACTTCCCAGGGCACTGCCATGTGCAGGAATCTCAGACGGGCTCTTTTCTTCTTAGGGACGTGACAGTTTGCTGAGGGTTTTGGTCAAGGCTAGGTTCTCTGGCCTCTCCTGCTGCATGATCCCATGAGGGATGTGGTAAACAGAGGCACAGAAGAGCTGAGGTGGTTCACTGTCATGGGCTTGCTGGGTCAGACTCATCAGGTGCTAGATGACACTGTCTTCCATGGTGACTCGCCTGAAGACAGGCTCCTGCTTGGGTGTCCTTCCGCTTTCTGTGGAGAACAAGGGGAAAGCAGGTAAAGGACCAGGACCTCACAGCAGCCACTAGTTTCCACCCTCCAATAAAACATGGGATGCTGGGCTTGCCTTGAAAGCAAATGCTTGTTCAGAACACGTGAATGTTGGCCAGCATCTCATTAGGAAGCTTCTCCCACCCTTTCTGGCTGAAGCACTACGTATGCATTTGCCTGGTTTTCTCCCCACATAAGCCAGATATTTGTTAAATCGTGTGAGGACCAGGAGATTTTTTTACTGCTGCCCATGACAGTGACACTTTTCTCCTCTGGATAAACCCAGCTCATGCAAGGAAAGCCCAAATATGTACATCAGCTTCTACCAGCCCAGTAGGGCTTGTTTGAGTAAACTGCGTTAAAAAAAAAAAAAAAAACAAACAAAAAAACCCAATGAATTAAAGAATTGTTTTGGTTGTAAGAGGCCTTTAAGATCATCTAATCTAACTGCCAAACTAAGACCATCATGGCCATTAAACCATGTCCTGAAGTGCCATATCCACGTTTCTTGATCATCTCCAGACATGGTGACTTCACCGCATCCCTAGGCAGCCTTTTCCAATGCATTGAACACTCTTGTAGGAAAGAATTTTTTTCCTAATCTCCAGCCTGATCTTCTCCTGGCAGAATTTCAGGCCATTTCCTCTCCTTCTATCATCTGATACTAGGGAGAAGAGACCAACCTTCACCACATTCCAACCTCCTTTCAGGCAATTGTGGAGAGCAATGAGGCTCCTCTTCTCTAGACTAAACAATATCGGTTCCTTCAGCCACCTGTTCTCCAGTCCCTTCACCAGCTTTGTTACCCTTCTCTGGACCCACTCCAGCACCTCAATGTCTTTCTTGTAGTGAGGGATCCATAGGTATGGCCATACCAGAGCAAAGCACAAGGCCACAATGGCTTCCTTACTTTTGCAGATCACACTATCCCTGGTACAGGCCAGGGTGGTGTTGTCCTGCTTGGCTACCTGAGCACATTATTGGCTAACGTTCATGCTTTGTGGTCATGTTCACCCCCAGCCACCTCATTAACTGGGTGGTTCTAAATGATTGCAGAGTAAACAGGTATGTTTTACTATCAGACACTATCTGAAGAGCACTTCACATCCTGAGTGCTCTGATTTACAGCTGCCTCTACAATCACTGCAGTCCCAGGGAGGAAAAGGTCTCCTTTCACACATTCAGGTTGGGAAGACACAGCTTCATTCAGTTCAGGGTGAACACAAGCAGGCTTTCATAAGAATAATTTTCGGGACAGGTTAAGGTAAGATAGATGACTTGAAGAAGATTGAGAGTTGTCCTGGAGCCATTTTCTTAGGGAGAAGAGAACAATGTCAGAAGGTCTCCCCTCAGCCTCCTTGTTCTCCAGCCTAAACAACTATAGCTCCCTCAATACCCTAGCAATTTCTGGAAGCTGCTTTTGGCACATTTAATCCAAAGGCTTCAGCCTTGCCAGAAATGAAAGTCTTTTCCTTTCATTTCTCCCTCCCAAAAGTTCATTTTCTCGTGACTATTTGGAGCTCTTGTGCTATGACATCCTAAGAGACACCCAGGGCCAGCTGCTGATGCTTGCCAAGTGGCATAACCAGAAATCCTTCACCAAATGCATTGGCCATTCCTCAAGAACATTTATCCATGAATAGTAGCACAGACTCATGCCTGCTGAAAGTTGAAGCCTTTGCTCCTGGAGAGAAACAGGCTGCAAGGCTCAAGCCTGAACTGAGATTTACTGCCATGGGGAGCCAGATTAAACTCTGCCTGAGATGCCTCAGAGGGAAGTGGGAGAAGACAGGATCAAATCAGTTTTATTATAGTGATAATTTACCCACTGAGCATCCTGCTGCTGGAAATAACCCTTCCAAAGTTACAATAGATGATGCAGTTGATTGTAAGTGGAGGTCAGAGATATTAGGTCATAGGTACAAGTATTCCCTTGCACGCCAGTTGAGGAGGCTGTGTAGTAGCCATAGAATCACAGAACTGTTAAGGTTGCAAAAGATCCCTAAGATCATTGAGTCCAGCCATCAACCCAACACCATCATGGCCATTAAAACATGTACCAAAGTTCACATGTTTCTTGAACACCCCTAAGGATGGTGAGTCCACCACCTCCCTGGACAGCCTGTTCCAATGCCTGGCCACTTTTGCAGGAAAGAAAGTTTTCCTAATCTCCAACCTAAACATTCCCTGGTACAGTTTCAGGACATTTCCTTGCCTTCTATGATACTAGAAAGGAGCACCCACTGCACTCCAACCTGCTTTCAGGTAATTGTGGAAGCAATGAGCTCTCCCCTCAGCCTTCTCTTCTCCAGACTAAAGAACCCCAGCTACTCCTCACCAGACCTGTTCTCCAGACCCTTCACAAACATTGTTGCCCTTTTCTGGACATCTCCAGTACCTCAATGTCTTTTGGGTAGTGAGGGGCCCAAACCCAAACCCAGTGTTCAAGGTGCAGCTTGTGCATTCTAAGTTCTTAAATGAGGTTCTATGAAGACACTTCTGAAACATCAAACACTTGCTCCCAATATCTAAGAACTGCTCTGTATGCTCTTTTTTCTTGTTTGTTTGTTTGTTTGTTTGTTTTTTTCTAATTTATTGAGGTTTTGGCTTGGGTTTTGGCATGGTTTTGACAGGTCTTCAGCATATTTAAGGGCAAGAAATATTTTTTTTTTTAATTAAGTAATAAGGTATCAACAAGTAAGGATTTTATTTTCTTGTTGGCATTTTGCTGAAGAAGACTATCACCATCTGTCTGGCATATCAAACACAATAAACAATAAGCACTTGTAAAAACCTCTTCTGATGTGAGAAAGGAAGATTTCCAAACCATTCTGGTTAGTCTCAGTATTTCAGTAGTATAAAGACCATCCCTCCTGAACTGGGTTGATACACGATCTGCTGCACAAGCCATGAGTCTCTCCCAAGCCCTTGGAAGAGCAAATTTTGCCTTACACCAACTACCTGAACTGAAACAAATTGACTCTTGATATGGGGGACAGGGGGAGGGGAGGCTACTGCTGTCTTTCTGGTGCTACCCTTTTGGATGCTTCTGCCAAGCCTTGCTGCTAATGTTCCTGCTGAAGACAGCAACCACTGCTGCCTTCCCTGGGAGCACTGATCACCCATTTGATCTGTTTTCAGGATGTCCTCCGTGCCATTACTGGAAAGCCTGCAATGGTGTGACATTTCTATAATGGTTGTGAGCACAGACTATTTAAACCTTAAAATATTCATTAAATAAAATTTGCATAGAGTCTAGCTGAATGCAGCAGGTACCTAAAAATAAAGTGCGTTTCCTTCTAATGTGAGATCAGGGTGTGAGAGATGACCAAGCTCTTAGGCTTTCCTGAGATAGCTTTTTAATAAGATGTGCTCTCTTTCCATCTCTTGTCTAGGCAAGTCATTGGGCTATAATACTCTTTATAAACTTGTAAGATCAAGAACAAGTTGGGGGAGATGCTGTGAAAGAAAGGTCACCTGGACACAGGTAAGGGAGATGCAGACAATAGGGGTACAACACAGAGACACTAAAGTACTCTGGAGCTCAGTGCCTCCCACTGCCACCACCATTTCCTTTGGCCTTCTTGAATCATCTCATTGGGGCAGAATGGAAGGAAAAGGACTGGTTAACAGCCACAGATTTCAGGGAACTAAATGCAGTCAACAGATGGAAAGGATCAGTATCATGGTAAATGGTGTTGTCTACACAGTGCCTCCGAGTTGTGACGAATACCCTCTCAACCCAGCAAAACTCCAGCCTACAGAGTCTTTCCCCTCGTATGTCTCCTTCACATGTTACAGATTTTTCTTGCCTCTTACAGCTCTTGCAGAAAATGGGCAGGCATTGCCTATTGGAGCCAAGGTGTCCTTAAGCTGTAGAAAACAGCCACTGTGCAGTAAAACTGGTGCATCAGCTCATTCAAGACTCAGAATCATTTCAGTTGGAAAAATGTTTTAAGATCATTGAGTCCAACCATTCTCTAACTCTATAAAGGTTGGTGCTAAACTGTGTCCCTCTGCACCATATATTTGCCTCTTTGAAGCATATCTAGGGATGGGGATTCAACCAGTGAAGAATTTTCTTCATGCCAGACCTAAAGCTCTCCCGGTGCAATTTCAGGACATTTACTTTCATTCTATCACTTTCTACTAGGAAGAAGAGATCAACAGCCACCTCACTACATCTTTTCAGGGAGTTTTAGGGAGAAATGAACTCTCCCCTCAGCCTCCTCTTCTCCAGAATGCCAGTTTCTCAGCTGCTCCTCACTAGACCTGTTCTCCAGACCCTTCACGTTTTCTGACGTGCACCTCAGTATTTTTCTTGTAGGAGACTTCCCTTCTCATGAAGGTAGTTTTCAGTGTGATTGCATAGGAAATCCCATTGTCCTGTGCACATTAAAAGGATTAAGAGTAAAATAAAGGATTCACAACTTGCAAAGCATTCCAAGATGATTTCCAGGAAAAAACAAGGCATAGAGCCTCATGCCTTTCCATTCTCCTCTTCCCTCCTGCACAGGCAGCTTTCCTAAATAACACCTCAAGCAAGGGATCAGCATTGACAGTCCTCACTCCAAACGTGAAGGGCAGCTCACACCTCTCAAAGGTGGTCCTGTGTTTCAGAAAAGAGGATCTATGTGTCAGTGTCAGGGTGGTGTTTTCACTGGACCAAACACTGCTTGTTTACCTGTTCTGGGTGCTTATTGCAGTTGAATGATGCAACTTTAATCTTCTCCCTAGAAGGCGAACCTGGTTTTGGTTTGTTTTGAGGCTTTTTTTTTTTTTTTAAGTTCTACACAATCAGACCCTTCCACTACAGGGCTGATTATCCACTTCCACTCAGTTTGATAAGAGCCCCAAGCACAGGTATGGATTTAATACCATCATCTCTTCATCAAGCTGGTTCCCCACATCTCTGCCTTGGCTCAGCATTAAGAAATGCCTTAGAAGTTGTGCAGCTCTCTACCCCTGAGGCATTGTGGGCACCGAGAACTTCACACTGACTTGAGTTTTGCACGCTGCAGTCTGCACAGGAGTCATTACTATGCTGCCAGTTGCCTAAGAAATGTAGCTACTGAGCTGCTGATCAACAAACAGAAACCTTGACAATGCCCAAGAAACTTCTCAACAAGAAGAAAGCTTCACCATGCCCCAATCAACCACATGATACAATGAAAGACTGTTTTCAAGGGGGGAAAAATGACCAAAATAATCCACCCCACACACACACACACACAAATAAATTACAGTCTTAAGACATTTATGTCTTAATGTAATTAATACCATCTATTTCCCCATTGTGTTCAGCTGTTTACAAAGCCATAAGAAGCACCAACAGTGAATCCTGTGGTGCCAGAATAGCCTGGGGACAGAAATTATCAGTTTGAAAATAAACAGTGTGGTTTTGGCCATCAAAGTGCTGATAGGTATGTAAGCTGGAAGAGAGAGGGGAGGGAGAACTGTCTGGCTGTTAATAAATCCCAAATACACAGAAAGGTTGGGGAAGAACAACTATTTGGAGGAAAATACTTTTCAGAAGGAGGTTATTAGCCTATAACAAATCCACCACTGGTTTGCTCTTGCACAGCTTCAGGCACACTGGACACTGCTGTGTGGATCATTTGCCTCCCATGTTATTAGGGCCATACTTGCTTTGGTGTATCTCATTCTCTCTATCAACCTAATCCTGCCATACCTCTGCAAGAATGTTTTGTTGGGGTCTGACAGAAGTTTTTAGTTCCTCCAAAATAAGAAGCACTTCAAGTATTTCAAGTCTCAGATGCTTCCATTAGCTGCTTCATGGACTGGTATGACTACATAGTTCTGGAACACTTGCTTTGTCTGTGTGGTCTACCAGACATTGCCCAGTATCACTGCTGCTGCTGTGGGAGATAAAATGAGGCAACATGAAAAGCAAGAGCATGATCCACCTGTTCAGAGGCTATTTGGCTATGAAGCCAAGTGATTCCCAGCTGCTGAGGGAAAACACTCACTTGCTGAAATCTAGACCCAGAAAGAGGCTGGTCAGAAACGATGCTTCCTCTCCAAGATGTTGTGTCCTGAGCGCCTGGCTGCAGGAAGGACTCTGGCAATTCAAACCAGGCTCTTGTAGGCCACAAATACCACTGAACAACACTATGGCCTGCTTCTTCTCTGCCTGCCAAGCAGCATCAAGCAGTATTGTCCTGTGTGAGCACAACTCTGGGATGGAGTAGAGCAACTCCTCTGCTGCATTTGTCCTCCAGCCCTGGGAATATGTTGTCTAGCATAGGAATCACCTGCCAGTTTCAAAGCTGATGAGAGCTAGATGGAGTTGGCATCAGGCTCCAAAGCTCAAGGAATTACAGGACTTTGTGGAAAACCCTTTAAGCAAAAAACCAGTACTGACTGTGTCCAGAGGTGGTTATTTTCACTGCTGACCTTCTTAGTCTCTTTTGTGACTTTCTAAAACATTAATCCTAATTGCTTCCAAGGGTTTTGTAGGGGAAGGCTGGAGAAAAGCATTAGAGCACCAGTGGGATGGTGGCAGTGGTGGGACAGGAAGGCCAATGTGTTTGAGGACAGCAATGACACTTTGTGTATGCCAGGAGCAAGAAAATAAAGACACAGCAAACAACGCTAGAGGAGGCCTAATGGGGACTTGTTTTACTCTTTGACATGCTACCAGTAGTTTTAATCTCAGAAGAACCAAAATTAAGGGAAAAAAAAATCATTAAAAACCAAAACGAAACCAACATTACAATGATTAAAAGGTATGACACATAAAAATAATCTACACAAATAATCCCTGTGTTCTTGGCTAGGTTATACAGTAGGCACAAAACTGACCTTGAATCACCTGCAGCAACTGGTGACCGGTGCTGTCCTGACCCCCTAGCCTGATATTTCTAATCAGTTGTAGCTGTGGAAACTTTGTGCTTAAATTCCTCAGCTTAGGCCTCCTTTCTCTGGCATTGCTCACTCATGCCTTAAAGGAGAGTAGACTTATACTGAAGAAAGCAATGGTGAGAAGAACAACAACCAAAAATAATAAAAAAAAAAAAAGAGAGATTAATTGTACAATACATACATACAGTATCTTCTAAATTGTGATCAGTTGTTTATTGGTTGGCAAACAAGCTTCACTTTTACAACAAATATTAGTAATGAGGTCATTCAACTGTTGAGACCATACAAAATGGATCATAAATTAAAAAAAAAAAAAAAAAAAGATAAAAAAATAAAAAAAAAAAAAAAAAGAGAAAAAAAAAAAAAGAAAGGAAAAAAAAGGAAAAATAGAAGAATTCATACTTCGTGCTGCTAATTTACCTCCAGAAAGCCTATGTTACTTAAAAATCCTGTCAAATAAATAAATTTCCTGTTAGGAAAAATAATGAACAGAAGATTTGTTGGTTGTTGAGTTTTGTTTTGTTTTAAATCACTGCAAAGTACTTCTTTAGCTCACTCCGCACCAATCGATTTTCTTCTTACCCACTGCAGTATAAGTGCGTAAACTGGGGACCAGACAGAGCCATGAAGGCCCTTTACTTCTCCAGGGAAATGGCCATCTTCTGTAGAAGCCCTGGTAGCAATCATAAACACTCTGTGCCCCCAACCTCTCCCCAACCCTCCCTCCCCCCCCATTTATTCAGCTCCTGGATGCAACCCAGTGGCCACAGATGCTCTACAGGGCTATCACCACCATGGGCTGTGCACTGCCACTGGGGAAGTTTGCCCTGTTCTAGCCTGCCAAAAACTCTGCCAGCAAGATGCTGGCTGAGGAAAAGTTGTACGGCGAGGAAATTAAAAAAAAGAGTGCTAAGAAACAATGATGGTGCTACTAGAAATGGTCCTTAGAAAGTGATGTTTGGGGGTTGGGCTTTTGTTTGTTTGTTTGTTTTTGGCCCAGTGAGATGTTTTTGTACTGAAATGGGAAGGGGATGGAAGAGATGGGGGAGGGGCAGTGGAAGATGTAAAGCAAAATTTCTGAAAGAAAAAAAGAAAGAGGTGTTATGAAAGAGGAAAACAACTTGCTCCTACTGGTAGACAAACTTACAAGACCAGCACAACAGAAAAAAAGTTCATTTTCTTTTTTTTTTTTTTAGTTTTCTTTGCTTTTTTTACTTTTTTTTTTTTTTTTCCCCCCACTACATTAACAGGGACGCAAAGTTCTGGAGGAACAGAAAGCAGACTATATGTGCAATGCTAGTATCTGTACATTACATAGAAACTGTTCACTTCTCTTTTTTGTTTTCTGCCATTAGTTTTGACCATCCGTTAATACAGCAAAACATAAAAGATGCCTTTAGCACACGATTCTAAGATTCCCCTTCCACCTCATTACATTTTCATTTTGTTTTTTTTGTTTGCTTCCACGGCAAAAAGGCGCTGCAGTGGAAACCAAGTGGTGAGTGATCAAAACCCATGACGTGACCTGGCTTGGTAAGAAAGAGTTTTTACTAGCTTGTTTTTGCTTTATTTATTAGTTGGTTTTGTTTTGTTTTTTGTGCAGCACTCCCACCTAGATGCGTTACCGGTACTAGTTTCAAATGCACATTTTTGGCCTTTTATTTATTTCCTTTTCTTTGTTTGTTTGTTTAATTTTTTATATTTGTTTGTTTGTTTGTTTTCCCTCTGAATCAGGTCCTTGGTATTAAGCGCAACACAGCATCAAGGACTTTTTAAAAGAAACACGGCATAACTTGAGAAGGCCACAAAGTGTGCCATTATCTATCTCTTTCATTAACATAATGAAGTCTGTCTTGAGGGAAGAAGGATGAGGGGAGAAGAAGGGGTAGGGAGTGGGGGGCAGCAGTTACTGTCCTCTCCGGGCCGGCCTAAAAATTCCAGTAAAAAAAGTCCCAAGAGTTTCCTTTTTGAACAGCATGAAGATTTAGGAGTACACACAATATTACCACTGCTTGGATTAACTCAGAACAGTAAACCGAGCATTATGGAGGGGATATTTGTTGTCACTAATTTTTTTTTTTCTCTTTTTTTGCTGAATCTTCTATAGACTAGTGACCAAGTGAGCAGGTCCTTTTGCACTGCCATCTGGAGGAGTTCCCTCTTTGTTTGGTGGGACTATAAACCCATCGCTGCTGCCTCGGCCTAGCTGGTAGTAAGTGTGTAGCTGATGGATGTGGTTCCTGGAGCCAAGGTTGGGCATGCTTTTGTAGTAAACATCATCGGCATCGCCACCACTGCTTTTGGCTGGCGGGGGATCGGTCTGGGTGCTGGCGGTGACGCTTTCTGTCATAGGCATGCCGGCCAGTGCAGGCATACTGGTGTAGAGAGAATCCCTGTTGGGTGACTGGAGGTCATCTGTGTGCTCGTTGGTCAGCAAGGGGAAAAAGCTCTCGCTGTTGTCTTGTGGGATGCGCCGCCGGCTGTAGAGTTGGGGCTGGTGGTTGTCTGCTGAGTACACCCTGGGAGGCAGCAGTGGGGCATCCGACTCCTCGTGTATGAGCTCCAGGCCCAGGCTTTCCTCATGGGTGAAGGAGGTGGCGTCATCCAGTACGATGGCGTCGTCCTCGCTCCTGCCGCCCACACTGTTGACAAGTTTGTTCATCAAGTTGCGGCTCTGCTCGCTGGAGCGCTCGTGGTTGTTCAGGTAGGAAGGGATGTAGTTGGAGGTGAGTTCCTTCAAGATCTTCTTCTCGAGGGCATTCTCAGTGTGGTTGTAGCCACGGTCAAGGATTTGCACGCAGTTGCTGAGGTACTCGCCGCTGGCGATGCTGTAGCTGTTGCCGTGATTACCATTCAGTGGTAGAGTATCCGTGACACTTGTATCCCTGGCATTGTTCAGAAGCCCCTCTGAAAAACATTACACAAGAGAGGGTGACTTGTACAAACAGGACACTCACGTGGGATGTGCACACTCAAACCCCCTTCCTAGGCTGCTGTGGACGCTGGGGCTCGTCAGCGAGGAGAGTGTTGTGGTTAAAATAATAGGGTGCAGGCTGCAGCTAACTGGGTTAAGGTCTTCCCAATACAAAAATGGAAAGCACCATCAAATACGTGACTTGAAGTGGCAGTAGCCGGTGGGAAAGAATGACCTTTCCTGGCCAGTACCTCCTATGGCTTTTGCGCTTTGTTCTATCTATCCCAAAGGGGGCTGAGGAATAGGTTGACTGGGCTGGACCCAACTGCTGCAGCTCCAGGCACTCTGGAACTGAGGAAGTAGTATTTGCAGTGCAGGTTAATCATTACCCCAACTTTGGGAATGTGTCCTACTTAGAAAAACAAAACCAAACCAAACCAAAACAGGAATTTTCTCTCTCCTTTAGCTGGGCAGTCTGCCAGGTAAAAGGCATCAGGCCAGAATGACAGGAATTGGGCATTAGCAATTTGGAGGCCCAAAGTGCTTCCTGGCCCTGGCTTTTCTTCTGAGACAAGGTTAATTGTCTTGCCTCTTATGGCACAGAGTGCACAGCTGAAATTCTTTACTCCACACTGGCCAGGTGGGGATTTTCTAACACATTGGAGGCAGCTGCTGTGGGGTCTTGTGAAATCTTTAAAAGAAGCTTGCACTTCACTTGCAAAATTAAGGGATTTGGTAGAAGGTACAGCTAGTACCATGTACATCAGAGTATGGTGGACTCAGGAGAACCTGAGAGGGGTAATGGGGTCTTGAGGTGCCCCCCAAGTATCTGCCTATAGCATTTCTGTCTCAATGCTGTAAATGTGAGGCTGGAGCTCAGCTCTTTCCCAAGACACTGTGGGAGATGGTGGGGAAAGTGCCTTGAGAGCAACACAGCAGGAGCAGCAAGGGACACAAAATCAGGACCGGTAGTTAAGCCACCATGTTTTATTTTGGGGGATTAGTGGTCTCCTCAGGAGGAATGCAGGCACGTGAAATAACATAACAACTTCTCATCTAAGGACTTTGGGCCTGACCAAAAAAATGGCAAGCAACTTCCAGCTAGCCACTGTGGATTAAAGGAGCTGTTAGCTGACAATTTCAGATGAAGAATTGCTCATACCATGCTTGGGACCATGGCAAGTGTACCTTTTGAAAATACAGGATTCAGTCTCTATCTGTGATGGACTAGTTGCTGCATGTTTAAGGGCTGGAAAGCTCTACTGAAGGCTTTCTTTTTGCTTTTGAGTGAAATGTCCTGAATGTTTTGGTCAGCTTTGAGGTTTCTGAAGCTTAGAGGGTGCTCCTGTATCTCAGATTTCCAAACAAATAAAGGAACAATGCCAAAAAGATCAACTAGCCATCACAGACACAGAGCAAAGCCATGGATTTTCACAGTGGAAGATCTCCATCTGAGTCACAATGCTTAGGGAGAAATGGAAAGTGAGCATTTTGGGGAGAGGACCATATGTGATGGGTGACAGGTACAACAGCATCTGTCTGATGGTGGTGCCAAGTAACGTATGCATTAAGGTGCTGAGCACCCTGCTTCTGCTACCAATGCATAGATCTGGGGGTGGGCGGGGAGTGGTGGGGAGAGAAAATGGAGGCATAGCAGGTGAGAACAGAGTGGGGATTGCAATGAAATGCACCATGAGCTCACAAATAAAAATGTGAAATTTAACAAAAAAAAAGAAAAAAAAGGTACGCACAGTCACATGAGAAACTAGGCTGGGTTAAATGACACCACAAAAGCAAGAAATAAACAAAAAAAGCATTGTCTGGTCTCATCTTTCTATATATATGTAGAGGTACATATATATATATACGTATACACACACACATACACACATCTATATATACACATGTATAGTCAGATCATTTGGATTTCAAAACCGTGAGATGAATTTCCTTTATTAACTACATCATCTATGTGTGATGCAAGAAAAGTGAACTAAAAAAAAATTACATTTGATATGCAATGTTTAGCTTTACTCCCATACTTGTCTCTCTGTAGGGCTCTAAACGACAGCATGAAGAAAAGGAAAGAAAAAACAACAAGTAAGCTTACAGCGACAGTAGGAGAAACATGAGTCAAAAGCAAGTTGATGATATGCAGAAAAAGAGAAATAATTTCCACTGCCCAGAATACAGGAATTTGTTACATGGTTTATTTCAGGTTAAAAAAAAAAATAATTGACATTTTAGACATGAAAAAAATCTTTTACGCGCAATATATTCAAGAGGCTACATTTTTATTAGGAAAAAAAATCACATTTAAAATGTTTTTGGGTTTGTCATTTTTGTGTGTTTGTTTGTTTGTTTGTTTGTTTTTCACCAATGCCATTATCAGTCAGTGTGTGCAACACAAACCAAGGAAGAAAGCCTGGAAATTTAATGGAAGTTTAAAGCTGGTCATGCTTGAAAAGACAGGCACTGTCAATGTCACTTCCAAAGTCTTAGAATGAAGGTCTTTGCTCACTGTTTGTTATAATCACCCCTGGCAGTCGAAACCAAAATCCATTTCCTTGCTAAAAATGTTTTCCCGTCCATCCTTTGCAACAGAGTGCTTTGTAAGGTATGACTTCGCTGATCATGGGGCTGCTGGCCTTCTACCAACTCTGGTCAGCCCGTCTTTCGGTGTTTTTTTTAACCTAACACATGGCAAACTAAGTAGGCTTTGCAAAAAAAACCAAAACAAATGAAACAAACCAAGAAGCCAGGGAAGAGGACCAATAGTTCAGATAATGGCATCGCTAAATGAAGCTGTTGAGGAGGTAGGGTGAAAAGAAGAGCCAGAGATGAAGATGAAGAGCCAGTGATAAACTCAGTTTCCTGCTTTGCAATGGTCTGTGGCACGCTGTGGGTTAACCAGAGCTTGTTAATGGGATTGACACTTTCTCTTAAAGTGAGCTCTGAGGAAAGCAGTTAGGCCACTTCAAGAAACTCCTGTGTCTGAGAGACCAAACCAGTGTCTCTCTGTCATCCACCAACAGCGGTGAGCACTCAGCATGTGCTGCAGGGTGGCAGAACTTTCACCGACCATCTGTCCTCCCTCTACACTCTGTGTCCCATCAAGGAATCGTTTTCACCACCAGAAAATGGGGTTTTGATGTTTTGTGGTCTGATTTCCAGCCTCTTTCCAAGGACTCGGGTTTTTTTAGAGTTCCTGGCCCCTGGTGAGTCTCCACCACATAAGGCAACTTCAACTTGAGCAGAGCATGGATTTTCAAACTTGGAACTGGGAAGGGGAAAAGGAAGAGGTGGGCCGGATCAAGTCCTGGGTTTCTTATAGCATCCTGTCAATGGCCATTACCAGAAGAGGTAGATGAAGATGCAAAAAAAAAAAAAATAATTAAAAATCCTAGTTTTAATGATGTATAATGAGTTAGTTGGATGATGTTAGTTAGCCATATCCTCACCACATGCCAATATCAGCCAAGGCACACCCAGACATGGTTACAGTGTCTACTTTTACAATGCACTGTCAGTGATGTTCAGTGCAACTGTTCAGTGTTTTCTGTTGGGGCAGCGTCCTCAAATCCCAAAGGATCACTGAAGCCATAAAGCCTGGCTGGTTTCACTAACCTTTGTTTCTGCTGCAGGACCTCCTAATATTCAATTCTTAACTGTCCTGGGATGGTAATCATTTTGAAAAGCAAAACCTATTATTCCAGTTTGGTGGTTATTAGTTAACTTACAGCCTCCTGACAAGAACGGGTTGGGTTTTGCTCCTTTTGAAGTCAATGGCAAAGTGCCAGGGGCTTTAATGGGTTCTTTACGGGTCCCACTCCAGGTCTTCATCTCCCAGGGATGAAGCTGGAGTAAGTTTTCCTTTTATCCATCTTGCTATGTGTCACTGAATAGCATTTTCAAATCAATTAACACCAAGGGGAAGATGAGGTTGAGGGAGATGGAATACAATGCTGTTAGCTCAGGTAAAACCATACCAGAACCTAACCTTAAATATCAGAACACAAGATGATTAAAATCCACATTAAACCTTTTTGTCACATTTTTGCTCAAATCATTTGGGTCTAGTTGAGATACCCAGGCCTGAGCAACAATCAGGACCTCTCTTAGGTCAAATGTTGACCCAGTATCACCTGCTGCCATTTGATTTAGAAGTAGCTCAAACTTCAATGTTATCATGCAAGAAACCTATGTAAAACATCCAAGCTCATATGCAGTATGCTGAAGTTCTTAACATTTAGAGCATTTCATGTTAAAAAGTAGCCCTTTTTTTTTTCAAAATGGCATTAATGGAAGCAAATTTATTGCACCAAGTTAGCATAGTTTAGGAAATTAATGAACAGCAAAAAGGTCAAATGTCCTTTCCTTGTGTTTCGAATGAAAATATCCTAGTGATGCAGTTCAGTATCTCTTTCTGTTGTAAACAATACACTGCCATGTAGTACAAAAAGGGATCTTCATGCTTGCATTGTAATCATCATTATTTTCTCTTCCTTAGAGACCCTTTCCTGGAAAGGGTCACCTTCACTTGGAGTGGAGAGCTGACAAGAGTGTTTACAGAATCACGATGGTTGGAAAAGACCATCAAGTCCAACCATTAGCTAACTTTGCTGGGGCTACTGCCACACCATATCCTTGAGCACCATATATAGACAGATCTTAAATACATGCAGGGATGGGCATTCAACCACTTCCCTGGGCAGCCTGTTCCAGTCTTTGAGATTCCTTTTGGTATAGAAGTTTTTCTTGATGTCTAACGTAAGCCTCCCCAGCATAAGCTGATGCCATTATCTTGTTTTTAGGCATAGCATTATTCTAGTGATTCCATCACCTTGCAAGCAAGCTAAAAATGAAAACAAACCCATTCCAAATCTTCCGTGGAAGTGACAGAGCAAGACAGAGCCACCAACAGCCAGGAGCTGCCAGAGCTTCTTCTTGGATCCTGCTTAAATGCATTCACCTCTCACTCATAGAAGCATCAGGACATAGCTGTCAGGCAGGGTCCCTTCCCACAGCCAGAGCAGAGCCAAACAGATAGGTGACCAGAGTCTGATTTCTACAGTAGAAACCCCCTCTAGGTACAACTGATTCTATCTAAGTGGTTATTTTCCATGTCTGACAAAAGGACGTGCAAGAGGTTCCAGTCCCCCTACACTTTTTCCTATTCCTTTCTGTTATTTTTCCTTTCTTCTAGCACATCTAAAATGTAGTAATGCAAACGGCAAAACATTTCTTACAACATCTAAGCCCCGCTCCTTGGACCTGACCTACACTCCTCACTTCAGCTAGCATTTTTCTTGGAGATCAAGGACAATTTCACTTGATTTTGCTTCCTTTGTTTCCCCCCCACCCCTTTTCTTTCTTTCCTGTGCAAGCCAGCTGATCACATTTCTACACATCATTTGAAAATGAAAGCAGCCTTGGTGGCAAAGGCCATTTTAGCTTCACTTACCTTCCAAGGTGTTCCTGTGTCTGAAATGAATGGTTTAACGAGGAAATGTGCTGACAACAAAGAGAGGAATGGAAAACATTGGACAAAACACACACACACACAAGACCAAAAGAATACAAAAGCAAGGGGATTTCAAAATTAATAATTAAAGAAAACAACCACACAAAAAAAAAAATCATCAAAATCAAACTCACTATGAATACTTTGAGCAGAACTGACCAGGGTTCTCTCAAAGTGAATTTGATTGCCCATGATAAAAAAAAGCCTTGAATGGGAAGATGCAGAAATGAAAGGAAAAGGAGAAAAGGAGAGGAACTTTTTTTCTTTTGTGCCCTGTTCCAAAAGAAAAAAAAATAACAAAAAATCAAACAAAGCCCAACCAAAGGTTATGTGTGGGTAGAAAAAAAAAAAAAGAAAAAGAAAAAAAAAGATAGTAATGGGCCAAAAGAAGCCATAGAAAATGGAATTCTCACTAGAAAAATTAGAGAGAAACTCCAGCACACCTTGTGTGTTGTACATGCTGACAGAAGGGTTGTTATAGACCGACGATTCCCCCAGCAATGTATTATAAGGGTTGTTAGTGCCATGAGGACGAAGCAGAGCATTGGTTATAAGATGATTAGCCATGGCTCCTGGAGCAGCCCAATAGAAAAGACAGAGAAAAACAAACAAAGAAACAAACAAAAAAAAAGGTCAATCAGGCAAATGTGGTATTTTAAAAAGAAACGGGATAAAAGAACATTCAGAAATGACAACAGTTGAAATAATCCTTGATTACAAGCAGCCAGCTAATCAGACTCAGGAAACTGTGTGCCACTAAAGCAGAACAGATGTCACTGACAATGCACAAATCCAAACCAAGGCAAAAGAAAATGTATCAGAAAGCAGGTAAAGCTACATTTATGGTGGTTCCCCCATCGCTCAGAGTGTAAGCAAGGCTATGCTCACATGCTTGCTATAAAGAAAGGAAGGAAGACAGCAGCCTACACAATGTGTGTGTGGGGAAACTCTCTGGAAAATGTCAAATGAATTAAAAAAACAATATAATGACTAACAGAAAACAGCACATTCAGCTCTGGCTATGGGCTAGGATCTGTCTTTTACTGGCTCCTTTACTCACAATGCATCTAAAATTGAAAAGGCAAATTTAAAAAGAAAGGGTGGAGAACATGTCCTCTCCAAAGGCTCTCTGAGAATGGCTGTTTCTCATATCTAAGAGAGTGAATATTCTTCAGCTACAGCTTGTTGAGCACATCCACAATTACCCAAACCCACTACTGAAAGTGAGACTGCCTTGGCTCCATCAGGCATTTCTACCAGCAGCGAGATGTATGTTTCAAGGCTCTCGGTGTGTCACACAAACTCTTTGTTTCTCCACTCCCAGACCTCTTTGTTGTCATTTTCAAGCTCTCTACTAGCAGTTGTCCTTTGGTTTTTGTTCATTCTTTAGAGTCAAAGCTTCTGGGTTTGTGCTTTTTGGGATCATCACGACTTGTCTGGCGGCTGCCAAGACCTACCTTGATTTCTATTTCAAGCACCAACTCATGAAGCAAAGACTTTATCCCACCTTTTAGCTGGCCTACAGAACAAAAAAAACCCACTAAACTTTTGCTACAAATCTCTGGGCTCCAAAGACAAGACTGATTAAATTTTTTTTCCCTGAAGGCCATTCCCACCATCACTGGTAGAGACTTAAAGGAGGACTACTCAAGTTCACACCATGTTTTTTACCTCCAAGGCTAAACTGTTGAGACAAACCCTTTCCATATGGAAAGTAAGACTTTGGTGAGACAGCTAGAGTTAACCAGGACAAGCATGTCAGAAGACTCAGGTTACCTGGTGGCCACCAATATCTGCTAGCCCTAGCCCAACAAAGTGACTTGAAAACGCAGTCTTCAAAACCAGCAACACTGACAGGGGAGCCTTCATCAATGACTGGAACCATTCCATTTGCCATTTCTCTCTCAGAGGGGTGGAGGTGGTGCTGTAGTGTAGTGGAGGCAATCTTTGTGAGGCATGTGGGGTCCTGGGGAAAAATCTCTTTTTGGTAAGGCATGTGGGATTCTGGGGAAAATCTCCTCTCCACAACTCATTATCTATTATTTTGTTGGTGCTTTTTTTTTTATCCCTTTCAGGTTTTGGTTTTGGTTTTTTGTGGCCTTTTTTTTTTTTTTTTTTTTTTTTTTTTGGAAGGGAAGGTTTGGGTTGATTTGTTGTTTTTGTTTTGGGTTTTGAGTATTCTTTTAATGGAGTTGCTGAGGACTAAGGACCTCTGGGTGGTACAAATCCCCTTACCAGTAATCTCTTTCAAAGGTCTCACCTTCTACTTATTTTTTCCAAAAAGCAAAAATTGGCCAAATCTAAGGCAAGGCAGAAGACTCCAAGCTGTTGGTTGTGTACTGGTCTGGCTCCATCTCCAGGAGAGAGCTTCTCCATGTTTAAGCAGGTAGAGGAGAAAGCAGAATGCTCTCCTGCCTTTCCCTCATCCTCCCCAGCCCTTCCCAGTTCCAGGCATATGGTGTTAGTGGATCACTTAGTCTTTTGAGCAGAGGACAAAGTAGAAGGCAGCACTGTATGGGGGCTGCATGCCAGGGAGGCTCCTTAATACATGCAGCTGGAAAAAAAAAGACTTGATTTTCTCACCTGATATTTTTGGCTAGGCTGATGGAAAGCAAGATGAGCTGCTGTGTTTGGAACTAAGGAAACAAAGCTGTCTCCTGTAAGAAAACATTATAGGAACGCTTAACCGAGCAGCCTTGAACGTAGCTAACAGGCAAATGAGTCAGTTTGTGCTTTCTGCTAATATATTTTCCACCAATTTCATGTACAGCTGTGATGAGAGACTGCAGGCACCACTTCTCTTCTTGCACCAGTTTTATATCAGTGTGAATATGAAGTCCATTAGAATAATTTTTGCTTTCACAAAATCACAGAATACTATGAGTTGGAAGGGATCTCTGAAGATCACCAAGTCCAACTCCCCTGCCAGAGCAGGATCACCTAAAGCAGATCACATCTTTAAATCAAGCCGGGCCAAAAAAAAAAGATTGAGAAAGGGACTCACTTTTCTACAGGTAACCAGAATGTCTGGAGTTAATGCCAGCCATTAATTCAGAAGTTATATCATCCTCTCTTTGGAGATTTTAACCCCATCTCCAACTTGATCTCCATGGGATTTGATATGGAGACAGATGTATCAGCACTTCATGGTTTTGAATGCCTTATCTTCAAGCATCTCTAAATGACAAGTGCCAGAAAGAGCATCTCACTCAATATATCCCCATCCTGGTGTTATCCAGCAATCCCTAGTGGGTGGGAAGAAACTAATCCAGCCATGGCTGGGCAGGTCAAGTTCTTCTCACAAATTCATAGAATTGTTTCAGTTGGAAGAGATCTTTAAGAGTCCAACCATCAGCCCAACACCACCATAGCCATTAAAACATGTCCCAAAGTGCCATGTTGACACATAAACACCTTCATGGATGGTGACTTCACACAGAATTCAAGAAGGTCCAAGAATGTTCAAGGACAGCGTTCAAGAAGGACAGGGACTTGTTGGAAAGGGTAGAGAAACGGGATACAAAGATGAGCCCGGAGGAGGGCCATGAAGATGCTCAGAGGGCTGGAGCAGCTCTGCTATGTGGACAGGCTGAGAGAGTTGGGGCTTTTCAGCCTGGAGAAGAGAAGGCTTCGAGGAGACCTTATAGTAGCCTTCCAATATCTTAAGGGGGCCTACAGGAGGGCTAGGAGGGACTATTGACAAGGTCTTGTAATGACAGGACGAGGGGTAATGGGTTTGAACTGGCTGAGGAGAGATTTAGATGGGATGTTAGGAGGGTGAGGGTGGTGAGACACTGAAACGGATTGCCCAGGGAGGTTGTGGCTGCTCCCTTCCTGGAGGTGTTCAAGGCCAGGTTGCATGAGGCCTTGAGCGACCTGTTCTAGTGGGAGGTGTCCATGCAGGGGGTTGGAACTGGATGATCTTTGAGGTCCCTTCCAACCTATAGAATTCTATTCTATGATTCTATGATTCTGTGCTGAGGGGACTGGAATATCTCTCTTATGTGGAAAGACTGAGAGAATTGGGGTGTTTTAGTCTGGAAAAAGAGAAGACTGAGAGGGGATCTCATCAGATTAATACCTAAAGGGACCAGATTTTTTGCAGTGGTACCCAATTACAGAACAAGGGATAACAAGCACAAACTTGAACATAAGAATTTCCATCTAAACATGAGAAGGAACTTCTTGAATTTGAGGGTGACAAAGCACTGGAGCAGGCTGCTTAGAGAAATGGTAGGGTCTCCATCTATGAAGACATTCAAAGCTCTCCTGGACACATTCATGTGCAGCCTTCTTTAGGTGAACTTGCCTTGGCAGGGGCATTGGACTTGTTGCTCTCCAGAGGTCCCTTTCAAACACCATCATTCTGTAAATCATCAAATAGCAGAGGTTGGAATGGACCTCCAGAGATCATCTTGTCCAATGTCTCTGCTAAAGCAAGTTACAAGAGAGGAGAAAGGACCAATGTGTGGCTACTTTCCTGGGGTGGTGGTCTCTGGTGCAAACTAAATTCACACAATCCTGGTTATTTCAGGCTGTTGAGAACTAGTTTATGGCAACTTTTTAATGCAGATACATGACCCTGTAAAGTTGGCTAGAAGTTAAAAAAACAGAATAAGTAATTCTGCTCTCATATATGTTTAAAAAGGGGTCTTGGTCCAATGAAACATCCATTCCTATATGTTAGTACCCAACAAACATACTCCATCTCTTGCTTTCTTCTCGCTTGATTGCAGAGTGTGTTAAGATCATAGAATCACAGAAGGTTAGGGGCTGGAAGGGACCTTGTTCAACCCCCCTGCCAGAGCAGGATCACCTATAGCAGATCACACAGCATCCAGGCAGATCTTGAATAGCTCCAGAGAGTGAGAATTCACAACTGCTCTGGGCAGCCTGTTCCAGTGTTCTGTCACTCTCACAGTGAAAAAAAAAATCCTCATGTTTTTAATTTACTGATCAAAGCCTCACTTTTGGTGGCAGTCTTGAATAATTCTGCTGAACCACATCCAAACCTAACCTAACTTAACCTGAAATGTAGCAGGTTCAGCTACCTACTTTCAGAAACTCAGCTGGGCCCTAAGTATTCTGCAGGAGGTTCTCACCACAGTGGGCTGGTCATAGCAAACTTCATGCTCCCCCATGGGTCACACTAAATGCAAATTTTGACATCTTAAAAACAAAATTATATGTCCCTTGTATTCATTAATTTGGCCTCTTGTTTTTTCCTAATTGCTTTTGAGCTGTAATATTCCTATCCTCAAAGCATGCTGAGAGAGAAGGATGGTGTTCAAGCTCAGGAGAACCTCCTATTAAACTCTAGAAGTAATAATGCACCATACAAATCCCCATTATTGGGTTTCTCCTTCCCAGATGAGAGAAAAGGAAAGGTAACAGCAGACATACATTTAAGTATCACCCTGCCTTTTTCATAACACTTGATCATTGCTATAGCAACCAGCTGGGCTATTAGAAAGAACAGATGAGGTCTGCAGATGAGGCACAAGCAGAAAGAGCAGGTAGGCTATCAAACTATGACCCTCTTTGCATGAAAATGGCCCTGGTAATAAACAGCCAACAAAAAAACAGCAGAGCAAGCAGGGGATCAAAACAGCATGCTCTCCCAAAATTCTGACCACTCTTGCACTAGACAACCTTTAAGGTCCCTTCCAATCCAAACCAAAGAACTCCAAAGAGAAGAAAGGAATAATGCCCTTAGAGAAGACAAGTACTGGGTGGACAAGGTGCAGATGTTCCTGTGCCTGTAGCAGTGTCAGGAATCTCTGTGATCCAAGTACTGAAGATTCAGCCTTCTTTATGGAGTTTAAAAGGCTATGAGAATGTGTGTTCAGGGTGCAGGTAGAGATTTGGAGGGCTGCACTTTTGACTTGCAACTGAGCACATCTGATGGTGAAGCCAATTAGGATAAAGAAAATGAAAATCCCACCACATTTACTACCAGTGTAATCACACAGAGAATGCAGATAGCTGCAGTTAGCTGCTTTGTGTGCCTATGACAGTAGGCATTATTTTAGTGACAGTATGCAACCAAATAGTACTTCTTTCCTTCCCTTTCTAAGACACAAATTGAAGTCCTGAATGCAAGACAACAGTGGGGCAGAAATAAGAGCTTTTTTGGAAGAGCTTGATGTTAGGGGAAACCACACCTTGTTAAAGATGAGCATCATTTATCCACTCACTGAAAGCAAAGGACCAAAATCATGATGACGAGTACATGGTGCCAGGCTTCCAACTACATCAGTCAGGAACACAACACAAAGAATTTACTAGAATAGAATCATAGAGATGTCTGAGTTCAAAAAGACCTCTAAAATCACGGAGTCTAACCATCAACCAACACCACAATGGACATTGAACCATGGCCCAAAGTGACACCACCTATACACATTTCTTGAACACCTCCAGGGAAGGCAACTCCACTGCCTCCCTGGACAGCCTGTTCCAATACCTGACCACACTTGCAGTGAACATTTTTTTCCTCATATATAACTTAAGCCTCCATTGCCACCATTTCAAGCCATTTCTTCTTGTTCTTTTACCTGATACTAGGGAGACGACACTGACCTCTGACCTGGTTTCACCATCCTTTTGGGGAGTTGTAGAGACCAATGAGGCCTTCCCTCAACCTCCTTTTCTCCAGACTGAATAACCCCAGTTCTCTCAGCTGCTCCTGAAAAGACCTGTTCTCCAGACCCTTCCCCAGCTTTATTGCCCTTCTCTGGACCTCAATATGCTTGTAGTAGTGATGGTTCCAAAACTGAACCAAGTATTTGAGGTGCAGCCCCACTAGTGTCAACCACAGAGGGAAGACCACTTCCACAGTTCTCCGAGCTGCTCATCAGAAAATACATTCAAAGCAGCTTTCTAGGATTCAGTGCTCTGGTATTCTGTGTGACTTGCCTCAGCAGCAGTCACCAGTGCCCTTTTCTGTGTTCCAGAGTTTTCAAGTATTTAAAGAATTGTAGTCTTCCATGTGTTCACCTGCAATTTATTCCAACAGTGAATGCCATCATGAGAAGCCAAATCACACAGTTTTGCCAGAGGACAACAGGTATTTCCAGCATTATTTTTCCTTCTGGTTCCCTCCAACAAATGCTCTGGCAAGTTTAGATTTATTGAGCTGTGTTCGTATAATAGCCAACAGGATTCAGTTAATAAACTTCAATAAGCCTCCCTATTAAATTTCTCTCAAATAGGTTTGTTGTCACTTGCAGCATCTAATCTATTCATTGAGAAGCTATTAATACTGACTGCAGCGAAATGGAGCTTCAGCAAATGAGGTTGTTAAGCTCTGGGCCATCTTCCTCCAAATGAAACATCCCCTGCTTTTGTGCAGAGAGAGAGGAGAGAATGTATTTTCTTGTTTTTTTCTTTTTTTTCCTCCTTTCTTTTGCGGTGGAAGAGTCTGAGAGAACAAGTCTGATGAGGGGCGGCTGTGCAAACTGGGGTTGCTTAGTCTGGAGAAGAGCAGGCTGAGGAGAGATCTCATTGCTCTCTACAGCTCCCTGAAAGGAGTTTGGAGTGAGGTGGGGGTTGGTCTTTTGTGTGTTCTATCAGGTGATAGAATGAGAGGAAATGGCCTGAAATTGTGCCAGGATAAATTTAGCTTGAGTATTAGGAAAAAAAACATTTTCCTGCAAGAGTGATCAGGCATTAGAACAGACTGCCCAAGGATGCGGTGAAGTCACTGCTCCTGGTGGTGTTCAAGAAATGTGAGGATATGGCACTCTGGGACATGGTTTAAAGGCTATGGTGGTGTTGGGTTGGTGTTTGGACTCAATGCTCTTAGAAGCTTTTTCCAACCGAAGTAATTTTATGATTTCTAATGATAAGCCTCTGCTGGATTAGAACCTCCATTCCATGTGGGAAACACTTAGGTAATCTCCATAATTTTAGAAATATTTGCCTACTTGTTGGCTTCTTCTCAGCTGCAGAAAGATTGTAAAATTTCTTATCACCTCTACTCCTTCCAAGGCTTTGTATCTCATTGTACCTTGATTATAGAAACATGTGCTATCTCTAATTGTGCCAGCTTATGCTTACTTCTCACTACACCTCACCTCTTATATATGATCTGGGGAAAAGGAGGCTGAGGGGAGACCGTCTGGCTGTCTACAACTTCCTGAAAGGAGGCTGGGGCCAGGTGGATTTGATCTCTTCTCCCTAGTAATAAGTGATAGGACAAGAAGAAATGACATCCAATTGCACTAGGGGAAGCTTAGGTTGTACATTAGAAGAAATTTCTTGGCTGAAAGGGTTATCAAAGACTGGAATGGGCTGCCCAAGTAGCCTATTCTGATCTCTGAAGATGTTTCAGAGGCAAAGCTGTGGTGTTGAGAGACATGGTTTAGCACTGGACTTGGCTGAGACAGTTAATGGTTGGACTGGATGACCAACAGAATCAGTTCTGATTCTACATTTCTCAGATGTGCAGAGATCCCTGCCGATGGTGGGGATTTGATCATACTTACAGGAATCTAAGCAGCTATGCTTTCTTCCTTTCTCCTTTACAGTCATCATAGAAGATTGCTCTACAGCAATTGCTGGATCTAATGCTCCCTAAAGGCTGCTCTGATTTCAGAAATTGCTGTGACCTTATTTTTTTTTTTCTTTAAATCTGATCCACTTAATGACTGAACTTCCAATTATATGGCTGCCAATCTTAAAATCAAAGCCAGTCCATAATATATCCCCAAGGAAGAATATCACATCACTCACTGCAATCACTGCAACAAATCTCAGCTAAATTCAGGATAAGGCATAAGGAGAGGCAAAATAAACCAGAAGACAATCGACAGTGGGATTTCGTTTGCACGTAGGCAGAAACACGAGTTGAATTCCCTGAGTTTTTTGATCTTTGATGCAGAAAATCATGATTTTCCTGGCATAAAATGTACAGTTGATTAAAAAAAAACAACCAAAAAACACCAAAACCAAAACCAAACAAAAAAGGAAAATATAAAAAGTCAGCAGAGGCTCATCCCAAAGGATGCTAGGGTTCCTTTACAACAGAAAATACTCCTCTGCTGTCATCTATCTGGAATGCCTCTCTTGTTCATATGTCATTATCAGGATAGGTTATTTTAAGGCCAAAATACTGACACTGTATCCAAGTACAAGATCCTGCACCCAGGGTGGGGCAAATTGAAGCACAAACCGAGGTTGGGTGGAGGATGGATAGAAAGCAGTGCTGAGGAGAAGGACTTAGAGGCGTGACCCGGTAATGTGTCCCTGCAGCCTGGAAACCAGCTGTGCCTGGGATGCATCCCTGGCAGCATGGGAAGCAGGAGTGAAGAGATTATGCCCCTCTGCTCCACTCTGCTGAGATCCCGCCTGCAGAGTTGGGTACAGCTCTGGAGCCTTGCACACAGAAAGGACATAGAACTGTTAGATGAAGCTGTGTGAAGGTGAATCAGAGGGGCTGGTGAACCTCTTCTATTGAGACAGGCCAAGAGAGTTGGGGCTGTTCAGCCTGGAAAAGAGAAGGCTGCAGGAAGACCTTAGATGAACCTTCCAGAACCTGAAGAGGGCTACAGGAGAGCTGGGGAGGAACATTTGACAAAGGTGTGGAGTGAGAGGAGGAGGGGGAATGGCTTCAAACTGGAAGAAGATGGATTTAGATTAGACATTAAGAGGAAATTTTCCACCATTTGGGTGGTGAGGCACTGGAACAGGTTTCCTAGAGACATCTGTAGAGGTTCCAGACCTAGAATTGTTGAAAGGCAGACTGGATGGGGCCTTGTGCAACCTAGTCTACAAAGAGGTGTCCCTGCCCATAGCAGGGGGTTGGAACTAGATGATTCAGTCTCCTCTCACTTTTCCCCTGTGATAGGACAATGAGCAATGGGTGTAAGTTGCAGCAGAAGAGGTTCCACCTCAACACAAGGGGAACTTCTTGACTGTGAGGGCCACAGAACACTGGAACGGTCTCCCCAGAGAGGTTGTGGAGTCTCCTTCTCTGGAGGCTTTCAAGGCCCGTCTGGATGTGTTCCTCTGACCCGAGCTAGACTGTATGGCACTGCTCTGGCAGGGGGGGTTGAACTCCCTTCCAACCCCTGATGTCCTGTGATTTTGAAGGTCCCTTACAAACTAATCCATCTCCAGGAGGAGCTCAGAGTTAAACAGACACCTCCACACCTCCTACCATCACAGTGCAGTGATGGTACCACCAAGTGCAATCTGCAGGAGACAAACACTTTTCTTTACTGCAAGGATTTTTCAACTATTTAGTGCTCAGAAAAATAAAGAAAACAATATAAAGTATTTATATATCCTGGTATGTTTCACTAAGTTCCCTGTAGGCATCTACAGATATATTCATGAATAAGGAAGGCCACCACAAGCACTTTGGTCATCACTGAATTTGGCTAACCCAGTATCACAACAAGAACAAGAATGAAAGAGATAAAAAGTGATCTGGCACAACTTCCAAACATGTTTAAAGATTGAAGTGTCCCTTTGCATGTTCACCGGGCCACAATCTGCTGATTTCAAATGGAAAAGTCCCTACAGCATAAAAATATCTCCTTGAAAGATCTGATGTTGAAATCACCTGAATCCACAGGACAAACTGAGGCAGTGCAGCCTAGTGAAGCAAATGAGGAGAAAGCAGAGAAAGTTTCTGTTTTCTAATATCTTTAATCCTCAAGAAGAGCCACAAGTTGTTCAGAGCAGGTAAGAAGTCTTTAGCCAGACTGTGATAAATTAGATGACGGCATCCTCTGAATGTCCTACCAAGATGAGCAGGAGGCCTTCCACGTCTCCCAGAGCTTGGCTGCTTGCTATTTGTTTTCTATGCAGCATGAATTCAGAAGAAATCTGACTGTCACGGCAGTCACATCAATCCATCAAGCTGTGAATGAGCATCTCAAGAAAGACTGACACATGATAACAGCAGTACTTCCATGGTCCAAATTTTCACCTGCTTCCTACATTATCTAGGCACTGGTAGCAAAGGTTCAGGGGCAGCAAGAGGGCTACGACAAGCAGCAATCATTCTGTGAGGTTCACCAGAGAAAGGGGTTTGAGATTCCTGGGGGAAATCTTATTGGTTTTTTTCTCTCCTCTTCATCTTGCCTCTCCTTTTGATCACACCAAACTTTACCACTTTTTCACTCCTGTATTAACAAGTTATGTCTCGGTCATAGAAGAGAGTCATCATAGAATCACTAAAATTGGAAAAGACCTCCAAGGTCATCAAGTCCAACCAATAACCTAACACCAACATGTGCATTAAACCATATCCCAAAGTGCCACATCTACGTGGTTTTGGGACACCTCCAAGGATGATGACTCCACTGCCTGGGGACCCTCTTCCAGTGCCTGGCCACTCTTGCAGCAAAGAAATCTTTGTCAGTTGTCAAACTAAATCTCCTCTGGCACAGTTTCAGGCTATTTCCCCTCATCTTATCACCTAATGCTAGAGAGAAGAGACCAAATCCCACCTACTCCATCCTCCTTTCAGGGAATTGTAGAATGCAATGAGATCCCTCCTCAGCCTGCTCTTCTCCAGACTAAACTTCTCCAAGTTCCCTCAGCTGCTCCTCACAAGCCCTGTTCTCTAGATCATTCAGCAGCTTTGTTGCCCTACTCTGGACATCGTCCAGCACCTCTATGTCTTTCTTGTAATGAGAGCCGCAAAATTGAACCCCATATTCAAGTTGTGCCTTCATCAGTACTGCCACCCACCAACTCTGCAGACAGCGAAACCAAACCATATTCATCTTGCAACACCAAGACACATCTACCAGCCTCTGTCTCTGAACAGAAAGGGAAAATTCAAACTTGAGTGATCCATACCTGACTCCCTGCAGTGCCCCAACAGAAATGTGGAGCTCCCATCTTGTGGAGTGACAGCCTCCTACCAAAGGATGGATTTCACCTTCTGCTGTGTTTTCTAAATAACTGCTTCCTGAAATGCAGGAGAATATGGCCACCTGAAGAGACTTTCAGACATCCCCCACCCTTGCTGCAACACAAAGAGTCATCCCTGCTGAGTTAAGAGTGCAGATACAATTTCAGGCTGGAAATCACAGCTTAATTATATTTTTGGGGTGGGTGGGAGGAATTTGATGGGAGATTTCATTTCGAAACAATCAGGTCTCGGTTGGGTTAGAAATCAGGATATTAATGTTCTTCATTTTAATTTTCCCCTCTGACTCAAGATTCCCACTGTTTGAATTTGAGCTCAATTTGTTCTGTTCGTTATGAAGAAATCCACATGAATTTGACATTAAACTGATTAGCTCTGAAAACAGGAGCAATAATTTTCCCTTTTTTTCCTGCTCATGCCTCAGATGAAGTCTTTGTGGTTGACATAAAAAACACAGGGGAGAACTAATAAGGCAAAGAGGAATCAAATCTCTATTATGGAGCCCTACTTGGATGTTGAGGCACACAATGACATTTGGGAAGGAGAATAAGGGGCAGGAATGAACAGTGTCCTCATTTCCATTTTTGATTTCATCCCAATTGCCTGGGAACATGCACATTGTGAATATGGATTTCCCAGCTGGTAAAGGGTCTGGAGAACAGGTCTGATGAGGAGCAGCTGAGGGAACTGGATGCTGCTCTTTGAAAGGAAGTTAGAGTGAGGTGGAGGTCTTAGTGTCAGGTGATAGGACAACAGGAAATGGCCTGAAATGGTGAGGTTTATGTTGGAAATTAGCAAAAACTTAATTTCTGCAAGAGTGGTCAGGGATTGGAACAGGCTGCCCAGGGCAGGTGGTGGTGTCACCATTCCTGGTCCTGTCATGTGATACTAGGGAAAAGAGACCAACTGCCACCTCCCTCCCAGAAGGCATCAACAAAAACTCCACATGGGAGTTCCAAAGGGCCGACTTCAGTTTATTTAAGGAACTAACTGGGAAAGATCCTTGGGAAATAGCCCTAAAAAGCAAAGGGGTCCAGGAAGGCTGGACCTACTTCAAGAAAGAGCTCCTGAAAGCACAGGAATGGTCTGTCCCAATGTGCCAGAAGGTGAGATGATAAAGGAGACAACCAGACTGGATGAGCAAGGAGCTTCTAAAGTAATTATGGGAGAAAAAGAGGGCATAGCACCTTTAGAAGAAAAGGGGAGGTATCCCAGGAAGAGTTTAAGGATATTACTAGGTCTTGTAGGAAAAAAAAAGTAGAGAAGCAAAAGCCCATTTAGAACTTAGATTGGCCAGTGCTGTAAAGAGGAACAAAAAACGTTTCTATAAATATATCAATGGCAAAAGAAAGGACAAGGACAACCTCCACCCTTTATTGGATGCAGAGGGGAATATAATAACAAAAAGATGAGGAAAAAGCAGAGGTACTCAGCACCTTCTTTGCCTCAATCTTCAATAGTGGGACAGATTGTCTTCAGGACAGCTGGCCTTCTGAACTGGCAGATGGAGCCAGGGACCAGTATAGTCCCCCTATAATCCAGGAGGAATTGGTAAAGGACCGGCTAAAGCACTTGGATCCTCACAGGTCCATGGGACCAGATGGGATCCATCCTAGGGTGTTGAGAGAGCTGGCAGATGAGCTGGCCAAGCCTCTATCATCTATCAACAGTCCTGGCTC
>VWZI01001960.1:39715-97477 GCA_013396835.1 Psilopogon haemacephalus
TGGAGGGCTGGGCCCAGAGGAGTGGTGGTGAATAGTGCCACATCCAGTTGGCAACCAGTCACGAGTGGTGTGCCCTAGGGATCAGTGCTGGGCCTGATCCTGTTCAATATATTTAGTGATAATCTGGACAAGAGGATTGAGTCCAGCATCAGTAACTTTGCAGATGGCATCAAGTTAGGAGCAGGTGTCAATCTGTTGGAGGGTAGGAGGGCCCTGCAGAGGGACCTTGACAGGCTGGATGGGTGGGCAGAAGCCAATGGGATGAGCTTTAACAAGGTTTAACACAGGTTCTGCAGGGTTCTGCACTTTGGTCACAACAACCCCGGGCAGTGCTACAAGCTGGAGACAGAGTGGCTGGAGAGCAGCCAGGCAGAGAGGGACCTAGGGGTGCTGGTAGATAGCAGCTGAACATGAGCCAGCAGTGTGCCCAGGTGGCCAGGAGAGCCAATGGCATCCTGGCCTGTACCAGGAACAGTGTGGCCAGCAGGACAAGGGAGGTTACCCTTCCCCTGTACTTGACACTGGTCAGGCCTCACCTTGAGTCCTGTGTCCAGTTCTGGGCACCTCAATGCAAGAGAGATGTTGAGGTACTGGAACATGTCTGGAGAAGGGCAACGAAGCTGGTGAGGGGCCTGGAGCACAGCCCTGTAAGGAGAGGCTGAGGGAGCTGGGGTTGCTTAGCCTGGAGAAGAGGAGGCTCAGGGGGGACCTCTTTGCTGTCTTCATCTACATGAAGGGAGGTTGTAGCCAGGTGGGGGTTGGTCTGTTCTCCCAAGCAACCAGCAACAGAACGAGGGGACACAGACTGAAATTGTGCTGGGGGAAGTATAGGCTAAATATTTTGAAGTTCTTCACAGAGAGTCATTTGCCATTGAGGTGGCCTGCCCAGGGAGGTGGTGGAGTCTCCATCCCTTAAGGTATTCAAGAAAAGACAGGATGAAGCACTTAATGCCATTGGCTAAGGCTGGGTGATAGGTTGGACTGGATGACCTTGGAGGTCTCTTCCAACCTGGCTTATTCTATTCTATTCTATTCTATTCTATTCTATTCTATTCTATTCTATTCTATTCTATTCTATTCTATTCTATTCTATTCTATTCTATTCTATTCTATTCTGAACTCCCATCTCCTTTCAGGGACCTGTGGAGAGCAATGAGGTCTCCCTGCATCCTGTTCTTCTCAGATGAAACAATCCCAGTCCACTCACTCGTCTGCTCCTCACCAGACCTTTTCTCCAGGCTCTTCACCATCTTTGTTGCCCTTCTCTGGATACACTCCAGCATCTCTATGTCCTTCTTCCAGTGATGGACGCTGGTCATCAAACAGGAATAGAGAGAATTAGAGCAGTCTTGCCTGGGACACTTCAAGCAGCAGAGAACTGTGAGTGCTGTGAAAGTGATCAAGGTTAAAAAGGCTTAAAGGAGGAAATATCCCATCTGGAAGATGCATCACTGCTTTCTGTTCCCATGACAGAAACATAAAAACACAGTGCTGGCCCAGGACATGGAGAGGTGGGGTCGAGCCAGGACCTGGAGGATAGCACAGTTCTGGGGAGAAAGGATTGTTTTTGCCCTGTTTTAGAAAGAGAGCTGCTGTTTGAAAGCTCTGGGGAAAGCACCAGCATATAGAGAAAGTTTGATCTCTAATAATACAGATACCTTCACACAAAAAAATTCTGTGAGTATGAACTTTGGGCAGAGAAAACTACTAACCATACAACTCCAGGTTCTCACTAGACTCCTCTCAGATTTTGCTGCACACTTCTAAACAAAATATTAATGAAACAGTTCCTTTGAAGCTTGTTATGCATTAATATGTTAAGAAGAGACCACAAAGTTTGCAAACCACAATGCCTCACCAGTTTGTTCAGGCTGCAGGTCTCTCTCGAGGGACTGAAGAAACAACTTATGTTCAATGCAAAGCCCTAAAACCACAAATATTTATTTGCAGATGAAATGAATAGGATAAAGTGTGAAATATCTAGGGCCTCATGCAGCTGAGATTACTACTGATATCAAGGGTATTTTCCTAGCAGAACAGACCACCTGCTGCTTTGAAGATGCTAGCTCCCAAATAAATGTTTGCATTTCCAGCCCAGAAGGCCCACCATCACTTGGGCTACATCAAAAGAAATATGACCAGGAGGATGATGGAGGTGATTCTCTCGCTCTGCTCTGCTCTTTTATGACCTCACCTGGAATACTGCATCTAGTTCTGGTGCCCCCAGACCAAGAAGGACACAGAACCATTTGGGCTGGTCCAGAGGAAGTCACAAAGATGATCAGAGGGCTGGAGAACCTCTTCTATGGGGATAGGATAAGAGGGTTGGGGTTGTTCAGCCTGGAGAAGAGAAGGCTCCAGGAAGACCTTAGAGCAGCCCATCTGAAGGAAGCCTACAAGAAAGATGGGGAGACACATTTTACTAGGGCATATAGTGATAGGAAAAGGATGAATGATTTTGAACTGGAAGAGGGAAGATTTAGACTGAAGACTAAGGAGAAATTCTCCACCGTGAGGGTGCTGAGACACTAGAACAGGTTTGCCCAGGGAGGTTGTGGATGTCTCCTCCCTGGAGGTGTTCAAGGTCAGGCTGGATGAGGCCTTGAGAATGGAGGGGAGGGGGTTAACTAGATGAGCTTTAAGGTCCACTCCAAACCAAGCCATTCTAAGATTTAGCAGAGACTTCTGTCCCCTGGAAAAGAAAAAAAGAAAACAAACAAACCAAACAAAAAATCCAAGCAAACAAAAAAACCCACCCAATCTAAACATCACTAAATACTGTGCCTGCCTAAGTGAAAGAGAGGGAGGATCCCCCTGTGTAATAAACCAACTAATTCAAGTAATTTAAGTCTCCCACCTAAAAGGTTTCCTTTCTAAGACAGTTTATCAGTCTATTTCTGCAGTCACTGGAGAGACTGAGCCCCTTTGGGTGATGTTAGGCAAGGAAAACAGGTGGATGCAATCCTCTTTGAGGATGGCTCTCACTGCATGTCATTTCCTAGTTCACTATTAAATAACAGGCACATCTTGTAACAGGCTCTCACCACACTTGGATGAAGATTCCCCACTCAAAACCTCTTCACAGCTTTCCCAAATTATAGTCACCCTGCCTTGATGCACAGGGTAAAATAACAAGCCTTAACTGAATAAGAAGGGATGCCTTTCTTGTGCTGATGAGCTCAGAAGTTTCTCTTTCCTAAAGCATTTCCCTCTGTTGCCTCTGCTGTGTCAGGGAGAAAATCAACTTCTCCAATGACTAAAGGAGCAATATTTCACACAGAACGAAATTTGGTTTTCATCAGAGTTGGAGCAATGGATCAGAGAAGCACAGAAATTATAGGAAATGGAAGCAACCTACAGAGATCATCAAGTCCAAAGTTCCTGCTAGAGCCAGTTTACATTGAGCGGGTTGCACAGGACAATGTCCAGATGGGTTTGAATGACTCTAGAGAAGGAGATTCCACCACCTCTCAGGGCAATCCAGTTCAGTGTTCTGTCACCCTCAGAGTAAAGAAGATTTTTCTCAAGTTTAGATGGAACTTCCAATGTTCAAACTTGTACCTGTTGCCCCTTGTCCTGTCACTGGGTACCACTGAAAATAGACTCATCCTCCTGAAACCCACTCTAAGTATTTTTAAGCATTGATGAGATCCACACTCAGTCTTCTCTTTTCCAAACCAAAAAGCCCAAAATTCCTAAGCTTTTCTTCATAAAACAGAGGTCCTAGTTCCCTAATCAACTGCGCAGTCCTTTGTTCTACCCTCTCAGGCAGTTCCCTGTCTAGGAGAGCCCAGAACTGAACTGAGTACTCCAGATGAGGCCTCACCGGGACAGAGCAGAGGGGGAGAATGGTGGTAGGAAACAGCAGTTCTTGTATCCTTCATGTGACAACCAACCCCCATGAAAAGACTGCTTGTAGCTCTCCAATCTTTCATGCAAAGAAGAGCTGCAAGGGCAAGAGATGAGGATAAATCAGGCATTTGCAGTGATGACAACTTATAGCTATTTTCATTAATATTTCTTCAGTGAATTGTGAAAATATATGGGCACAAAAGCCACCAGAGAAAGTTGAGAGAGAAACCCACATCTCCATCTTAACTACAGTACTTTGCCCACTTCACTGGTTTAGGTGATACAAATATATAATGTCCAGAGAAGTGAATCTTGTTCTAGTTCCCCAGCACTCATGAATCCATTTTATTAACATTACAGTAACAGCCCTTCAGCCATGCCTTCAGACAAAATTCACCCTCAACTTGAGGAGAACTCAGAGTACATAAAGACTAAGAACCAAAGTTATAAAATCATAGAACTGTTTTGGTTGGAAGAGACGTCCAAAATCATTGAGTCCACCCTTCAACCGAACACCACCATGACCATTAAACCATGTCCCAAAGTGCCATGTCCACCATGCCATTCTTGTACACCTCAAGAGACGGTGACTCCACCACCTACATGGGCAGCACATTCTAGTGCCTGATCACTCTTGCAGCAGGAATTTTTTCCTGCTATCCAAACTAATATGCCCCTGGGACAATTTCAGGCCATTTCCTCTCCTTCTATCACCTGATACTAAGGAGAAGAGACTAACCCTCACCGCACTGCAACCTCCTTTCAGGGAGTTGTAGAGAGCAATGTTATCTCCCATCAGCCTCCTCTCCTCCAGGATAAACAACTCCAATTCCCTCAGCTGCTCTTATAAGATTTGAGTCCCAACTCAATTTTACATTAAGCTTTGCATTCCAACCACCAAGACTGGAAATACTTCTGATCTGAACCCAGTAATCCCAATTCCACCCTCTCTTAATTCCAGCATCATTTGGGCAGATACACAAAGGAGAATTTAGCATCTGGTTGCTCAAGGCCGCACTATAAAGCAATTCATAGAATCACAGAATGTTGGTGGTCAGAAGAGACCTCTAGAGATCATCTTGTCCAACCCCTCCTGCTAAAGCACAGTCATCAAGAGCAGGGTGAGCAGGAATGTATCCAGGAGGGTTTTGAAAGTCTCCAGAGAAGGAGACTCCACAGCCTCTCTGGGCAGCCTGCTCAGGGCTCCACCACTGTCACAGCAAAGAAGCTTTTCCTTATGTTCAAGTGAAACCTCCTGTTTCTAGCTTTTGTACCGAAAAGAGCCCAGCCCCATGCTCTTGACCACAACCTTGAGCTCTTGCTGAGCACTGAGAAGATCCCCTCCCAGGCTGCTCTTCTCCAGGTTTAACAGCCCCAGGTCTCCCAGCCTTTCTCATCACAGAGATGCTCCAATCCCCTCAGCATTTTTGTGGGGCTCTCCTTTAGACTCTCTCCGATAGTTTCCTGTCTCTCTTGACCTGGGAAATCCACAACCTCACTAGCTTGTGTTTCAAAACCTTTGTCCTTTCCACCCATCCCACCAACACAGACAGCATATTGGAGATGTGTGGGTGCAGGTTACCTCCTCTCCCTGCTTGCTGCTCCAAAGAAGGAGGCTGCACACTGCCACAGACCCTCAGCTGTTACTGCTCCAGGAACTCAGAGTGTTGAATTGTACCAGAGAAGAAAGAATTCAATTTCTGAGGCTCTTTGGTGTTTCCTCACTGTCATTTCCCTGCATCTCTGGAGGGAAAAGGCTTATCTTTACAAGAGCTGCTCAGATTTCCTCTCATGCCAGGCACCACCTTTTCTGCGGCATCCACATTTCTGAGACCTTTTCTTCTGCATATATCTATGAAGTTCACATCATCCGGTTCTTCAGATTAGGTTTATGAATATCAATTCAGACAACTTCATTCCAAATGTGGTTCATTCTTAGGTTTCTGCTCTACCATTCATTGTTGCTTCTGTAAATACGGCAGCATTGGTACCTACCCAGGACAACCATGACTCCTGTGATGCGTACCACAGGCTGTACTGTGCCATCATAGCCCATTTCTACTGTCAACAAGGAGCTCTGACACCTCAGCACCTTCTGGCCCTAGCAGTTTGCTGAGGAAAAGGGGACATTTTTTTTTAAGCTTAATTTATCGTTTCATTATTATTACTTTTCATAAATCCCATGAATTATAATTCTCAATTTAAAAATTTATAAATAAAGAAAATAAAATAAAAGACAAAAAATCCAACACACCACAAAACCTCCTAGTTATCATCAAAACATTTGTTACATGGCAGAGTAGGGTCCAGTGTCAGTCAAGGTGGGGAGGAGGGGAAGGGAAGGGAAAGGAAAGGGGCATCACATTTCAGTCTTCTTAAAGTCACAACAAGAGTTAGAGAAATGCAAAAGGGTTCATAATTACCTCTGTTGAGTGAAGCTGAACTGTTTATATCTCCAGTAATAAAGGAAGACTCAGACTGCTTTCGAACTGTATCATTCCACATCCTACGAATCCGGCTCTGAAGAGGGATTGAACCACAGCAGATAATGAATTATTTAGCAGCTGCAAAACAGGTTTCCTTCTGCCTCCCTAGAGGTGGCTACTTGCATGTCTGGCTCAGGATGAGGATTGTTTCTGGCCAGCTGTAAGAATGTTCTTGTGCTCTTGCTTGCCTTGTGTATGCAAGGCCCTGACTGCTGAATTTCATAGTACAAAGATACGTCCTCAAGAAGAAATGCATCACTGAATTGCACTACTAACTAAAAAATGGTGTAGGAGAGAAACCTAGAGCCATGTGAGCTCTGGATTTACCAATACAGCACCAAATAACAGAAAAAGAGATTGCACACAGAAGCAGATGTACTCCATGTTCTATCTCAGTGTCTTGTGTTTTGTGAAGTGCGACAGAAGACTTGATCTGTGGTACCTTTGAATGAAAAGAAGTCTTCTATAGCTACTATCCAACTTGGGGAATATCAAGAGGAGAAAAAAATTCCCCTTAAATGAATGAGTCATGCTCTACTACAGAAAAATCTGGGATGGTTTTGCCCTCTGTGACAGAAATTCTGCTGCTGAGGAAACGCTGTCCTGCATATGTTGGCATTCTGTTTTATTTCTCAGGTATGCTGGGGAGTATGTACCTCTGTGGATTTTATGTCACTGTCTTACTCCACCCCAACTAGATCACCATCCAAAATTCAGCCAATATGAATCATGGAAGTGGTTCAGCCACAATCCCTATATGAAGATGACTGGGGAATCCAGATGTGTCCAGGGGAAAGTCTGTCTCACCTCACCTCTCAGATTGTGATACATGAAAGTGATGTTAAGGCAATTGAGAGGACCAAGAAGTTTGGTTCCTATTCTAACAGGCCATGGTTTTCCTAACTGCTAAAAGTTCAGTGCATCCTGTAATGGAATCTTAGCCATGCAAGATCTTCCAGGGCTTACTTCTGTGGTCACAGCTGCAAAGTGCTTCCTCCACTACTTGTTAACTGCAGAGTAATGGCATCTCCTAATCATGCATTAGCCCTCTATAAATGGAAACACAATGTGACATGAGAACTATGCACTTTCACTGCAATTATTTTTCACCTGGACATTTAATCTATTGCATTTCTCTGATGTGATCCATTGTGGATTAATTATTCTGTTTCCTAACTGCTTTTCAGAGAAGAAAGAAAGAAAAAAAAAAAAAAAAAGAACTTGGGACTTAGCTCCTTATGGAGTTCTCAAAGTTAGGAGTTTGATGTTTTTAACAGCTCAGAATTATCTCCATTCACTCTCTGCCACCTCTGTGAGGTTCTCCTACCCCCAGGAAGTCTCATACATTTCCATCCTCCAAGGATAAGCTTCTGCAGTCAAAATGCTCTTCCTTGGTACTTCAAACCTTGCCTGCCATGAGGAGACTGCTGCCAGCAGACTCAGATCATCCTCAGAAGGGCTTCTTGTGTTGAGATCACCAAGAGAAAGTGCCCATTAAAGTCAACTCTTCTTGGAAAGAAGGGCACCTACACAGCAGCTAAGTTATGTACAGGCAAAGGCTTGCAAATCAGCCACCTAGATGTTGCTTAATATAGTGAGTTTTGGATATTTATTGGTTACAGTGGGATTTTTCTGGCCTACTAGAGACAGGTTCCATATTCTGTTGCTATCATTTGCCCTGAGTAACATCCAGATCTATGTCAGTGCCAAAGTGGAGCTCTTGGGTGACATCTTGGAAATAGCAGAAAATAAATAATAATTTGCTCCAAGATACAAATTGCAAATTAGTTTTTTCCTGGGAGGTTATAAACTGCTACTTGCTGCATGTCTTTCATAATTTAATAGTGGAACTGTCATGTGTAATTACTTCCATTAGTAATACTGAATACATTTGTGTTTCCTTCCTATTGATTACCAACTAAGCATCTTCATTTGATATGAACTCTTAATCCATCAATCTGCATCTATATCTACAAGTTCAGCTTCACGATTGCCAAGTGCACAAATGACACAAAACCCTGAATTTTGGGAGTGATCAAAGCATAACAAATCCCATAATTGAATAAAATAATCTGACCCCAATAGATTCTCCTAAATGGTCTACAAACTAAAGCAAATTGAGTGAGGCAAGAGGCTGACTGAATGCCATAGGAAAGGCCTCTCACTGTGAAGACTCTCACAGTATTTTTTTTTTTTTTAACCGAGAGAAATACTTGATTGTTGCAGTATCATTCCTGCACAGTGACAACAATCTTCAGCTTATGATCAAAGCATCTACTGGGATGTAGCATAGTTGACAAAATGCTCTCAGCTCCCAATTTCTATGAAGAACGGGAACAGGACAGATCCTGAATCAGGACAGGATGATGATCCTCACCTGTCTCTGGAAAGACACCTATCTCTTTGAACTTTTTATTCTCATTGTGGCTATTTAGAAAGTTCTTGGAGAGACACTAATTGCCACCACATCCCAGAGAAAGTCACTGTGTTGACTTCAAGTCTGGGAAAGAGGGAAATCTCTGCAGCTGCACTAGGGAGAGCCCTAAGGCAGCTCCTTTGGTGCCAAGTGGAACTTGCTTCCAGCACAGCCAGGAAGGACATCAGAGTGGTGGTGCAAAGCATTGTGTTGTGAGTTACCTGTGAGCCTGTGGAATATCTTCCAGGTGTCCGTGACCCCGAGGTTTTTCCTGAGCCAATGGAGCTCTCTGTACTTTTTCCACTACAGCAATGCGTGCGCAAGCATTTTCCATACTCTTTACGGACCTAGCCAAGGAAAGAGCAACAAGGATTAGCAGGAAGCTCCTCCTCCGACCCACCATTCAACACAGCTCCTGATGCCTGGAGAAAAGAAGGTTCTGAGAAGACCTTAGAGCAGCATTCCAGTAGGGGCTAGAAGAAAGCCAGGAAGAGGATTTTCACAAGGGCTTGTAGTGATAGGATAAGAGGCAATGGCTTTGAGCTGGAAAAGGGAAGACTGAGACTGCCGATTAGGAAGAAGTCCTTCCAGTGAGGGTGGAGAGACACTGGAACAGGTTACCGAGGAAGGTTGTGGATGTGCTTTCACTGGAGGTTTTCAAGGCCAGGTTGGCCTTGAGCTACCTGGTCTAGTGGAAGGAGTCTCTGCTGATGGCGGGGATGTTGGAACTAGAGGATCTTTAAGGTCCTCTCCTACCCAACCAGTCCATGAATCTATCAATCTATGAATCTTTCCTCAGTGGGTCATTAAAACAACAGCTGCTGCAGTAGGTGAGGGAGAAGCCTATTACAGCTTGCAGCTGAATGGTCCCAGTAGGATAGCTCCCTGTTTGCAATGGTGTGAGAGACTGCTTTTATGCAGCAAAGCTGTTTGTTGACACCAGTCGATTCCAGCTTCCTCTGAGGCACAAGAGAAGAGCATGGGAAAAACTCCAGATACATTATTTATGACTGAAAATTAATATCTTCATGGATTTGATATAAAGTAGCATATTGGCTCATCAAGGTGCTAAAAGTTATTGCTCCTGGCAGAGGACTAAGAAGAACAAAATGAGAAGAAACATATAAGAGCTGTTGAATTATTTTATTTCTTTTTACATAATTTCTTGCAGTCAAATTGAATCACAGAATAATAGAATAATAGAGGTTGGAAGGGACCTCTTGAGATCATTGAGTCCAACTTCATGCCAAAGCAGGGTCAGCCCAGGGCAGATCACACAGGAACACATACAGACTGGTCTTGAAAGTCTCCTGAGAAGGAGACTCCATAGCCTTTCTGGGAAGCCTGCTCCAGGGCTCCAGAGGCCTCACAGAAAAGAAGTTTTTCCTTACATTCATGTAAAACCTCCTGTGTTCTAGCTTGTGCTCATCACCCTTTGTTCTGTCACTGGACACCACTGAAGAGCCTGGCCCTTTCTTCTTGGCACCCACCTTTCAGATATTTATAAACATGAATACATTAATAAGATCTCCTCTCAGTCTTCTCTTTACCAGCAGTTGGTCTAGCAGTCTTTCTTGAGGAAACAACAAAGACAGAGGCCCTAGAGATTATACTCCCAGTGCTTTGGGAAGGCTGGAGTCTGTCCTCCCAGAGCACCATGCAAGCCAGTCAGGTTTTATAGGGCATCAGGTCCAACCTTTACTCCTTGCCTGGAGTAAAGCCATGCCACCCTCTCTGCATCAGAGAAACTAGGTGGACTTGTGCCAGGGCAGGGTCCAAGCTTCGACTGAGCTTCAAGTGTGACTTTTTATACTTACACAAGATGGGGTAAGACTGAAAATAAGCAGTCTGTATCATGATGTGGACACAGCACTTTGGGACATTGTTTAATGGCCATGGTGGTGACCTTGGAGATCTTTTCCAACCAAAACAATTCTATAATTCTAAAAAACTGAAAGCAGGTCAAGTTGCCCACTAACAAAAAGAAAAAAAAGAAATCAAAGCCCAAGAAAGTCCCCAAAACTCTATGTAGGACAAAACCAGCTGTTGAGGTTGCTTGGAGCACAGTATTAGCTGTGAAATTTTGCCAGCCTATCTCTGAGCATTTCCAAACTCTGCAAAACAACAGTTAAGTAAAAAATTACAGGTTTTTTTTTTTTCATTAGGCTCTTCCTTGAGTGCTCAAGACAAACACTATAACACAAGTGCCCAATATGCTCAAGTGCCTAATCAATCCTTTGCTGAGAGAAAATAATTCAATTGTTTTAATTAGCCACCCACTGGTTGTCTTTCTGCAGCTTTTTGCTGATGTTTTAGTCATGATAGATAGGACTAAAAAGTTGGGGTTTTTTTGTTTGTTTGGGTTTTGTTGGGAATTGTTGTTGTTGTTGTATTTTTAATCTTTCTGGGTTTTTTTACTTTTCTCAGCTCTCAAGTCAAAGAGATGCAACTACCCCAAAGCATGGTACCAGTTTCATCCTCCTTCCCTCTATAAAGCCAGAAATCAGGAGTGATTCCATAGCCATCAGTGATAATTTAATGATGTAGATTGACTTGAAACACAAAAACATTGAGCCAAGTGAGCCCCACAATACCCAAGGACACTGTAGTGCCATGCTGGGATGGGGTCTTTGCATGGCACATTATAGGTAAGAGGTCAGAGCAGTGAGAATGATTCAAACTCTTCACCAAAGAGGCATCTGCAGGTTTAGTGATAGTGATGCTTCCTACAGTCTCATTACCATCTTGCCTGGAAAAGGTCTTGTTGAAAGTTTTGGAAGCATCAGAAAGTAGTATCTAGATGAGTCCAGCACAAAGCCACAAAGGTGCTGAAGAGAGAGGAGCATCTTCCTTATGAGAAAAGGCTGAGGAGGCTGGGTCTCTAACTTGGAGAAGAGGAGATGGAAGGATGACCTCATTAATGCTTACAAATATATAAAGGGCGAGTGTTAGGAGGACAGAACCAGGCTCTTCTCAGTGATGTCTAATGATTGGACAAGGGACAATGGATGTAAGCTGGAGCATAGCAGGTTCCACAGGAACATGATGTAAGAGTAACTAAACTAATTGGCTGGATGGTCACATGCAGAGAGTAGTGATCAAGGGCACAATGTCCACCTGGAGACCAGTGACAAGTGGCGTCCCTCAGGGGTCAGTGCTGGGACCAGTGCTGTTTAACATCTTTGTCAGTGACATGGACAGAGGAATCGAGTGCACCCTCAGCAAGTTTGTAGATGACACCAAGCTGTGTGGAACAGTTGACTTGCTGGAGGGCAGGGATGGCATCCAGAGGGACCTGGACAGGCTGCAGAGGTGGGTCCAGGCTAACTTCATGAAATTTAACAAGGCCAAGTGTAAGGTCCTGCACCTGGGTCGCTGCAATCCCAGGCATAAATACAGGCTGGGTGGTGAGTGGCTGGAGAGCAGCTCTGAGGAAAAGGGCCTGGGGGTGTGGGTGGATGAGAAGCTCAACATGAACCAACAGTGTGCACACACGACTCAGACAGCAACTGTGTGCTGGGCTGCATTAAGAGAAGCATTACCAGCAGGGCAAGGGAGGTGATTCTCCCCCTTTACTCTGCTCTCCTCAGACCCCACCTGGAGTACTGTGTGCAGTTCTGGAGCCCCCAGCATAGGAAGGACATGGAACTGCTGGAGAGAATCCAGAGGAGGGCCACGAAGATGATTGGAGGGCTGGAGCACCTCTGCTATGAGGACAGGCTGAAAGAGTTTGGGCTTTTCATCATGGAGAAGAGAAGGCTTCAAGGAGACCTTATAGTAGCCTTCCAGTATCTGAAGGGGGCCTACAGGAGGGCTGGGGAGGGACTATTCACAAGGTCTTGTAATGACAGGACAAGGGGAAATGGGTTCAAATTGGTGGAGGGGAGATTTGAACAGGATGTTAGAAGGAGGTTCTTCACAGTGAGGGTGGCGAGACACTGGAACAGGTTGCCCGGGGAGGTTGTGGCTGCTCCCTCCCTGGATGTATTCAATGCCAGGCTGGATGAGGTCTTGAGTGACCTGATCTAGTGGGAGGTGTCCTTGCCTATGGTGGGGGGTTGGAACTGGATGATCTTTGAGGTCTCTTCCAACCTAGACCATTCCATGATTCTATGATTCGAACTAAACACTGGAGCAGGCTGCCCAGAGAGGTCGTGGAGTCTCCTTTTCTGAAGACATTCAAAACCCTCATGGATGCGTTCCTGTGTGACGTGCTGTAGGTGATCCTGCTCTGGAAGAAGGGTTAGACTAGATGACCTTTCAGGTTCGTTCCAACCCCTAACACTCTGCAATTCTGTGATCTTAAATATCTCTTTACACTTTGTGTAAAGCTTTTGAGTTGTGTTTTTTTGTTTGTTTGTTTGTTTGTTTTATACAGCTCTGCAGATCCTTCTAGAGGCACTGGTCACAGAACTCACTTGGTATGTCATCATTTCTTTATGTTTTCATATTCATAATGCCATCCTGAGGGGGTCTATGAGAAATCTGAGGAGGGACTGTTTACAAGAGCTTATAGTGTTAGGACAAGTGGGAATAGCTTCAAGCTGCAAGAGGAGAGATTTAGACTGGAGATTAGGAAGAAAATTTTTCCTGTGAGGGTGTTGAGACACTGGAACAGGCTTCCCAGGGAGATTGTGGATGCCCTTTCCATGGTGTTCAAGGCCAGGCTGCATGAAGCCTTGAGCAACCTGGTCTAGCAGAAAGTGTCCCTGCCCATGGCATTGGGGTTGGAACTAGAGGATCTTTAAGGTCCCATCCAACCCAAACTATTTTATGATTCATAGGTCAGGTCTCCCCTGCATAGGAAAACATGGGTAACACAGGAGCAAGACCAAGACTCTTGGATGGAGAACAGACCTCATCATGGCCTTGATCTTACCTAGTCAATCATTTCCCCAAAGGCCACTGAGAAAATAAGACCCAGATGTAATTCTTCCCTTTGTGGATAAAGAAACTCTACTCTAGTAAATAAGAAACTTTTCTTTGAAACCGAGATATACATAAAAACTTCTCAGCTGACATGCACAGCATTGGAGAGCTTAGTGGGAAATAAAATGGTCCTTAAAAATATTTATTGCTGACTGTCAGAGGCTGTAAGTTTGATCTACATATACACACAGAGAGTTTTATTTTGTTTTTTTGTTTGTTTTTTTTTTTCCCTCCAGAGTTTTCCTAAGTTTCTCCAATGCTCTCTTGGAGATGTGAATTGGGGCATACTTCACATTCTACCAAGAAACACTTAACTGGGCTTGGTTCGACAAAGACCTCCAAAATCTGACATTAAGATCAAGCAATACACAGGCTAATGATATATCGTAGAGCACAGGTCCCTCCCTTCATAAAAAAAAGCAGGGAAAGCATCAACCCATGCACTGTGCTATAGGAAGGGCAGATTTCTTTCAGGGATTCAGCCACAAAAGTACCTCTCCAGATGCTTATGGGGTTGTGCCCATCTTACACTGGGACATGAAGAATCTGGCCGACAGCAGGCAAAGCCCTTTCACAGGTTGGCTACCCCAAAGCCCTACAAACTGTCAGCTGCTTTTTCCCTTGCCTCTGATGTGTGCCCTGCCTGCTGAAATGCCACTGTCACATATCTTCATTATCAACTCATTCCCCTGCATCTTGCTGGTTTGCAGTCTAAATACCACCCTTATTAAGTGCACTGGAGGGATAAATCAGTGTGAGACCAATTCAGGGCACATGGATGATGTTAGGCTGCTGTTGTTAGGCAACAAAACACCCCCTAACCACCTCTTCTGCTGCTGGGAACTGTCTGACTTACCTTTTTCTGGAGGACACAATGGAAAATGAATATAAACATTCCCTGCAGAGAATTGAATATGGTGAAGAGGTACGCCATGATGACTGTGCTTTCATTAATGTACATGAGTCCAAATGCCCAAGTCAGTCCTAATAGGCAGAGAAGGGCTATTGCACCTATAACCCAGGACCTGTTAGGAGAAAGAAAACAAAAGAAAAAAGGAAAGAGATTGTTGTTTTCCATCCACAAAAAGAGGGCACACAACTACAAACAGCAAGACTTTGCCTATGGTTTGAGCAACAAAACCAAAACAGCAGATCAAAATGTGTCATAGGGAGGTTTGTCTTCAGGCTGGATGCAGCTTTACAAATTTTCAAGCTTAAGGAAATATACAGACATGGAAATGTTATGAGCATGGAGAATTATCACAACCAAAGCACGTTTGTAACTACACTGTTTCTTTCTCCTTCAGTTTTAATTTTTTTTTTTCCACATAAAAGCAGCATGTATTTATGTATGCAAATGATGTGTGGATGTCATTTCTGCAAATGGCAAGAAATGGAAAGCAACCAACCAAAACAATGACTCTAAATGTCCCTTTTGATAGTGTCCACTGCTTTCTCTGGGGCAGGAGTGCCAGCTGGATGGGCTTCTTTACACTTAACACCACCACATGTATTGCTGCATTTTAGCTAGTCTCCCATATGCCTGTAAGTCAGACAAACAGCTACAAGCAGGTGAGTGACCCCTCACCACTTGCCAGAACAGCTCCACACTAGGAGGAGGCTCTCAGGCCTGCTGCCTCACACTTCTTCCACCCTGCAAAGAGGGGATGTAGAGATCTACACATACAGGGGCTCACATAACACATTGTGCGGAAACAAGTGCTGCCACACTTCTGTTTGAAGAAAAAGAGATGTAATCCGTCTTCATTTGGCTGCAAACCTAAGATTATTGCTAGCTCCAGGAGGCAAGAAGGGATGCTTTGGTCCAAAACATAATGGGGTGCAGGCCACTGCTTGGTTCCAAACATTTTCCAAGCAGATACGCTAGGGGCATGGGATGGATGCTGAAAGTTATTTTTTCTAAGCACAATTTCAGGAAACCAGGAAGCTCTGCTGGGATAGCACAGGAAATGTCCCCTGTCATCCTGATATGTATTGGGATATTTGGAAAAAAAAAAATCTTGACTGAAAAAGTGATCAGGCATTGGAACAGGCTGTCCAGGAAGGTGTTCAAATAAGAGTAGATTTGGCACTGTGGGGACATGATTTAGTGGGCATGGTGGTGTTGGATCAGCACTTGGGATTCATGGTCTTACAGGCCTCTTCCAACCTTAATGATCACAGAGTCATAGAATGTTTTGGGTTCCTTAAAGATAATCCAGTTCCAACCTCTCTGCCATAGGTAGGAACACCTCCCAGTAGACCAGGTCGCTCAAGGCTACCTCAAACACAGTCTTCAATACCTCCAGGGAGGGGGAATCCACAGCCTCCATAAGCAACCTGTTCCAGTGTCTCACCACCCTCACTAGAAAGAATTTCTTCCCAATTTCCAGTCTATATCTCCCCTTTTCCAGCTCAAAGCCATTGCCCCTCATCCTGCCACTACAAGCCCTTGTAAAAAAATCCCTCCCCAGCTTTCTTGTAAGTCCCTTCAGGTACTGATTCTATAAATAATATTGAATCATCTGCTAAACTGACTTCTCAGAGACAAATCTTTCAATGCCAGGACATGAGATGAAGTTATGATAATCAGGAGAGGACCTGTGTCCTGCTCCTATCCATCCTCTCAATTTCCATACACTAAATTGCCTACAACTTTAAGGAATTACTGCTGCACAGAAGAAGAACTCAACTTCTAGCATGAAAGGACAGTGTGATGCGTAGCAAGCAGAATCATGAGCATCTCTTTGCCCTTTTCTTCCAGGCCTCCATTTTGTTCTGCCTTCCCCTGCACTCTGTAGGTGTATCAACGTGAAAATGACTGCAGTAATACTTAACCTTTGCACCACTTGCTCACCAGTCATTGTTTTGGTTCCCCAAAGAAGACAACTCTGCAGCCAGTAGCACTTCCCTGCCTCCTTGTCTGCCCCAAAAACAGACTGGGGTGATGCAGGAGAGTTTGAGGAACAATGAGCTGCTTACACTTCAGCCTTGTAGAAACTGGGCCATTGTTTGAGCATATCTTGGTTTCCATTAGATAAGTAGAACATGAGGGAATGGGGAGAAAAATGAAGCAGCAGTAGTCTAGGAGAAAAATAATTTCTGCAGAAGTCAACCTCCACTATAGAGATTTTGGTACCTGCAGCCCTGAACCTTTTTTGTTTTAGCAGGGCTTGTCACAAACAAAATTACACTGATGATGTACCCATTTTTTTTTCTTTGTTTTTTTTTTTTCTCCTTAAAGTATTACAATGAAGAAAATAAAAACAACAACAACAAAAAAAAAAACAACCCCACAGTATTAAGTCTTCCACTGAAGTTTATAAAATATGTATTATTTAATCACACAACCCAAAGAGCTCCCTAAGGTAAGGGCTTATTAAAGCAGTTCTTTAAAAATCACTATTATGTATCTAGCAGACCAGAACAGCTCCTCTGAAGCATTCCCAGTCAATCCCACCAATAAATATTTAGCATGATGCAAATTGAAAATGCTCTGTCCAAAACCTTCCAGAAGGTAGTCACTAGATCAAGTTTACCTGCTTTAGTCACTTGGTCTATTTTTTTCCTCAAGATTCCACCATCAGTGGGAGCACATAATCAGCTTAATTGCACATCAATTTAAAAATACAAACATTATCTTTTTCCTTAAAGAAAAACGAAAACAAATTAAGCTGAGCAGCTGCACTAGCTGGGATTGTTTAGCCTCGAGAAAAGGAGGCTGAGCAGAGACCTCATTCTACTTCACAAGTCTCTGAAATGAGATGGGAGCCACATGGGAGTTGGTCTCTACTCCCAAGTGATTAGATAGAACTACAGGAAATGGCCTCAAGTTGCACCATGGGAAGTTGAGGTTGGGTATTAGGAAGAATTTATTTGCTGCAAGAGTGGTCAGGCATTGGAACAGGCTGGCCAGGGAGGTGATAGAGTCACCATCTCCAGGGGTGTTCAAAAACCATGTAGACATGGCACTTTGAGACATGGTTTGCTGGGCATGGTAGTGTTGGGTTGAAGGTCAGACTTGATGTTAAGAAGGCTTTTCCAACCTTAATAATTCTATGATTCTAAGTAGAAAACTCCTGTCCCCACCTCCTTCTCTTCTCCCTGATGATTAAAAGCTTCCTGCATTTACAGAGTCTTAAAAAAAATTATTTTCAGTATGTGAGAAAAAATTTATGCTCTGAGGCACAGCCAGTTCCTGAACCTGGTAAAACAGCTTTTGGCTGCAGAGATGTGCAGGAACAAACCAGTTGTTTAGTGGAAATGCGCTGCCTGCTGTGATGGAAAGGAAGCTGTGGGTTTAGAAGAACCTCAACAGTGTAAACTGAGCTCTCTAGAGCATTGTGCTTCAGAAAACAAGACCTGAAGATACAGAGGGTTTGGAGATTTCTTTGAACAGCTCCTGTCTTCAAATAGGGAAAAAAAAAAAAAAATCAAACTCCAAAACCAGTGACCAAGCAATGAAAGAGAACATGGAAGTGAAGCTGCAAGAATGAACACAAAGGACTCTTCACCAGAAGAACAAACTGAAAGTCCACTGCCAAGCTGATTTGCTTCCTTTTTGTGCTACTGCTCTGTTTGGTTTCTTTTTGTTTGTTTGTTTGTTTGTGGTTTGCAGGTTTTTGTGTGTATTTTGGGGTTTTTTTTGTGTTTTTTTTTTTTTTTTGTTTGTTTGTTTTTTTTTGGTTGCAGGAGAAAAGGCAGGAGAAAATTTTGTAGCATTTTTTGGCTTTCTTTGACACAGTTTGTGGTTTGTGGTCTGCTCTTTGTACAGACTTGCTGTTGGGGTTTTTTTTGTTTGTTTTTAAATTTTTCTACAGTGTTATTCTATGGCAATAAAGACACCAAACCACCCCATGTACTGATGTAATTGAAAATCTGAGACTTAAATTAAGGATGTTTTGGTACTCCAATGAGGAAGTCTTCAACCCACTAAAGACAAATTTGTTTCCACTGCTCCTATTAGGCAGGACAGAAATCAGGGGGATCCCCATCCATGCACCTCTCTGAACATTTACCTTTGTATTCACATGGCCATAAAGCACTGTCAGTGACAGAGCACAGTGGACCAGAGGGTTGTTATTGGCCCAACAAGTCTGTACTGTATAGAATCAACTTGAGAACGTTCACATTGAGTTCAAGTAATGGCCAATCGAAGAATAATGAAGCCAATCTTGTGACAATTGGTTGGCAATACATCTGCAGCACGTTTACTCTGCATGTTAGCTGTATGCCTGACTGTCTTCCTGCACAGTTTGCTCTTCTGCCTCAAATGTGAATGACAGAAGCTTTAATGATTTTTTCCATATTGATCTGACAGCTGGTTCATGAGACCACACTGATAAATGAAATTTATCAGCCATTCAGGTCATTCTTACTTGATGAAGGGTCTGTTATCCTCATAGCTAAAGAATGCATAGACATAAAGACAAGAAGACCAACATTAGAAATATCACAACATAGAGAATCCGCTTCTCTGCTATTCCACCTCCCTTCTCCCACCAGCCATCACCAAACCAGAGGTGGGCTGGCATCGGGTGCACCTGGTGCACACCAGCCAGCATGGCTCACTGCCCCGGGGAACTGAAATGTTACCAAGAACTTTGTCTTCATCCTCAGTGAGCATCCTTAGCTGTGATCTGCAGCTACCCCTTCTGGCTGCCACCACACGACTCTCAATTGCCTTTGAAATCTCTTTTCAAAACTCTTGACTATTTCAGGGGAGACCAAATTTTGAAACTCCAGCATAACCATTGAAGAAGGCTTTCATGTCTTCAGGTGGGAAAACTTCACTGTGCTTTCCAGCACTTGCTATCTGCAATGCTGTAGTTCAGTGTGTTCAGTGTTTGGGCCCTTGCTCCAAGAAGGACATTCAGCATGTCCAGAGAAGGGCAGCAAAGCTGGTGAAGGGTCTGCAGAACAGGTCTGGTGACGAGCATCTGAGGGAACTGAGGGTGTTTAATTTAGACAAAAGGAGAGGGGAAGACCTCATTGCTCTCAACTGCCTGAAAGGAGCTTGGATCTAGGTAGAAGTTGATCTCTTCTTCCTAGTAGCAAGTGACAGGATGGGAGGAAATGTTCTCAAGTTGCAGTGGAGGAGGTTTAGACTGGCTGTTGTCACTGATAGGTAAGCAGTGCTGTTTCACTTCCAGCACCTCCAGCACCCCTGGACAGAAGTTCTTCCTGCCTCCATCCCCATCCTGACTTGTAATCAAGCCCTCTTACAGCTCTGCTTCAGCGTCCAACAACATCTTCAACTGTCTTTGCAGCCATCCATGCAGGGTTCCCTCCTGGTCATCAGTTGCCATCCTAACAGCTGCTTGCCTTAGATCTTGTGCCATATCTGACAGCTGCATGAAGACATCTATCTGAGCCACCCTAGGGCACTCAAAAGCGGTGTCTAGCAATGAATGTAGGAAGCAGAAATCATATCAATAACAGAAAGGAAATAAGCAAGTGTAGAGGACCTGACTTGATACAGGGAACAGAATCACTTTTTCCAAGACACAGCAAGGAAAGGTCAGTTCCTTTGGCTTATCAAAGATCCTTTCTTCATCACAAGACAGGTGGTGGAGTTACCATCCCTAGAGATGTTTAAAAGATGTTTGGATGAGGATCTTAGGAACATGGTCTAACAGTGGTATGATAAAACAGTCTGGGGCGACCTGAAATCTGCATCTTCATTGTATCTGATGAGGGTTCCCCCCTTAGCTGCAACAAAGTGGATCTCCAGCCCATCCCAGCTGTGCAACAAGATGTTGGTTGGATCCATCTGCTTCTCTTTGCTCTCTTATCCACTAAGCCTGTAAGATCACTAGGGAAGGTTGCTGTTGTGCTCATGCAATGTCTAGCACTGCAAATCCTGTATTTCCCCTGTGATGTAAATGAATCCACCAGAGGTGAGACACTCTGGAGCTTCCAGGCCAGCAGTGTGAGCAGAAACAGTTTCTATTGCTGTGTTCACAAGAACACAGGGTAAAGATTTCACTGCTGAAATGTCACTGGTGATAGCTTATGAAAAGAGAGATTTAGGGATTTCTCTCTTTTTTACCTCTGCTACTGCTAGCCAGACCTTCGCAAAGTTCTTTGGTGATCTGTAACTGACTTTCTTCAAGGCAGCTGAAGGCTTCTTTTCATCTTGTACAGACAAAACATCACTAAACTCAGTCTTTTAGCTTGAGGGTAACACTTCAAAGTAGCTCAGAAGTAAACCATCAAAAAGACCCTAGAAGTTTATACTGCATTTCCAACCTGGATGTTCTTAGGATTCACTGTCCAAAGCAAGCAGGTACCTAAAGAAGTGGAATTTTCAAAGATGCCTAACTCCCAAACACTTTCAATCTCTACACACAGAACTTACAGGACATAATCTCTACTGCTGTGACCAGCAGGATGAGGGAGATGATTCTCCTCTTCTACTCTGCTCTCATGATACCCAACTGGGAGTACTGTATCCACAGCATGAGAAGGACATGGAACTGTTAGAATGGGTCCAGAGAAGGCAACAAAGATGATCAGAGGGCTGAAGCACCTCCTCTGTGGAGACAGGGTGAGTTGGGGCTGGAGAAGGGAAAGCTCTGGGGAGACCTGAGAGCAGTCTTCCAGTATCTGAAGGAGACCTGCAAGAGAGCTGGGGAGGAACGGCTTGTTGTGATAGGGTGAGAGGCAATGTCTTTGAGCTGGAAGAAAGTAATTCAGACTGGAGATTAGGAAGAAATTCTTTCCAGTGAGGGTTGTGAGACACTGGAAGAGGTTGACCAGGCTCATTGTGGATGCTCCCTCTCTGGAAGGGGCCAGGCTGGATGAAGCATTGAGCAGTCTGGTATAATAGAAGGTTTTCCTGACCATGTCAGGGGTGGAGAGGCCTTTGGAATGGTCTTTCTGTCATGGTGGGCCTGAAGAGGCCAAAATAGGCCTAAGCATGTCCTGGCTTACCCAGACATGCTTCCCTGCTCCCCCTCCTTCTGTGCTGGGGGAAGCAGCCACAGGAAAAGAAAACAAAAGCCCTTATTTCACCTAATATGGTGAAGCTTGGCAAAGTGCCATTCTGATTGGCTAATCTATGTCCAAAGGCCCATTAGACTCGGGCTGCAGGGATAAAAGGGAGGAGCAGGTAACAGAAGGGGCTGCTACTGCCATTGTTGCTTCTGCCTCAACATGCTTTCTGTGCTACTCCCTCATTGCATCCTGCCTGCCCCTCCACAAGTTTCCAGCTGTCGGGAGTCAAGAGGAACCAGGTCAGAGACCCCCAGCTTCCTGAGAAAAGAGTTTGGGAAAACTCCAAAGCCTCTAACAGCTTTGAAACAACTGACAGCAATCCCCCCACGTGCTTTGGGTACTGTTTGACACTATAATGCAGCCTAGAAATCTGGAGAGACTGTTTTGTGAGTAAACACTCAAAACCTCTTAGCAAATCTTTAGCAAAATTCTGTAAATTCTTAAGTGAATCTGAATACCTTCTGTCCTAGCAGCAGAAAGGAGCCCCTTGAGTCCCCTGGTGGGCAAGAGGTACAAAGAAACTAAGAATCTCTTTCCCGTATTAAGTTTAATATTTGTTATATTGTTGCTAGTTACATTTCTTAAGGATTCCATATTCCCTATTTGTCTCCCTCTGTATAAAGTGTTCATGACCGTGCGAAGAACCCATTATTATTAAAATTAGTGGTTGGGGTGGCATAAGTTCGGAATACTGAAAATTAATAAAAAATATTAATTTTGAAAAAAAAACCTCACAGCAATTAATTGCCTCTCCATTACACCTTCCAACTATTCTGTGATTCCACGATTCTGTGCCACCCCTTGTGAAATACTGAGCATTCCTTTTCATTTTACCAGCTCCAATGTTGGAAGAAACTTAAGTCTTATGTTAACAATAATTCTGTCTGAAAAGCATTACTCCTGACTGTTGTGGCTTTGTGTTTTGTGACTGGGGTTTTGTTGTGGTTTTTTTTTCTCCAATGGACTCTGTGAAGTCTATCAGAGCTGCAGCAATACTGTGTCATTACCTGCAATACATAAAATCCATCACTTAGAGAAGGGGCTAGCCTTGGAAGAGTCTTATCTTACAGGAAAGTGGAGCTGATGCCTAGAAAACTGAGATGATACTCACTAGTAGTACATGCAAGTAACAGTTACAGCAGAAATTGTTGGAAAACCTACCCTAGCACATCTTGAACATGGGAAATCTAAACTGTTTTCTCCGGATTTAGATAAGTTCTTCCAATTCCTGGTACTAAGGGGAACAGGAATTCAGTCCTCTGAATTTTAGTGATATGACTCTGATCCCTCCATAGTTAAAAGAAGACCCATAGCCCCAAAGAGCAGGTGAAGATTGCTGTCTTCTCCCTACTGACAAGTGATAGCAGATGAAATGACGTCAAGTTGCACCAAAGGAGGTTTAGATTGAATAGAAGAAAAAAACTTGACTAAAAGGGTTCTCAAAGACTGGAACAGGCTCCCCAGGGAGGTGGTTGAATCCCCATTCCTGGAGGTGTTTCAAAGATGGAGAGATGTGGTGCTGAGTGACATGGTTTAGCAGTGCACTTTAAAGCTTAGATAATGGCTGGATTTGATGATCTTCAAGGTCTTTTCCAATTAGAGTGACCCTGTGATTCTGTGATTTCTTTAGCTTGTGAAATCTCACCTCACCTCCCTTCTGTTTCTCTGCAGCCCAGATGATAGATAGTGGATGGCCTACCAATCTGTATAAATACCTTATTCATTTTCCAATCCTAAAAAAGCCCTGTCTTTACCTTGGGGCAAAGACTTCTTAAGGTTAATTATACATCACATAAAACTCTTTCAACACTTTCTTTTAGTTAGATGTCTTTCAATTTCCCAGAGTACTTTCTCCTTCTAGGATGAGAAAGGATTCTTTATATCACCTTCTATAGTCCTGTGATATTTCCAGACCAACACTTTTTTTTAACTAGCTGCTAAATTTAGCTACATATGCTCTAGCTACTGATGTTTTCTTTCAGACACTTTGGGATTTTCAAAACCGATGCATCTTAAACTTGGGAGATTCTTTCAAGACAGAAGCCTGCCTTTTTAAAACCTCAACATGTCACTTTTGGACCAAAGGCAAACAAATTCCCATCATATGTACCAACAGTCCAACACAGAGGCACACATCATAGAATCATGGAATGATTAGGGTTGGAAGGGACCTTGAAGTTCATCTAACTTCAACTTCCCCACCATGGGCAGGGACATTTTCCACTGGAATGGCCTGCTCAAGGCCCTGTCCAACCTGACCTTGAACACATGCAGGGAGGGCCCATCCAGACCTCTGTGGGCAACCTCCATCCACCCTCACTCTAAAGAATTTCTTCATAATCTTCGGTCTAAATCTTCTCTCTTCACAGAATCACAGAATGACAGAACGCTAGGGGCTAAAAGGAACCTTTAAAGATCATCCAGCCCAACCCAATGTCAGAGCAGGGTCATCTATACCAGATCAAACAATAACACATCCAGGTAGGTTTTGAATATCTCCAGAGAAAGAGAGTCCACAACCTCCCTGGGCAGCCTGTTCCAGTGTTCTGTCACTTTTGCACTGAAAACATTTTTCCTCAGGTTTAGATGGAACTTCCTGTGCCTCAGCCTCCACCCAGTGTCCCTCGTCCTGCCATTGGGCATCACTGAGAAGAGCCTGGCTCCATCTTCTTGCCACTCACCCTTTACAAATTTATAAACATGAATGAGGTCACCTCTCAGGCTCCTCTTCTCCAAGCTAAAGAGCCCCAGCAGCCTCAGTCTCTCATCTGAAGAGAGATATTCCACTCTCTTAATTATTTTTGTGGCTCTGACTGGACTCTTTAAAGTTCAAAGCCTTTGCTCCTCATCCTATCGTTAAAAGCCCTTACCAAAACTCCCTCCTCAGCTCTCTGCAGCCCCTTTCAGGTACTTGAAGACTGTTCTAAGGTCTCCCTGGAGTCTTCCCCAGGCAGAACAGCCCCAGCTCTCACAACTTCTCCCCACAGGGGAGGTGCTCCAGCCCTCTGATCATCTTTGTAATCTCCTCTGGACCCACTCTAACAGCTCAATGTCTTTCTTGTTCTGGGAGCCCCAAAACTGGACACAATACTCCCAAGAGCAGAGTAGAGGGGCAGAATCACTTCCCTCATCCTGGTCTGCAACTGTCGAGTAGCAAGATCCTGGATTTCTAAACCCGTTGTCTTTTTTATTATTATTATTATTATTATTATTATTATTATTATTATTATTATTACTGTTATTACTGTTATTATTATTATTTTTAGTGGGAAAAATAAAGCAGGAATTTATCTTCACAAACAGATTAGTGCTAAAATGCTTCTGAACACAGAAAGCCTGGTATTCAAAAGGCAGTTATTCTGCTCTGCTTTGAAAAGCATAATGTCTGCTCTTGCTACGCCTTGAAAAGAGTTTACTTAATTTTTATTTTTTGTTAAATATATTTAACAAAACATAGTTTTTGATCAGTATGTAGAGCAAAAACAGGTCTTTAACAACCCCCTACACAACCAGTCAGCTTCAGGTGTAATCATTCTATTCAACCCTTTATGGTTTAACTTTGCCTGACTAGAATTTATCACTCTTGCCAATTCAAAGTATTTTCCCATCTGGTTTTCAAACCAGCACACTCTGACAGCAGAAAAAGGTTCAGTAAGCAGATGGACTAAGGGATCAAGCCCTAAAATAATATGGTTTGTCTAGCAAGCAAGACTACTAACACAAGTGCACAGAAAATCAAGTTACTTTAAACAATAAAAATAAATTAACAGTGGAAAGCATCAATATGTCCTTCAATGTCACCTAGGTTAAAGGTTCTGGGGAGACTTTCCTGTGGCCTTTCATTATTTGGAGGGGCCAATGAGAAAGCTGGGGATAGACTTTCTAGCAGTGCCTGTTGTCATAGGACAAAGGGCAGTGGCTTTACACTGAAAAAGGGGAAATTCAGTTTAGACGTAAGGAAGAAAACCTTCTATGTGAGGGTGGTGAATCACTGGCCCAGGTTACCCAGAGATGTTGTAGATGCCTCATCTCTGGAAACATTCAAGGACAGGTTGGACAGGGTTTTGAGCCAACCTGGTCTAGTAAAACATGTCCCTGCCCATGGCAGGGGACTTGGAGCTAGATGACCTTTATAGTCCCTTCCAACTAAAACCATTCTATTATTTCACGAATACACAGGACCTTTAGTAGCTGTTAAGGGTATTGAAACTTACATACCACTAGATGGATGACATGCCCCCCCAAAAGCACTTAGAGAGACCCATGGAATTTATTTGAATATGACACAAATAAAGCAGAGAGACAGACATTTCCTGCAGACAAGCTATAAGAGAGACACAAAATAAAGCCTGCTATTGTGTCTTGCCACTGCCTGCCAATACAAGGCAGTAGGGATGTTTGTTTTCTTTTCCTTTCCTTTTTTTTTTTTTTTTTTCCTTTTTTCAATTTCAGGGATTAGAAAAGATTGATTTATTGAACTGTTGAAAATCTACAGGAAGAAGCTGGAAAGTCCAGCTACTCTCCTCATAAAGCAAGCAGGTTCGCTGCTAATTAGTGAAAGAGCATCTTCATGGGGAGAAAAATCAATCAGGAGCAATAGAAGAGTGCTTAAAGGATTTTGCCTTTACACTTTGTGACAAAGTTCCCACCTTGATGGCTAAAAGCCAAATGTCTTCCTAACTGCTTTCCTTAGGCTGCTGGCATTCACTGCATGGCTTTCCAAGCCATTATTTCCAAGCCTCATCTTGGACAATGAGGACACATCTTCCTTGGTTCTATGTGGTGCCTAAGGCCAAGATTTAGGGCAAAACATAGAATCATAGAATGGTCTAGGTTGGAAGAGACCTCAAAGATCATCCAGTTCCAACCCTCCACCATAGGCAGGGACACCTCCCACTAGATCAGGTCGCTCAAGACCTCATCCAGCCTGGCCTTGAACACATCCAGGGAGGGAGCAGACACAACCTCCCTGGGCAACCTGTTCCAGTGCCTCACCACCCTCACTGTGAAGAATTTCTTCCTAACATCCCACATGCCTGATATTTTTCTATCAGAGACAAAGCATCATCACAAAAGTGAGTGAGGGGAAAACCCCTCACTCACCCAAGGAAGCTGTGGCCTGCTTTCTGAGATTTGAGTTATTCCAAGTGGAAAGAGGACTTCTGTTAAGCTCAACTCATGTTCTGCAAGTAATTAGTTACCCACAGAACTGTTTACCCTGGCTAATTCTAACTCCTAACATTGCAAAGGCATGGTACAATTATTCAGACTAGACTGAGGTATAACCACATACCTGATTGTTTCCCCACAACAAGAATTCAGAAAGGCTTTGGACCCATTGATGTGGTCCAAGCTTTTTCATCTGGAGAAGACTGAGAGGGGATCTAACAGATGTTTATAAATATCTGAGGGCTGGGTGTCAAGGGGTGGGGGGACAGGCACTTCTCACTTGCTGCCTGTAATAGGACAAGAAGCAATTGACATAAACTGCAGCACAGAAGCTTCCACCTCAACACAAGGTGGGACTTCTTTACTGTAAGGGTCACAGAGCACTGGAATGGGTTCCCAGAGAGGTTGTGGCATCTGCTTTTCTGGAGACTTTCAAGGTCCATCTGGATGCATTCCTCTGTGACCTGAGAGAGATTTTATGGTCCTGCTATGGCAGGTGGGTTGGACTCAATGATCTCTTTGGGTCCCTTTCAACCCCTAACATCCTGTGATCAGGACACTTCTTGAGTATTGTTTTGAATTCTTGGACTTTGCTAAAAGAAGGACACTAAGATACTTAAGTGGGCTCAGAGAAGAGCAAGGAAACTGATGAACAAGTCTGGTGAGAAGCGTTTGAGGGAACTGGAGTTGTTTGGTCTGGAGAAAGGGAGGATGAAGGGAAACCTTTTGGCTATCTACAACTTCCTGAAAGGAGGTTGGAGCCAGGTGAGGGTTGGTCTCTTCTCCCTACTAACAAGTGATAGGAGTGGAAATGGTTTCGTTTGGATATGAGAAGCAATTTCTTCACTAAAAGGCTGGAACAGGCTCCTTAGAGAGGTAGTTGAATCACCGTCCCTCGAAGTGTTTCAGATAGTCAGAGATGTGGTGCTGAGAGACATGACATGATTCACCACCAGACTTTGTAGAGGTAGAAAGTGATTGGGCTGGATGATATTAATTGTCTTTTCCCACTAAAATGATTCTGATTTGATGATTCTATGAAACAGCATCAGTAGAGCTTGCTGACAAAATATTTGGAACGCATTGCCTTTTCAAACAGTAATCATGATTTATGGGTTCATAGAAAGAACTCAGGTATTTAATATCTTCCAGTACATGCTCGAGTCAATAAGTGCTGATTGATTTTTATTTTATTTGTTTAAATTTAAAAAGGACAGCACCTGTCAGTGAAAAGATTTGTGCTTTACAATCACCACCCAACCTTAGTGCAGCCATCACACAATCCAGAGATAAACAATGAAAAACCAAAGCCAGAAGTGTCAGATATTAACCATACCCTTCTGGGAAAACCCCAAACAGCAGCAGATTGCAACAAACAGAGTTGGATGCTGCCGTCAAAATCACCAGGCAAAAAAGGGCACCCAGATACAAATGCAATCATGTTTTGCCTTTTTTTTTTTTTTTTTCCCCAGAACTGGCAGGTTTTCTGCCTCTGAGGTGCCCACAAATTCTGCACTCCAGCAAATTATAAATGTGCTCTATCTTTGCTTGGTAGGAATCTTGTAAATACTTTGTTTTGTTCTGTCTCCAAATGATATTTCTGGGTTTGCTTTAGGCTGCCTGCTCAAAGTTTGTTCATGCAGAGATACATGTAAAGGTTACAGAGGAGCAGCACTGAGTTACCCAGGAGACTAAGCAGCACAGCTGTTTCTCAGGCAGGGTCCACAGAAACCCATAGCTGATGATAAGCTTAGATGCAACCCTGTGAAAGCACTGCAGTCACTCTCAAGGCCACATGAGACAAAGCCTGAGCTTCCTCATCACAGAGATGCTCCTGTCCCCTCAGCATCTTTGTGGAGCCCTCCTTGACCCAGGTCTCTCTTGACCTGGGAAGTCCACAACCCCACTAGCTTGTGTTTCAAAACCTTTGTCCTTTCCACCAGTCCCACCAATGCATATGACAACTCGAAGCCGTATGGGTGCAGTTTACCACCTCTCCCTGCTTGCTGCTCCAAAGAAGGAGGCTGCACACTGCCTCAGACCCTCAGCCATCACTGCTCCAGGAACTGAGAGTGCTGAAGCTACAGGACTGGACTCTTCACCCAGGCACTGTGCTGGCAGTACTCGTAAGAGTTGGAATCCTGCATTGTGCTGTGTATTTGCTGTGCACTCCCAAGCAAACACAAACTCAAAAGCAATGTTGGAATTACAGAATTGTATCAGGTAGAAAATATCTGTAAGATCATCAAACCCAACCTTAATCTAACTCAGCCAAGTGTGGTGCTAAACCATGGCACTCAGCACCATATCTCTGCCCCTTTGAAACACTTCCAGGGACAGGGATTTAACCACCTCTGTGGCCAGCCTGTTCCTTTTCTAAACAGCCCCAGTTCTCTCAGCTGATCCTCACCAGACCTGTTCTCCAGACCCTTCACCACCTTTGCTGCCTTTCTCTGGACATGCTACAGCACCTTAGTGTCTTTCTGGTAGTGAGGGCCCCAAAAATGAACCCATGACTCAAGCTGTGGCTTTATTGCTGCTGAGTACAAGGGGACAATCACCTCCCTACTCCTACTGGCTACACTGTTGCTGATCCATGCCAGGATGCTGTTGATCTCCTGGCCACTTGGTCATGCTGCAGGCTCATATCCAGCTGGACTGAAGGATTAAAGTGCTGCTGTTCTGCAAGTCAAGTCCTCTGGGTGAATCCAATACAATATTCCATGCTAGACCGTCTGGCATCACAAATGATTTCCAAGTTTCAGTGTCTTATCATTAAACAAAACAAAAAGGATCTGGGAACTGCTAGATGAGTTTAAATCTCAATAGAGAAAGATGGGAAAATCCTTATTGTCTTCTTCTTTCTAAAATGTGTAGAATAAAGCACTTTTTTTTTTTTTTTTTTTTTTTTTTTTTTTTTTTTTTTTATGGGATAGAATCATGGAATGATTTGGGTTGGAAGAGACCTTAATGAACATCTAGTTCCAACTCTCATGTCATGGGCAGGGACACTTCCCACTAGACCAGCTTGCTCAAGACCTCATCCAGTGTGGTCTTGAACACCTCTGTAGAGGAGGCATCTATAGCCTCCTTGGGCAATCTGTTCCAGTGTTTCTCCACCCTCATTGGAAAGAATTTCTTCCTGCTCTCCAGTCTAAATCTCCCCTCCTCCATCTTAAAGCCATTACCCCTCATCCTGTCACTACAAGCCCTTGTACAAGTCCCTCTCCAGCTTTCTTGTAGGCTCCCTTCAGGTACTGCAGGGAGATTGTAAGGTCTCCCTGGATCCTTCTCTTCTCCAGGCTGAACAACCCCAACTCTCCCAGCCTGTCTCTGTAGGAGATGTTCTTCACTCCTCTGGTCATATTTGTTGCCTCTTCTGGACCTGCTCAAGCAGTTCCACGTCCTTGTGTTGGGGACACCAAAACTGGACACAGTATTCTAGGTGGGGTCTCAGCAGAGCAGAGGGGCAGAATCACTTCCTTGTCCTGTTGCTCTCACTGCTTTTGATGCACCCCAGGACATGGCTGCATTCTGGGCTGCAAGCGACCATTACTAACTCATGGTGAGTTTTTCATCAACCAGCCCACCCAAAGGATACCTGCTATGAATTACTGTTCTCCAGTACTCAGAGAATCGTAACATGGTTTAGGTTAGAAGGGACCTTAAAGATCATATGTTCCCATAGGCAGCTCTTCCTCCTGAAGGAGAAGAAATCCTGCCTTTTCCAAAGTCTAACTCATATCTCACTGCACTCAACCCCAGGATGTTTACGTTTTCTACATTCCAATCAGCTGAGTAAATAAAATCAGCCCGGTAAATCTCTGCTCCTGCCAGCACAACACCACTGTGTTAAATCAAGGATTAGATTTAAACATTTCCACAGATGATTTTTGGAAATTCCTTTTAACCTTTGTTTTCAATTTTCTACCTAACTCTGAGAGAGAGTTGTTTTGTTTATGTTTTTTTTTTTTTTTTAATTAATTTTATTATTTTTTTGATGGCTGAAAAAAACCCACAGAACTGAAACAACAAGTTAATCTAGAGGCTGGGATTAGTCATGTCTCTTGAAATAAAAGACATATGTCGAAGCAAGAAAATGAGCAGATAATCACTTACACCAATACAGCATATGGGGAGAGCAGGATATGGCAACACTTTGTCAGAGGCACCCTTGCAAAAGGGAGTTTCTTAGATTTGAGCCTGATGCTCCTCATCCCTCACTTTCTTCAGCCTGAACTGGACTCCCTAAAACACTCCACGCTGGGCTTTACAAGGTTTTACAGAGTAATAATCTATGTTGAGACTTTGTATTTGGCTCCTACTTTTGGCTTTCAGGTTGCACATTATCAGATTTATTTCTGTGAGCCTGTGACTGTCATGGAAAAGGGAAAACAAAGACTATAATGTGAGATGTGTTTCAAGTTAGAAACTTGGGAGAACATTGGCTTGTTTTATTTATCCATTAAATCAGACCTTTGTGCCTTGATCCCCAGAATATTTTACTGGATATTAGAAAGAAATTCTTTTGAGTGAAGGTAGTGAGATGCTGGAACAGGTTGCCCAGGGAGGTTACTGATGCCTCCACCCTTGAGGTGTTCAAAGCCAGGTTGGATGAGGCCTTGAGCAACCTGGTCTAATGGGAGGTGTCCCTGCCTATGGCAAAAGGCTTGGAACTGGATGATCTTTAAACAAATCATTTCATGGTTCTATGAATCTAATCTAAAGATATCCACTATAGCATGTTCAGATTTTTTTTTTCCCCCAGAGAATGTCAGATTTTTTTATATAGCTCTGCTTATGTTGTTGCAGAAGGTGGGTTGAGAGCAGATTTCCACAAGAGAATCTTTAACCAAATGACAGTGATTAATAGCAGGATTAAACTATCTTAAAGCTCCTTATTGATGGTATCTTTTCAGCAACGAAAGAAGCTCCAAGCTAAAAGTCTGGGACCCCTGTCTGAAAACAAGAAATGATAACGAGCTGTTTATCCTGGAAAAAAAGGAGGCTGAAGGAAGAACTTCTTGCTCTCTGCAACTTGCTGAAAGGAGGTTAGAGCAAGGTGGGGATTAGTCTCTTCTCTCAAGGAACAAGCAATAGGACAAGAGGAAACAGACTGAAGTTGCATCAAGGGAGGTTTAGATTGGATATTAGAAGAAATTTTTTCACTGAAAAGGTGCTCAAACAATGGACCAGGCTGCCCAGGGCAGTGTTGGAGTCTCTGTCCTAGGAGTGGTTTAAAAGCTGTATAGATGTAGTACTGAAGAATATGGTTTAGTGGTGATGTAACAGTGCGGGGTTAATGTTTGGACCTGATGATCTGAAAAGACTTTTCCAGCTGAAATGATTCTGTGACTTTGGGATAGGTTTCTATTGCACTAGATCAGAAAACCCAAGATTACAGTCCTAAAATGCTCCTCTTTGAAGAGGTCCTCATGAGTTGTGTTTTCTAAAGAGAAGCCAGGTAGCCTACAGTACAATCAAACTATTCACTGGTTAACAATGAAGTGGGAGAAAAAGAGAAGTGAATGGACACAGCCCTTGCCTCCAGCCTTCTTTGCCCTGGTTCTGCAACTGCACTTGGCAGCCATGGCTAACATCTCGTTCTTCCAAATAAAACTTTGTTGTCACATACTGTAGCATAGATGAATGTGAGGAAATCTGGTCTGGGTGTGGAAAGGGCTAACCAACCTAGCTACAGTCAGGCAGAGCCAGAGAAGACAGGACAGGCACCTACAGGAACTTCAAAGGGAAAGTTACATAAGTAGGGAACAGAAATTATGGCTTCTGGTCTCTCCTAGGTGAAAGGTTTCACTGCCTCCCCTCCACTGGCCATTTGGAGTTCACAGAATCACAGAATGTTGGGGATTGGAAGGGGACTCTAAAGATCATTGAGTCCAACCCCCCAATAAAGCAGGATCACCTGGAGCAGGTTGCACAGGAACTTGTCCAGATGTGTTTGGAATCTGTCCAGAGAAGGAGACTCCACAAGCTCTCTGCGCAACCGGCTGCAGTGCTCTGGAACCCACAGTACACACTTGACCAGTCAGGAAGGAGATGATGGATGGAAACGAAGAATCATGACAGAGTATTCACATGTAGATGTCACACAAAGCTTTCTATAAGAATGTGAATTGGGATAAGCATGTTCCAGTCTAGGAGAGTCTGAAGCATTTCATACACCTAACATCTACCCAGCACAGTGGAAAAGTGCAAAGGAAAGACTTTCTGCTGCTCAGATCTAGAAATCAGTCCACATGGAAGCAAACTCCAGTAAAACAACATCACAGCTGCTCTGAAGTATTCCAGCTGACAACACATCCTCACCAGGAGCCATATGCTAGTGAGAGAGCATCAGTGACATCCTGATATGTCTGTAGTCTCTACTCCACAGGCTAGAGATGCAACCAGCACTGCAGGCTTTTACCTTCCAAAAAGCATGTGTAGTCCCTGTCTTAAAAGGAGGAGGTGACTGTACTCCTGTACTTGGCACTGGTGAGGCCACCATTTGAATCTCAGGTTCAGTTTTGGACCCCTCACTACAGGAAAGATATTGAGGGGCTAGATCAAGAGAAAGGCAACAAAGCTAGTGAAGGGTCTGGGAGTGGCTGAGCGAACTGGGATTGCTTAGTCTGGAGAAGAGGAGGCTGAGGGGAGACCTCATTTGTCTCTACAAGTCCCTGAAAGGAGGCTGGAGCCAGATGTGGATTGGTCTCTTCTCCCTAGCAGCAGGTGATAGGATAAGAGGAAATGTCCTAAAATTGTGTCAGAGGATGTTTATGTTGGATATTAGGAAAAGATTTTTTTCCCTGCAAGAGTGATCAGGCACTGGAACAGGCTGCCCAGGGAGGTAGTGGAAAACTACAAAGGAAAGACTTCTTTTCCAATCTGGGTGTTTCTGTAATTCTGTGGTGGAGTCACCATCCCTGGAGGTGTTCAAGAAATGTATGGACATGGCACTTCAGGACATGATGGTTATGGAGATCCTTGGTTGGTGGCTGGACATAATGATCTAAAACGGTCTTTTTCGATATTAATGATTCTGTGATACTGTGAAATGAGGACTTGAAAATGAACCTCACTGGGTCAGCAGGCAGAACTCACTGAATCAGCTCAATATCCACCTGCCAAACAGGAAGGATGCTCTTGACACTGAGGAAAGGACCCACATATAGAATCACAAAATCATTTTTAGTTCGAAAATACCTTCCTCTGACTGTACAGTGTGCCCACCCTACTTCCTTCTTGAAAGTACTGAGCTAAGCTAGAAAATGTAACTTAGGTAATGAAATAATTGGCTCTTTACTCATCCAGTTTCTTGCTAGATAATCCCTGGGCAATCAGAGCTGCCCTGCAGGAATGTCAGGTTCTCCCATGCTAGCACCATAATGCAGGGCCTGTTCCTGAAGGTTAGAGAAGTTTATTTTTACAACTTTGCACAGTGCTTACAAATCTTTCAGGCACACAGCATCTGGTTCAGGCACTGCCCTTTCAATGGCTGTTCTGTTGGTGCAGTAATTAAAGGTATCCCAGGTGACACCTGATCCCTTATCAAGTTCATTAATTTAAGTGGAGTTATTTGGCTCTCTATTTTCCATGCTTCATAATGTATTTCTAACCTTTAAAGTGACATAGGCAAGCACCAGCTTGCAGGGATGCTTATTAACAGCCTATTAAAATATTTTATGGCCTTTATTTTTACGTTGCCACAGGGAATCAAGTATTTGGCTGTTGTGGAACGGGCTCAAAGATTTATGTTGCAAGAGCTTCACCACAGCCAAACGTAGAGCAGGGCTAGGAAATGAAGTGGGAGAACAAGCTCCCATTGAGCTCCCTGTGTGCCGTAAAGCTGTCATGCACAGATGGCAGCCAGGGGCCCTCCAGTGCTAGTCCTCTGTTTGGTTCAGTTTGACAAATGCAAACTAGTATGACAAGACCATAGAACCATAGAATTATAGAATTTTTCTGGTTGAGAAAGACCTTTAAGATGATCAAGTCCAACTATTATCTACCTCTACCATGTCCCTCAGTACCACAACTCTTTGAAACACCTCCAGAGATGAGGATTCAGTCACCTTCCAGTCTTTGAGAACCCTTTCAGCCAGCAAATTTCTTCCAATTTCCAATCTTAACCTCCCCTGGTGCAATTTGAGGCCATTTCCTCTCATCCTATCACTTGTTCCTAGGGAGAAGAGAACAACCCTCACCTCACTGGAGGGATCTGCCTCTAATCTGGATCCTTTAAATATTTAATGTGTGAAAAATCCACATAGAAGTGGATAGAAGTTGCACCAGTGGTGATTTGAGTTGGATATTAGTGGAAATTTCTCTGCTGCAAGAACGGTCAGGCAGCGGAATAGGCTGCCCATGTCGTTGGTGGAGTCACCATCCCTGAAGGTGTCCAAAAAACATGGGGACATGGCACGTGGGGACGTGGTTTAATGGCCCTGGTGGCTGGCTGACAGTTGGACTTCGTGATCATACAGGTTTTTCCAGACTTAATGATTCTAGGAACCATTAGTTTATGACAATACTAACGAAGTAATCTATAAAAGGAGTGATACGAAGTATGAATGTCTCACCTAATGCTTGCTGCACCAAAGGATAATTGCCTTCTCTGTTAAAAAGATGCATTTCCTCCTAACTCTGGCATCTCTGATGTTGATACAGGAAATACTTTGGGTTTAGAGACTTCACCTCGTCCTGCTTAGGTATTCAGAAATTGAAATCAAGTTCCTTCTGAAATTCATGTTTTGATAAACCTCCTAGGGTGAGCTTGGGGTCTTCCCAAGTTTATGTTATGCTTTGCTTATTTTCCCAAGCATAGCAAAAAAAAAAACAACATTTGTAATGAAAAGGTCTGTTTCAAAGGGTATCAGCAACATACTTAGAAGTTGTTTTTAAATTGCTTCTTCTTTCAAAATGTTTTAATGATTCCAAATCAGGAAAAGATGCTCATCTGCCAACAGAACCTATAAAATACTTTACAGTGACATTACACTTGATGTATCTGGTTGTATAAATTACTGGCATTTTAAACAAAGATAGTAGAGATTAGCACAAGCAAGATTATTCAGAAGGCAATTAATTCTCCTTTACTTAGAAAGGCTGTTTTGCTTGCTTTTTAGGGTTTGTTTGTTTGGGATTTTTGTTTTTCTCTTCTCTGGTTTTTAATTTAAATGTCATCCTGCAAGGCTTTATAGACAGATTTTGTGTGGTTAACCATAACAAGCCTGTTCTCAGTAAGCGATCCCATAGTACTCATGCATGATGTGTAGTCATATTGATAAGTGTACCATTCCTTTAATGCCTCATCAAAGACCCAATGAAAGATTATCACACTGGGATCAGTCCTGGACATCCAGGAGAGACTCTGCCTCCAATTTCATCTTAATAGTTGGGGATGAAGTTCAACAAGGCCAAGTGCAAGTTCTTATACGTAGGTCAGGGCAATTCCAAGCACAAATGTGGGCTGGGAGAGGAGTGGCTTGAGAGCATTCTGGAGGAGAAGGATTAGGGGGTATAAGTTGATGAAAACCTCACCATGAACCAGCAAAGGCTACAAGCAGCCCAGAAGGCAGCTGTGTGCTGGGCTGCATCCAAAGCAGTGAGAGCAACAAGACAGGGAGAGGACTCTGCCTCTCTCCTCTGCTGAGACCCCACCTAAAGTACTGCTTTCAGCTCTGGGGCCCCCAGTAAAAGAAGGATGTGGAACTGTTGGAGCAGGTCCAGATTAGGTCACAAAGATGATCAGAGGGCTGGAGAACCTCCTCTATGTGAAAAGACTGAAAGAATTGAGACTGTTTAGCCTGGATAAGGGAGGGCCCCACGGAGACCATAGAGAAGCCTTCTAGTACCTGAAGGGACACCTACAGGATGGCTGAGGAGGGACCTTTTACAAAGACTTGTAGTGGATTTGAGCTGGAGAAGCGGAGATTCAGACTGGAGATTCAGAAGAAATTCCTTCCAGTGAAGATGGTGAGGCACTGGAATGGGTTGCCCAGGTAGGAGAGGGGCAAACTGGACAGGGCCTTGAACAACCTGGTCTAATGGAAGGTGTTCTGTGAATGGCAGTGGTGCTGGAACTAGATGATCTTTATGGTCCCTTCCAAACAAAGCCATTTTATGATTCTATGATTGCAGTAGAAAGAGAGGCATACCACAAAGCAACCTTCCTGCAAGTTGGGCAGGGACAGACCTGGCCACAGCAGGAGTCTCTAAGCTCACTGGGGTCCTCTGCATTTGTACAGGCTCTGATCTCATTTCCTCTTCAACCTTGAAGGAGAAGGTGTGCCTCAGAAACCAAAACTTCACTCAAAGGACCACCTGAGGGTGTGGCATTTTGGGAGCATGGCAAACTTTGCCTACTGGGGAAGTTTTAAGGTGGGACTGACTTAGTTTCAAGTGACCTGTGCAAGAGAAGATGAGTGGTAAGAACAACCTTGCTGAGAAAAGCCTTGCAGCTCTGCAATTCAACCCACCCCTAACAAGCTCTTCTCATGCATCTTCTTCTACTTCCACCACAGAAGAGAGGGGAAAACCGGCTTCCACCTACATTACACAACACTCTCCTTTCCTGGATGGATAGCAAAGTGCTGACTTCCAAGAATCCCCTCCTCATGAGGAAGTTCATTAGATGATATTATTAATTAGCAGGCTCCCCATCTTATCACATGTTGCACCTGAAAACCCCCTCATGTTTTCAGAACAAGCAATTAAAGCCAGAAGTACTTGAATAAACAGGTACAGTCAAAGGGTAATATTCTAATATAATGAATCAACTTGCAAGACAGTGAGATGCCCAAGCTCAGATATTAACCAAATCCAAGAGCGAACAAACCATGTCATGGCTGGCAAGAACATCTTCTGATGTGATTACCCCAAGGTAAACCCCCAGTCAGTTTGCTGAAACTGGTCAGATTCTGGGGAGAATTTGAATCATTAAATCTGTCAGGGGCTAAAACAAACAAGAAAGAAGTCAGGCTGCTCCCCTGAGTGAACAGAGAAATAGTAATGACCAACAATTTCAGCACTTTCCCTGTAGAGTCTCTACTAATTAGCCAGTAATTATGAGCCACAGTTTCCTTTTACATAGTGGGTCTAAGAGGTTAACTGCTTCAAGGACAGCAAATGCAACTTTGCTTCCTTCATGCAAAATCAAATGGAAAATGCCACCACTGGCAGCCAAATCCCAGTAAAGAGAGTGGTTCACCATCAACCACTCACTGCCAATTAGAAACCACTCTGCGGTACCATAACCCAATGTATTGTCTCTGGTTATCAGTGCTGCTGGCGTAGCTCTTCACAGAGAGGAACAAGACCATAAACAGCAAGACAGACACAGGGAGAAAGAAAGAAAGGACACCAGCCACTTACTTGATGTTGTCAAGGCATCCAGATTCAGGTTTCAGTATGGCAGTATGATGAAACATTTTGTAGAGTGCAATCCCCAGGAAGATAACATTGAGCTTAAATGGGAGGAGAGAGGGGAAAAAAAAAGCATTACATGAGACAGCACAACATGATGAGGAAAAAGTCAGTCTGTGGTCTCTAACAGATAAAAGTTGCTGTAAGAAATTAGCTCTTGGTACAGTTTTACAGTGACTGAATGACCAAAAAAATGCCAAGAATTTTATGAGGTGAACTGGTCTGTAGACTGTAGCACTGGTGATGTCACAGTGTCTGCCATGGTGCTGTATATGTTACTGACAATGGAGCTGGTTCCAACATTACTTGTAATACTTCAAATGGCATTATGGAAAACTAAAAATATCTGCTGGAACAGCTCTTCTTTTGTCTCAGAGGTGTACAGTTGTGGAATTTCCTTCTCTAAAGAGTTTCAGAATCCACCTGGACATGTTCCTGTGTGGTGTAGAGTCTCCTCTAGATTCTTTCAAAACTAACCTGGGCATGCTCATGTGTGGCCTGCCCTAGAAGCATTGTCAGAGGGTTTGGACTCAATGATCTCCAGAAGTGTCTTCCAACCACTAATATTCTATGATTCTGTGAAAGATCTCACCAAGCATCTTGCTTTACCAGCTCCATTGGAACAAAGTAGAAGAAGCTTTTTTTTTTTTTTTTTTTTTCTGTGACTATATCTTTTAAATGGAGTGCAATGGGGGAGACAGGCAGGCAAAGCATGACTGCTGAAGATGCTTAGCAAAATGCAAAAATGGAAAATATAAAAGGAAAGAGTTTGATGTGTTCTTTAAAAGATGTGATGGTATTTCAATGTCTCAGTGTTAATAAAGCTTCCAGTTCCAGGGAAGGAGAGCCCCTCAAAGCCTATGATCATAAAAGGAAGATTTTTTTTTTTTAATGAATTAATTGCTTAAGAGAAAGAAAGAAACAAAACCCAATGGGTTTAGCTGTTGCAGCTCCCTTCCTGATGTGTAAGCCTATTGAAATGCCCCCCCCCCAGTTGTAGGAGAAGGCTGGGACAATGTCTGCATTGAAGTGAGAGTGCCTGGCTTGCTGTGTTAGCCTATGCAAAACAAAGGGTGGTTTATTTAAGCCATATTGTAGCGATTAAAGTATGAGAAAACTCCAGCTGTCCCTGAAGTGGGCTTCTCTACCTTGTTATGTGTTAGCTGATACACTGGCAATGTGCTAACTATGAAGTCACACGAGCTTAAACTTCTGCCGAGGAGGGAAAACCACCATCAAACCTCTTCAAGTTTTGAATTTCTTTCATTCCTCTGCCTGTACCTTCCCCACCCCTCTTTTCTTGCATGATTGATGCACAGCTTCACTATGAAATTGAAGGGAAGGCAAGCACCAAGTGGCATCAAAATAGAGTTTAGAACTTCTACATGTCCAAGAATAGAAACAAAACTGTGTAAGCACCTTCTCTGAAGCTCCCCAGCCTGTTTTGAGCAGACATTTTGCAATGCCAAGAGCCTCTCATAATGAGGGTCTAAATTGCTTGTGCCAGGTGAGGTCAAAGAAGAACATGCCTTTCTCAAATTAATCTGTGTAAATTAAAGATAAAGAGTAAAGGGACAGGAAAAGTTTTATTTCTTGACCTGAGAGATGGAGTAGTTAATTAGGAGTTCTTACCATAATTATCAAGGTCGCTGGTCCTATAAAGCTCCAAATGAAGTAGGTGTCAAGTCGGAGCCAACATCTGTAATGAAACACAGGGGAGAGAATGCATTCAAGGACTGCACCCAGGACATACATCAAGAGTGAGCGAGTGACAGAGAAGAATGTGAGCTGCAGAACACGGCGGTGGGAGACAGGAAATATTACATTGCTTGTTCATTTAAATGCTGAATTATGTGCCCAATTTCTGACAGAGCTATTGATGGAGGAAGATAATTACCTCTGGAGGAAGCGGGGAGAAAATGGCACAAGGCCTAGCTGCATCTGTTGGAAAAAAAACAACTTAGAAGCCTGGTGTTTTTTAAGAAAGGGGTTTGATAAGCTGCTTCTTTGCTTGAAGTTCCTCTTCCCTCTCTGGCACTGATGCAACACAAGCTGTCTGTCAGCTGTCAAGCGAGATGCCATTTCTCCAGCAAGCAGGGAAGAGTGAGTTTGGTGCAAAGAGGAAGCAGGGGTTGAATAACAGAAGGCTGAGGTTTAATTAGGTTCAGCAACTTCCCCTTCAGAGCATTTTATTTCCCGCAACCTCCAGAGTGTTTTGTTTCCACTAATATTTCCAGGGTTGCATATGGTCTGTGCTATGGCATGAAGTTGATTCATGGCCTAAAACTAAATTATTAATCGCTTAATTTCAACCGCATTTAATACTCCCCACATTTTTTAAGGCCCCCTGGGAAATTACATTTCCATTCCTAGTTCATTCTGGGCGACAGGAAGATAAAATGGAAGTTACTGGTTACAAGACAGACGAACATAAATTCCAGAAAGTTTTGCATACTGTTTAAAATAATAATATCTTGCCATGCTTGGAGCTCTGCAAATCACAGCTCCATTTAGACACAGAGGGCTACAGAAGCATCAACTCATTCTTATAGGAAACAGCTGATGGGATTTCATAATTGCACAAGCGACAAGAACTGTATCTATGAATTCATTTTGGTGGAAGAATCACACAATCACAAAATCACAGCTCAGTAGGACTTAGAAGGGACCTCTGAAAATAATCCAGTCCAATCCCCTCTGACAGAGCAGAATCATTTAAAGTAGATCACACTGGAATACACCCAGGCAGAGCCTGAAAGTCTCCAAAGGCAGAGACTCCACCACCTCTCTGGGCAGCCTGTTCCAGTGCTCTGCCACCCTCAGGGAAAAGAAGTTTCATCTCATGTTTACACGGAACTTCCTGTGTTCAAGTTTGTACCCATTGCCACTTGTCCTGTCACTGGGGATCACCGAGAAGAGCCTGGCTTCATTTTTCTGACACCCATCTCTTGGATATTTGTAAGCATTAATAAGGAAGAGCAGTTCTCACTAACAATAGCTCTGGTGCACATGCTGCATGGGTTTTTCCCTTCTAATAGCCTCTGCCACTGTGTTAGCAGCCTCGTGGAAGAGATCAGCGCAGTTGCCTTCTGAGAGAATAAAACATGACCTGAATCACTACGACTGAAAGAAGCTAAGGTATGAATAAACTCACAGATGCAGAGAAAGCTTCTCATTTCCCTCCCTGACCATATAAATCTCAGGTCAAGTCAGGGCTGAAGATGTATTCATGTCTAGATGTGGTCCTACTGCTCTTTATCTCAAATTAAAACACCATCCCTTCCACGACTGTCATTGCTGAACTGCCTCTGCAGCTGTGCGTCCAAAATCTTCATCTAACAGCATCAAAATCTTAATGTGAGAGGTTTTTGTAGTAATTGTAGGGAAATCTTGTTTACTCTGCGGCTGCTAAAGTTCTAGGTGATTTAAATGCAGCTGGTAATGGAACAACACAAGTGATAAGAAACTCTTTGAGTCTGATTGAGTCTGAGAGGGTTTATGCCATCATGACGTCTGTATATCACCCATAACAGCACCGGAAATGTCGCCTGACTGCAACTAAATTTGACAGAGGAAGAGAGATTTCATGGATAATGAAATCCCTGCAAAAAGTTCTCCCACTTCATCCCTGAAAACAGATGTCTGCATAGCAGCGGCTCACACATTGCATGGCACTGCAGACTTCACATCTACTCCATCCCACGGGAAAACAGGAATAAAGGTTTCATGGATAATGAAGTACCCATAAAAAGTCACAGAATTATAGAACCATAGAATGGCTTAGATTGGAAAAAACCTCCAAGACCATGGAGTCCAACCATCAACACAGCACTTAAAGTATGTCCCAAAGTGCCATGTCCACATATTTCTTTAACATCTTCAGGCATTGTCACTTCACCACCTCCTTGAGCAGACTGTTCTGATACCTGACCACTCCTGCAGCAAAGAAGTTTTTCCTGATCTCCAACCTAAACCTTCCCTGGAATGATTTTGGGCCATTTCCTCTTGTTATTTCACCTGAAGAGACCAACTTCCACCTCCCTTCAGCCTCATTCAGGGAGCTGTAGACAGCAATGAGGTCTCGCCTCAGCCTTCTCTTCTCCACACTAAACAGTCCCACTTCCCTCACCCTCTCCTCACCAGACCTGTTCTCCAGACTCTCACCAGCTTTGTTGACCTTCTCTAGACATGCTCCAGCATCCCAATGTCTTTCTTGTAGTGAGAGGCCAAAACTGAACTCAGTGGCCTCACCAGTCCTGAGGAAAGGAGGACAATCACTTCCCTGCTCCTGCTTGTCACACTGTTCTTGATCTACAACAGGATGCTGCTGGCCTTCTTGGCCACCTGGCCATGCTGTTGGTTCACGTTCAGCTGGCTTTCAACCAGCATCTCCAGGTCCTTTTCTGTTGGACAACTTTTTGGCCACTCTGACCAGAGTATGGAGGGTTCATGGGGTTACCCTCTCTCCCAGCCCCTTAAAAAGAGATGTTCCCATTGTGACAGCATTTTAGACTTCAGACCTACCCCGTCCCATGGGGGGGACACCCAAAAACTACTGTTTTCTGCTTTCAGCTGCCACCTGGAGATCAGGGAATAGGCAGCCACACAACTTTTTTTACTCCTGATAATGAGTGCTGCTGTGTGGGAGAGGACTCAGAGGGCTGGATTTTTTTTTTTTTTTAATTGAAACATGATGAACGTTTTTTTTCCCCAATTTAACATGAAAAACATCCCCAGCCCCTGCTGCGCAGGAGTTGGGAACACGGTGTAATTTAATTACTAAGCGACTTGGTTTCCCTTCAGCACAGAGAAAAAGCCAGGTCTTGGAAAACCCAGAAAAGAGGAAAGAAATAACCTCCTCTCTTGACTCCTTCAAGAATATTGGCCAGCCATACGGTCTGCTGCAGCCGGTTCTGAACACTGATAGACTGAGGCATGGGGGAAAACTGATGGAAGTTGAAATATGTCATGAGGGAAAATCCAGGCTGGGTTGGGAAAAGAAGTACCAAGCAACTGAAAGGAAATGACCTCAAGGTGTACCAGGGGAGGTTTAGATTGAATAGTAGGAAAAATGTCTAGACTGCAAGAGTGGTCAGGCATTGGAACAGCCTGACCAGGAATGTGTTGGAGTTATTGTCCCTGAAAGTGTTCAAGAAATGTGTGGACGTGGCCCTTTAGGGACATGGTTTAATGGCCATGGTGGTCTTAGGGTGACTGTTAGACTCGATGACCTTGCAGGTCCTTTCCAAATGTAATGATTGTATGATCCCACTCACTTCTCTCTTCTGCTGTGGAGAACAACTCAGCGACAAGAGATTGATGAGAAACAGCTAAGGAAACAGATCACACCCTTGGGATAAGCTGAGTGGGACAGGCATGGATCTTCCCTTTCCAGAGCACTTCATCTAAGAAAAAGTGAAGCTTAAGAAAACTAGAAGAGGCTCTCTGCACTCTTCCACAGAATCACATAATCACAGGGGTTGGAAGGGACACTTGAAGATCAAGTCCAACCCCACCAGCAAAGCAGGATTACCTAGGGCAGTTCACACAATAATGCATACAGGTGGGTCTTGAAATTCTCTAGAGGAGTCACCACAACCTCTCTGGGCAGCCTGCTCCAGGGCTCTGGCACCATCACAGTAAAGAAGTTTTTCTGCATGTTGAGGAACACTTCCTGTGTTCCAATTTGCATCCATTGCCCCTTGTCCACCACTGAAATGAGCTTGGTCCCTTCTTGACACCCACCCTTCAGATATTTGGAAACATTTATAAGATCTTATCTCAGTCTTCTCTTCTGCAGACTAAGCAGACCCAGGTCTCTCAGCCCCTTCATTATCCTTGTAGACTCCAGTGGACATTCTCTAGTATATCCTTGTCCCTCTTGTACTGGGGAGCCCGGAACTGGACACAGTACTCCAGATGGGGTCTCACCAAGGCAGAGCAGAAGGGAAGGATGATCACACTTTTCTTAATGCATCCCAGGATGCCACTGGCTTTCTTGGCCACATTGCTGTCCCATGTATAACTTTCAACCTGTTTAACTCATACCTCGTTAAAAATGCAAATTATAACCAAAACATCAACATCCAGGCATCCAGCAGCTTGTGTTGATGAGCTGTAAATTGCCAATCAGACAAACACCACACTGAGCTTTTCTTCTCTCAAAAGACAAAAAACTCACAGGCACAATGAGCTGCGTTCAATGAACTCCTTCAAACAAGGGATCCCAAGTTGCTAATCGTGGGCTGTTGTGTTACTTTTGACCCCCTGTGTGCAGCTGTGTCCCCAGTTTAGACTGGGCTGCCTGCAAGCAAAAAAGTTGCTTCACGGTTCAGTGTGAGACTGAATGAATTATCTGAAAATCCATGGATGCAGGGGATGCTACTCAAAACCCCACTGCTTCTTCCCATTTATACCAGTGAACATAACAAGCTCCTTGGTGCTGCTTCCCTTCCCTTTTTCATTTCCTTTTTTTCTTATATTCACCTAAAGCTTTGCCCAAGTAATAAAGACTACAAAGAGTTTACTCTATTTTCTGCATGAAGAGAAATCAAATACTAAACTATCCCTGGTGTGCATTTAATACAACCAATAAGCAATCATTAACTGTCATTGGACCATAAAATTTGAAGAGCCCTAAACATATCATGTTGTTCATGGGAGCTCAGTGGTTGGTTCACATGGCTCTACAGCCTCCTGGACTGGGTGCAGGAGTAGGATATGCATGCACAGGGCATACTGCTGAATGTAGTCCATCCTCCGCACTGCTCATGTTTCCTCCTCCAAATACCCAACAGGAATGCTGAAAATGTGGTGGTGCTAGAGGACATGGTTATGGTGCCAAGCAACATGACATGATTGTTGTGCTAATGGTTTGGCCTCTTCTTCCCAATAGCAATTGATAGGACAAGAGGAAATGGCCTCAAGTTGCACCAGGGGAGGTTTAGACTGAACAACAGAAGAAAATAGTTGTCTGAAAATATTCTCAAAAACTGCAAGAGGCTCCCTATGGGGGTGGTTGAATCTCTAGTTCTGAAGGCGTTTCAAAGAGGCAGAGGAACGTGGTTTAGCACTAAACTTGGCTGAGTTAGGGAATGTTTGGACTCAACAATCTTGAAGGCCTTTTTCCAGCCAAAATGACTATATGATTCTATGAGTCTGTGAAAATGCAAGTTCGTTGGAGCCACCCAAGACAGATTGTTGTTGGAAGCTATTTCCCGGGCAACATTAGCATGTAGAACATGTCAGGGACTGGCTGATGGACTCACAGGCTGTGTACATACACCATGCTTTTATTTTGCTTCCTGACAGCTGGATTGCTTACTGTGGATACTCTGCTTTATAGCACAGCAAAAGGGGAGAGAAGGAAGAGAAACAACAGAGAGATTCCTGCCATGACAAATGTGATCACCACTGGATGAATATACCTACAAGGTAATTTTCTACAATATATGGAACCATTCAAAGCATAGCTGCTTTCCTCTGAGATTTACAAGAGACATTGATATGAAACTCAAGACAGTATGGGAATAAGGAATAGTTTCTGCTTGTTGGTTTTTGACAGCCTGCTACCTGAGTAAGTCATAGAATCACAGAGCTGTTTTGGTTGGAGAAGACCTCTAAGTTCATCAAGTCCAACCTTCAACCTAACACCACCATGGCCATTAAATCATGTCCCAGAGCACCATGCCCACACATTTCTTGAGCACCTCCAGGGACTGGGACTCCAACACTTCCCTGGGAAGTCTGTTTCAATGCCTGAGTGATTTGAACTACTCCTAAATGTCAACCACTAAATAATAAAAGGAAAAGGGTGAATTTCAAAATTTGAAATAGTTAGGTACAAAAGAGTATCTTTTACTGTGCAGTTACTCCAGAACTCTGTTAGGAATACCAGAGCTCGGGATGCTTCAGAAAATCACAAGCACCCAGTAGCAGTACTGCACCCGGTCCTGTTCCATGTCTTCATCAATGATTTGGATGAAAGGATACTGTGGAGCCTCAGTCAGGTTAGAGATGGTACCAAAGTGGCAGTTATGGCTGACACTGTCAGGCTGTGCTGCAATCCAGTGTAACTCGGACAGGGAAACCTCATGAAGTTCAACAGTGGCAAGTATAGATTCCTGCATTTAAGGAATAACAACACCATGGATCAATCCAGATTGGTGGCTAACCTGTCAGAGAGTAGCTCTGGTGAAAAGGACCTGAGAGTCCTGGTGCTGTTGCATGACCATGAGCTATCAATGTGCATTCCAAGAAGGCCAATGGCATCATTGAGTGCAGCAAGAAGAGTGTGCCCAGTAGGTTCTCCTCTCCTTCTACTCTGCCCTGCTGAGGACACATCTGCAATATTGTGCTTTGTTCTGGGCTTCACGGTTGAAGAATGACAGGGACTTCCTGGAGATGGTACAGGAAAGGGATACAAAAATGAAGGGACTGGAATGTCTCTGATGAGGAAAGGCTGAGATACCTGCTTTTCTTCTTCAGTCTGGAGAAAAGAAGACTGAGAGGGAATCCCATAAATATTAATCGATACTTAAAGGGTGGGTGTCAGGAGGATGGACCATTATGTTTTCAGTGTTGCTCAGTGACAGGACAAGGGGTAGTGCCCACAAACCTGACTGTAAGAAGTTCCATCTAAACATGAGGAGGAACTTCTTCAATTTAAGGTGCTGGAGCACTGGAACAGACTTCCCAGAGAGGTTGTGAAGTCTCTGGAGACATTCAAAACCCACCCAGGTGCATTCCTGTGTGACCTTTTGTAGGTGAACTTACTTCAGCAGGGGAATTAGACTCAATGATCTCCAGAGGTCCCTTCCATCACCTACCATTCAGTGATGCTGTGTTTCTGTGAAACAGAGAGAGAAACAACTGCCTGTTTCTGACTCTGTGATCTGGCTGTATGTTACAGAAGGGTGGGACTGAGAAAGGAAAATAAAATCAAGGCAACCTACCCTAGGTATCTAAGCAAATCACCTGGAGATATGTGAATGGTAGCACTAAATGCCAGGAAAACAAACAAACCAACCCCAATCCCCAAACAAACAAACAAAACCGCCAAACAACAAATAATACTAACAGCTCCATAAGTCCTGCTTGAAACAAATGCAGTAAATAATGGAGGGAGGCAAGTTAATATATTCCAGAGGATGTTTTACAAAACCTGGCAAAACCAAGCAACTTCTTGCAATCAAATTATGTATGCCTGGCATCGAGTTGCCTACAAATCCTAATCAGTTCTACCCTTCTAATAACATTATACAGGAAAATACATCATCATCCATCAACCAGATGGAGCATGATCGCTCCACAAAAAAATATTGTATGGTGGGGTTTTTGCCTTCTTTTCTCCAGGAGAACGTGATAAAATTGGGCATTCTGGAATTAGAGATTAGAAATAACTATTTGTTTTTTTTAGGCTCTGCAAATCTCTGTAAATATTTATTTGCAAAAAATATTACATGTTGTTTAATCACTTAAAAAAAGCCAACTACTTTATGCCATGGGTAGGGAGAGAGATTTTCCTGGCAGAGATACAAGGTTGCTCTCTCCTCAACACAAAGATAGAAAAAAAACCAAAACAATTCTGCAGATGAATTTCACAGAATACCAACTGCTGCCATGACTTGACTTATTCTATAGAAAAAAATAGGAAATTTAATTGCTGCAAGAACAGTCAGGCATTAGAACAGGCTGCCCAGGGAGATGGTGGAGTCACCATCCCTGGAGGTGTTCAAAGAAACATGCAGGCATAGCTCTCTGTGATGTGGTCTGATGGTCATGGTGGTCTTAGACTGGTGGTTAGCCTTAATGATGTTGGATGTCTCTTCCAACCAAAACAGTTCTATGATTGTATAAAAGAGCTTTAAAATGCCCCTGGCTCATTACTGTGTATGCCTTGACACTGAGTCCTTAAATCAGTTAAAATGACAGGGGAGAGGCAGCCTGACAAGGGAACAGAAAAATAGAATAAAAAAGAAACTCACTAAAAGCATGTTGTTAGTGCTATTGTAACAGAACCAGCAAAGAAAATCAAAGGTTTGATTTTCCCTTTTTTTTCCATTAGACGCTGTGGCACCATCATCTAAATTGTGCTTTGGTATCAGCTGCAGTAAGGCTGCAAACATTTAAGAATATTCATAATGATAAACGATGCCACTGCTGAGATTTGCAAGCAGTCTAATGCACTAAACAGTCACCACCTTTCTCACTTGCAGGCTCTGATAATTTGATAGAACCTTTAAAAAAGAGGAAGAAGAAAGCAGTGCTTTGTTATCCAAAAGAGAACTTTGGTTGCAGGAGAAACTACCAGAAAGGGGGTCAGAGTGAGGTGGGGGTTGGTTTCTTCTCCCTAGTATCAAGTGATAAGAGAAGATCAAATGGCCTGAAATTGTGCCAGGAGAGGTTTAGGTTGGAGATTAGGAAAAAAATTCTTTGCTGCAAGAATGGTCAGGGACTCGAACAGGTTGCCCAGGGAGGTGGTGGAGTCACCATCCCTAAAGGTGTTCAACAAATGTGTGGGCATGGCACTTGGAGACATGTTTTAATGGCCATGGTTGTGTTACATTGATAGTTGGACTTGATGATCTTAGAGACCTTTTCCAACTGAAACAGTTCCAGAATTCTAAAATTCTATAGGAAGGACAACCTTGCTGATCCGGTATCACTGAGACATGAGACAGCCACCTTTGCTGATGTTAAGAAATAATGTGATAAAATGCCTCCTTGGCTATTTCCTGAAGAAAACACTTTTGCATATAATCTCATCTCAAAGCTGGGGCGAGTAGCTGGGACCACATCAGGCTGTGTTGCCATCCAACATGACCTGGCCAGACTGGAGAGCTGGGCAGGGAGAAACCTCATAAAGTTCAATAAGAGCAAGTGTAAAGACCTGCATGTGGGGAAGAACCCCATGGATCAGTGCAGGCAGGGAGCTGACTGGTTGGAGAGCAGCTCTTGGGAAAAGGATCTTGGGATACTGGTGGACAACAGGCTTAATATGAGCCAGCAATGTGCCCTTGCAGCCAAGAAGCCAAATGGCATTCTGGGGTGCATTAAGAAGAGTGTGGCCAGCAGGTAGAGGAAGGATCTGCTTCCCCTCAGCTCTGCTTCTGTGAGGCCTCATCTGAAATACTGGCCCTGGTTCTGGGCTCCCCAGGTAAAGAAGGACAAGGAACTACTGGAGAGAGTCCAGGGGGAACCATTAAGATGTGAGGATACTGACACCTTACCAGGGAGGGGTGAGTGGCTTGGTGCTGTTTAGCTTGGAGAAGAGCATACTGGAGGGGGGGAAGAACTCATTATTGCTGACCAATAGGTAGAAGGTGAGCATCAGGAGGATGAAGCCAGACTCTTCTCAGTGGTGTCCAGTGACAAGACCAAGGACACAAAGTGGACAGAGTGGTGGACCATGCTGCCCCAGGAGGTTGTGGAATCTACATCTGTGGAGACATTCCAAACCTGCTTGGATATGTTCCTGAATTAATTACTCTGAGTGATTCTGCTCTGACAGGGGCACTGGTCTTCAGATGTCTCTTCCAACCTCACCATTCTGTGAGATTCTGTGAATTTGTCTTGTGTCATCAGAAGGTATGTTGAAGAGACAGAGATAAGGCAAGGCATGCCTTGTGGCTCGCCTCTGCCTGCATTAGCCTCTCTTACCTGTCAGGTCTGTAGGCTCTTCACTTCCCTTTGTTATCTCCACTCCCACCCCTCCTGGCCCAGTCCAAGCAGTGCCAAGCCCCACTCACACTTTGTCAGTGCCGTAGCTCCGATAGTCCACAGCCGCCGATACCGCTACAATCAATGCAGGCATGCCATAGCCAACCAGATAGAAATACTTCCTCCGGGAATGTTCACTCTCAAAAACCTCCACCAGCATGATGTAGAGCTGCACTCCCTCCAGGAACATCCAGGTGAAAGCTGCCAAGAAGAAGAAGTGCAGGAGGGCAGCAAAGACGGCACAGGCAATCTGTGTGTGGATTGGAAAGAGCAAGGGAAAGTGTTTGTAGCAGGCTGCAATGGTCACAATCACTCTTTCTGGGAGGTTTAATAAGAGTAAAGCAGTTTGTCCCTTCCCTACTCAGTTTTTCTCTTCTATAAAAGAAGGAATTTGGAGATTTTGTCACTTGGATCACGTACATGAGCTATTTTAAAATAGACTCACCACTACATGTATAAGTTGTACTCAAAGATACAAAGATAGGGGTGAACACAGTCTATTCAACCAACGTGAATAAACTGTGTTCACTACAAATGCATTTTTACAATCTACTTCTTGAACATCAACTTACTAAACATCAAAACCTCCCCAAATTATTAAACATCATATTAAAAAACACCATAATATATAAACAGTGCACATATACAGCCTTAGAAATCACAGGAGGTATCACCATCTGACCCCCAGGTAGCAACCAGGGCCCTCAGTTTGTGAGGATTCATGCACAGAATGAAGTCAGCATGGGAAATATCTCACTGCCTGGTAAACTTCCCATCCACATGGACATGAGAGTCTGTGGTGGGAACAGAAAGCACTGTGCCTCTTACCGGCTGGTCAGTCCGGTTAATGCCAATGAGGAAGAGGAGTTCTGCCACAAAGAGGCTGATGCACAAGTTCTTGTGAATGGTGTTGCGGTCACTCTGCAGCCCACGGAAGAAGCAGAAGGTGAAGATGCATATCAGGAGGCAGACCAGCGAAAGAAGGATGCCAACCCATGTGATAAAGTCCAAAAGCAGATCATGGACTGCATCACTGTGCTGGAGATAAAAAAGAAACAGTCATCAGTTGCATGCTGAGTGATCTCTGATACTTCCCAAACACAGAGTGAGGTTGTCTGAGACCCTTCACAAATATTTCTATCTGCTCATCAAGCTGTGACACTAGGAATAGTAGTAACAAGACTAAATGGACCTAGGCTTGAATCCTAGATCAAGAAAGTTGCAACCTGACTCTGAAGCATCTGGCAAGCTGCAGGTGCCCTGAACAGACATAGACCTCAAAATTTCCTACAAATGATGATGTTGTCATTGAAAACACAGAATCACAGAATGGTAGCGTTTGGAAGAGAGCTCTGGAGATCATCGAATCCAACCCCTCTGCCCAAGGCAGGGTCACCTAGAGGTCACACAAGAACACGTCCACATGGGTTTTGAAGGTCTCCAGACATGGAATCTCCACCACTTCTCTGGGCAGTTTGTTCCAGTGCTCCAGCACTGTTAAATTAGCTCCTCCTCACATTTAGATGGAAGTTTATGTTCAGGTCTGTGCCCATTACCCCTTGTCCTGTCACTGCGCACCACTGGAAAAGGCATGGCCCCATCTTCCTGACACCCACCCTTTAAGTATTGATCAGAATTGATGAGATCCCCCCACTCAGTCTTCTCTGTTCCAGACTACAAAGCCCCAGTTCTCCCAGTCTTTCCTCATACAGAGACTCCAGTCTCTTCATCTTTATAGTCCTTTCCCGTAATCTCTCAATGAAGTCTCTGTCTTTCTTGTACTGGGAAGCCCAGAATGGGACACAGTATTGCAGATGTAGCCTCTGCAGGGCAGAGCAGAGAGGAAGAACCACCCTGAGGTTCTGGCCTTCCCTGAGTGTGCTGGCCACACTCTTCTTGATGCACCCCACATGTCATAGCTGGTCCTATGTGCAACTCCTTCTTTCACAAACACAGAAGAGGAACAGACATACAGTAAAAAGAACCACTGAACACCATGATTTGAGTGATAAACACTGTGGAGACTGCAACCGCAGTCCCATTACCAACTGCTCTCTAACAGCTCTCTAAGCATTCACAGAGATGCTTCAACTTGGAGGCTTTGGACAGAAAGAGCCAGCAATGTGCTCTTGTGGCCAGAAGGGCCAATGCCATTCTGGGGTGTATTAAAGGGCTGTGCTTAGTAGGTCGAGAGAGGTTCTCCTGCCCCTCTACTCTACCCTGGTGAGGCCACATCTGGAGTACTGTGTCCAGTTATGGGCCCCCCAGTTCAAGAGGGACATAGAACTGCTTGAGAGAATCCAGCATGGAGCCACAAAGATGATTAAGGGAATGGAGCATCTCTCTTACAAGGAAACACTGAGGGAGCTTGGGCTCTTCGGCTTGAAGAAGGAGAGCCTTTTAAGAGGAATTTGCTCTAAACTGTTAACAGAACAGCACTACTGAAACATCCTGATTTCTCATGATGAACTCACAACATGGTTTTACCCCAAAGCTATGCAAACATTGGCACAGTTAGGGAACTGAGCAACAAAGTTTTGTAAGAGTCATAGAATTATAGAATGGCAGAATTGTTTTGGTTGGAAGACATCACCAAGATAATCAAGTCCAACCTTCAATCTCACACCACCAATGGCCATTAAACCATGTTCCAAAGTGCCATGTCCTCACATTTCTTGGACACTTCCAGGGATGGTGATTCCATCACCTCCCTGGGCAACCTAAGGAACCTAGCCGCAGCATAGGTGTGCCTTGAATCTGTTAATAAAACACTTTTGGATTGCTCCTGGGCTTACACTTGCACATCCCTCCCAGAAAGAGAAGAGGGATACTGGGACCCTGACACGAAGAGTATCCCACCACTTTATTCCTGTAAAACTCACCTCTAACTCCTCTTGGTTTCCACCAGATGTGGTTGGCCTTCCAGTACCTGAATGGGGCTACAGAAGAGTTGGGGAGGTACTTTTCACAAAGCGTTGTAGTGACAGGATGAGGGGCAATGGCTTTAAGCTGGAAGAGGGGAGAGTGAGACTGGAGATCAGGAAGAAATTATTTCCAGTGAGGGTGGTGAGACACTGGAACAGGTTGTCCAGAGAGGTTGTAGATTCTCCTTCACTGGAGGTGTTCAAGGCTGGATTGGAGAGGGCTTTGAGCAACCTCTCAAACTTGGTCCAGTGGAAGGTGTTCCTGTCCATGCTAAGAAGGTTGGGACTAGATCATCTTTAAGGTGTCTTCCAATCCAAACCATTCTACAATTCTGTGATTCTAAAATTAGAGATATCATTACCTAGTGACATAAAATAGGAATGAGGAATACCAGGTGAGTTTGAGTCAATCAGCTGGGAGACAGCTTGGGTGGTAATCTCTGGGGGCTTTTCCAAAAAAATGCTTGAAACCCATCTTCATGATCCATCAGGCTGTGCTAGAAGTGGTATTCATATTACCCTTCGCTTCTGGTACTCTGATGACCTGGGCATTATGCAGGCTGGCAAATACAATAGTGTCACATTTCAAAAAGCCAAGGCAAACAGGAAACATTTTGCTCCCTGTGGGCTAAAAGCTTATGACAGATGGAAGGAAATGATGATTAATTTATACTTTATTTCTTTACCTGCTTGTCAATGATAAAGCTACATCAAATGTCAAGCCTTTCCTGATAGACACTCTGCTGTGTCAGCACCCATGAGAAATAACTCAAACCTTTCAGCTCTTTGCCTTTATCAGTCTGAGTGATAGACATCAAATGATAATGAAAGATGGGGAGCAGCTCTCTGCTCCATCTTGTCTATGCTATGAGTTTTCTTTCCAAGGATCCTCGGAGATGAAGAGTTGAGGGCTTCTTTCCCCAAAACCTTTTGCTCCTGAATATGTCCAATATTAGAAAAACTAGGGGCATTTGCAAGTCCAACTGAGAGGCAAGAAATCATTGCGTGCTTCCTGTAGGGCAGGGCAGAAATGCCTGAGGGGAGATCTCATTGTTCTCTACAGCTCCCTGAAATAAGGGTGGAGTGAGGTGAAATTTGGTCTCTTCTCCCTAGTATCAGGTGATAGAAAGAGAGGAAATGGCCTGAAATTGTGCCAGAGGAAGGTTTAAGTTGGAGATTAGGAAAAATATCTTCCCTAGCACTTGGAGACAGGGTCTAATGGCCATGGTGGTTTTGGCATGAAGGTTGGATTTGATGATCTTAGAGGTATTATCCAATTAGAACAGCTTTATGGTTCTATGATTTCAGCCAGCTCATCCAACAGCATCCAGAAAACTTGAGAAGATGAAGCATATGTCATTGTCCTGGTGACCATACATTGCTTGATCTCAGTGTCATTCCAGATCATCCAGCCCCCTTAACTCAGTGCAAAAAAAAAATGTCCATGGAAACCTTGCACCTTGCAAAACATTCTTTCATGTGGGGCTGCTGCAGAAGGGCAGGAAAACATCTCCCTGAACAACTCCACCAGCTCACCTGACTAGATTACTCTCCCAGGCTGAAGTGATTGAGAGGTCTTGGAGTGGGTCAGTGGAACAAGGCAGCTAACAGACAAAAGCTAGGAGAAACAAAGCAGGGATTCTTTAGCCAGATGTGTCCATCCCATCCAGCAAGGCCAGCAGCACAGATTCGACTCTCCCAACACAAAACCTGGCAGATGGAAGGTTCTCTGAGGGTTTCTTCCCTACATTTAGACTGGAGATTAGGAAGGAATTCTTTAGTGATGATGGTGAGACACTAGAACAGGTTATGGATGTCCCCTCCCTGGAGGTGTTCAAGGCCAAGGTGGACAGGGAGTAGGGCACCCTGATCTAGTGAAAGGTGTTGTGTTGGAATTAGATGATCTCAAAGGTTCCGTCTAACCCAACCCATTCTATGGGATGAATCTCACAGGTCTCAGTTCCCACACCATTATCATGAAATTACAATGGTGTTGAATTGAAGATACAGGGGAAATTTTGCTCCTGGAGAGGGATTCTGCCATCTAGGTTCATGAACTTCCCCAAGGAAGAGTCACTTGCCCACTGAGCCCACCATCTTTAGCAAGAAACACAGACTTCATTGCTGTATTATTATTATCACTCTGACTAATATTCTTTTTAATATTAATCATAATATAATATTGATTTTATGCACATTCAACCATCCCTGGAGTACTGGGAAACAACCATGGAAACAGCTTATCGGTATTACAACCTCCCTCCTTGAACTCAACAGACTCACAAAAGAAGAAAAAAGAAGGAATAATAACAACAAACTGGGAACAAGCACAATTTTAAAAGACTCCAAGAAAGAAAAAAAATAAAAAGAAATTTGAAATTTGTAGTTTTTCCTAGTCAAGTCCAAAGAAGAAGTGAGCTGGAGCAGCTGAGGTAACTGGGTTTGTTTATACTGGAGAAAAGAAGGCTGAGGGGAGACCTTCTCACCCTCTACAACTTCCTGAAAGGCATTTGAAGCCAGGTGAGTGTTGGTCTCTTCTGCCTATTAACAAACAGGATGAGAGGAAATGCCTCAAGTTGCATCAGGGGAGATATAGGCTCTATCTTAGAAGAACCTTCTTGATTGAGAGGGTTCTTAAAGACTGGAACAGGCTCCCCAATGAGATGTTTGAATCTCCTTCCCTGGAGTTGGTTCAGAGAGTCAAAGACGTGGTGCTGAGGGCCATGGTTAGGTCCAAACTTGGTAGAGTTAGAGAATGTCAAGTAATGGCTTCTGATCTCCAACTTAAACCTCCCCTGGTACAGCTGGAGGCCATTTCCTCTCCTCCTATCACTTGGTCCTAGGAAGAAGAGACCTCCTTTCAGGGAGTTGTAAAGAGCAGTGAGATCTTACCTCTGCTTCATTTCTCCAGACTGAACAACCCCAGTACCCTCAGCCACTCCTCACAAGACTTGTTCTCTAGACTTTTCACAAGCTTTGCTGCTCTTCTCTCACTTTGGAACCTCTCTTTTGGACTGGTGAGGCCAAGAGCAAGAGGAGGAGATCGCTGATGACAACTCATTCAGGAGTTGTTACGATAGCCCTGGTAACAACCACAGCAGGGTGAGCAGGCAGCCTAGATGCTGTCCGGGCTGGGAAAATCAATGAGTAGCTCTGGCAGTGCCTGTACATCAGAGCTGAGCTAATAAAAACAAATCCCAGGGAATGTCAGCTTATGACAGAATAGCTCTCCCCGAGATGAGCAGTCATTTCCTCCCTTATTAAAAACATCAGTAGAGGAAAACAGACGCCAAACAAGGCTGCCAGCAGCAGAGGACACATTCCTTTGCCTAATCTGTCCCTCCAGAAATGGAAAAAGTATTATGCTTGCAGGTGGAGGAATAAGCAAGCAGTAAATAAAAACAAGCTCAGATTATGACCACTTTGTGCCCAGTGGGAGCTGGCAGTGTACTGGGCAGGGCAAAGACCCAAGTGGGACAAGTTTAGAATCATAGATTTGCTTGGAAAAGACCTGTAAGATCATCCAGTCCAACTGTTTTCTGACTCTACCAAGTCTGGTGCTAAACTGTGGCCCTCAGCGGCACATGCCTGAGTTGTTGTGTGTGAGGCAGCAATGTGAGCTTCAGCCAATAAACCCTCTGTGTTTTGGGCTGCATCTCCAGCAATGTGGGCAGCAGGTGGAGCAAGGAGATTCTGCCTCTCTGCTCTAGTGAGACCCACCTGAACTACTGTGTCTACCAATGAAGCCTCGAAAACAAGGACATGGAATTTTTAAAGTGGGCCCAGAGAGGGTCATAAAGATGATCTGAGGGGCTGGATAACCTCCCCTATAGGGACAGTCTGGGAAAGTTGGGGCTGTTCATCTTGGAGAAGAGAAAGCTCCAGGGACATCTTTAGAGTATTTGATACAGGAGAGCTGGAGAGGGACTTTTGACAGAGGCAGAGTGACAGGATGAGGGAGAATGACTTCAGATTCAAATAAACTGGATTTAGATGAGACACCCCGTGAGGGTGGTGAGGCACTGGAACAGGTTGCCAGGGGAAGTTGTGGAGGCTCCAATCATGGAAGTATTGAAATCTAGGCTGGACAGTCTTGATCAGTCTGGTCTGGAAGAAAGTGCTCTTGGTCACTGCAGGAGGTTAGAATTAGATGATCTTCGAGCTCCCTTCCAACCCAACACTTCTCATGATTCTATGAATATTACATTTTGCAAGGTGGTTTCTTTTTTTTTTTTTTTTCTCCCTTTTTTGAGAATTAACCCCTTTGCTGGTATAAAAATATTTGTCTTTCAAAATCCACTCCACAGCAGCTCCACTAGCTTCATTCTGCAGTCAGGGTGTGCTTTGCAGTCTTGCACCCACCTCTGCTTTCTCTCCCTGCTGTTCAATCCCACAAGTGCTAATATATGGAGAAGCCAGCACTGCAGTAGCTTCAGCTGGCTCTTTATATCCCACATAGATGAATTGCTCTAGGCAATGGACCAGTGCATTCCGTTTAGACTCCATATATTTTTATTCCTTCCTTTCCTTAGCTCGCCTTTTACTTTCATTCCCCAAATAATTAGCACGGTGTAAAATGTTTGTGGAGTAGAATCGCATCTGAGAGCTTCCCATTAATTACTACAGCTTAAACACCTTCCTCCTTCCCCTGCCCCCTTCCCTTCCCCCCCCCCCCCCCCCTTTTGTTTTTCTTCTCATTTTAGTTCTTTACTTATTATTTTTTAAAATAAGGGTAAGCTCTTGAATTCACTACACACTGAGAAGCAACATTTATCTACCCTGAGGTACCTTTGCTTCTTCTGTTTTGGGTGGTGTTTCTTTTATTATTCTTTTTTTTTTT
>VWZI01001960.1:97491-162693 GCA_013396835.1 Psilopogon haemacephalus
CTTTTTTTTTTTTTTTAATTGCATTTTCCCACCAGCTCTGAACTTGTTTTCTAGCTGAAGATTTATCCCATGGTACATTTAAGATGCACTTGCTGTAATTAATATGGTGCAAAGTGTGAGCTCCTATGAAAAGCAGCTTGTAGGGTTGGAATAATTCTACTGCAATTACACAGGTAGAATGGCTTACTGCTTCCTCTGTCTCCTGACATGAGAACCACTGTGGGTTTTGGAGCACTTAAGAGTCAAAATTAATATACTGCTGATTTAAACCATAGATCTTTAACATAGACCTCATCCAAGTTAGAGGTATCTCACAATTTAGAATCACGCAATTATTAAGGTTGGAAAAGACCTCTAAGATTATCCAGTCCAACCATCAACCCAACACCACCATGGCCACTAAACCATGTCCCAAAGTGCCATGTTCACACATTTCTTGGACACCTCCAGGGATGGTGACTCCACTGCCTCCTTGGGCAGCCTGTTCCAATGTATGACCACTCTTGCAGTAATGACATTTTAGCTAATAGCCAACCTAAACCTCCCCTTGGTGCAACCTGAGACCGTTTCCCCTCATTCTGTCACTTGTTTCTAAGAATAGCCAACTCCTACCTCACTCTAGCTTCCTTTCAGGGAGTTGTAGACAGCAATGAGTTGTCCCCTCAGCCTCTTCTACTCCAGACAACCTCAGTTCCCTCAGCTGCTCCTCACCTGACCTGTTCTCCAGTCTCTTCACCAACTTTGCTGCTCTTCTCTGGATGTGCTCCAGCACCTCAGTACCTCTTATTTAAGAATATATCTATAAGATTCTACTAATGTTTCTCCTAACAAAGGCCATCAGTTTCTCAGCTGATGAGAACAAGTCTTTTCTTCCAAATTTTAATTTGTCTCTCAACGGAGATTTTCAGTTTTCCTGTCCAAAAAGGGCAGCAAACAATGCAGGTCCATAAGATTGTGCATTGTTATGGGAAAGCATCAGTCAAGTCCAGCTTCCTGGCCCTGTTGTCCTTTTCCCATGCTAACTGGGGCTCTAGTACCTGAGAGTGAGGGTCCAGAGCTTTTCCCAGAAGCTATATATCTTGTCCAGGGGCACAACAGCCTCTTGTTCTTAGGCCATCAGTATTTAGTCCACTGAAATATCATAGAATGGTTTGAGTTGGAAGGGACCTTAAAGATCACCCAGATCAATCCATTCCACTGTAGGCAGGTACACCAGGTTGTTCAAGGCCTCATCCAAGCTGGCCTTGAACATCTTCATGGAGAGGGCATCCATAACCTCCCCAGGCAACTTGGTCCAGTGTCTCACCACCTTCCCTGGAAGGAATTTCTTCCTAATCTGCAGTCTAAATCTATCCTTCCTAAGCTTAAATATGTGAATGAAGAAGAATATCTGAGTCCAACTAATTTTAACATCCAGAAAGCATCTTCAAATTCAAATCTCCTTCTCTTAATTAGGTACCGTCCTATTAAAAGTGGAACTGACCCCAGCAACATCTACTCTTGAAGCACACCAATAAATTCTTGCTGGCGTGGTCATCCAATATTGTTTTCTGCCCTTTTTTTGACAAAGATATATTGCTGTTCTGTGCTAGAGAACCAGAGGGCCATCAATCACCTCCTCAGTTGTGCTACCTTCCAGCTCCACCTTGCCACATAAGCTCTGCTAATAATTAAATCCCAGCTTGTAGCTTGCAGAGGAGCCACTGAGGTTTCCTCTGGAGAGCACGTTCTTTGGCCATGCTACCAGGAAGGGAGATCACTCACAAGCAGAAGTGATGCTTGTCAGATTGATGCTGGTTTTTGGTTAAGGAGTTGGACTCGGGATGTCCATGAGCCTCGATGCCCAGTGTTTGTTCTCATTAGGTAGGGTGCTGTGGATGCTCATTACGCTAAAGGATGCTTCCAGCACATTCAGAACTTTGACAAATTGAAATCAGCAAACTCAAAATCTCAATTACAGACAAAATTATTGCTGCTGCAAAATTCCCAGAATATCACTAATTGCTGGGTGTGTGACAGTTCTCCCTGGTATCTCAGTCACTGGCCAGAACACTGATAAGAGATCTTTCTTCACAGTGAGGGTGGTGAGACAATGACATGGGCTGTCCAGCAAAGTTGTGGATGACCCCTCTCTGAAGGTCTTCAAGGCCAGTATGGATGAGGCCTTGAGCAACCTGGTCTAGTGTCCCTGCTCATGGCAAGGGATTGGAACTGGATAGTCCTTAAAGTCCCTTCCAACCCCAGCCATTCTATAAATCTATGATTCTATGCAACATCCTTTCCCTAAGGATTGTTCTACCTTCAAGAATACTAAAAAGTATGAGGGAAGAAATGTCTTTTTGGACAAAATATAAGACAATAAAATGTCTTGAAAGTATGGCTATAAGAGATCATAGAATTGTTTCAACTGGAAAAGATCTCTAAGTTCATTGAGTTCAACCTTCAAACTAATTCTACCATGGCCATTAAAGAATTTCCTGAAGTGCCATGTCCACACATTTCTTGAACATCTCCAGAGATGACTCCACCAGCTCTCTGGGCAGCCTGTTCCAGTGTCTCATCACTCTATTCAGGAAAGAAATTTTTCCTAATAATCAATCTACAAGTAAACAAATGAAAACAAACCATTTCAAAGCCTCCACCTTTCCAAACCATCAGGTCTTCTGCTGCCAAGGCTTGAAAAACAACACATTACAACAGTATAAGGAATGTCAGTCAGGCCACCTGATTTGCCAGGACTTACAAAGCCAACTCTACCAGCAGACCAGAATGGGATGGTGCTGCTGAGAGCAGCAAGGTGAAGAGCAGTGGGGTGAAGATTGCCAGATACACACTCGCCTTTGCCCTCATACCAGGATGATCACTAAAGCAGACATGCCAGGAAGCTCTCTGGATGCATCAAAGTGGCTTTTACAGCAATGATATTCTGGCTGCAGCCAAATGAAGAAACATGACCTGAAAGTCCTGAGGGCACTCATTAACACCCAGAAACACCCACCAGCTAATTGCACACTGCTTTGGCTCTTGGAAAGCTTCCAGATGTAGCTCTTTTCAACCTGTTGTTTGAGCATGGGCAAAGAAGAGTCTCACATTCTGCAAGATGAGGTAACATCAGCACTGCCAGTCTAATGAGGGTTGGGTGAAATGCCATGCAGGCAAGGTCAACCTGTTTGCAGTTTGGGAAGAGGCTTGCCTGATGCTAGCTTGTATCTGCACCACGCAGGATGGATGACACTTATGAACATGCATGAAGTGGAAAGCTATCTCCATTTCTCAGGTGCAACCTCTGCCTTAAGTGACTGTTACCTCCGGGCAGGTGATACATTGCTTTTGAACCTTTAAGCAGTTGTCAGTGGAGTGGACAGTGAGATTGAGTACACCTCAGCAAGTTTGTGGGTGACAACAAGCTGTGTGGGCTGTTTGACATGCTGAAGGGAAGGGATGGTATCTAGAGGGACTTGGACAGGATGGAGAGGTGGGACCAAGTCAACCTCATGAAGTTTAATAAGGACAAATGTCAGGTCCTACACCTGGGTTGGAATAACCCCAAGCACAAATATAGGCTGGGTGAGGAGTGGAGATATTTAAGGCCAGAATGGATGAGGCCTTGAGCAGCCTGGTCTAGTGGATGGTGTCCCTGTCTATGACAGGGAGGTTGGAAGCCTATGATCTTTGAGGCCTCTTCTAACCCAAACTATTCTATGAATCTATGAGTCTATGAAAATAGTAAAGGTAGAGTTGGGACTGCAGAATGTCACTAACCTATAAACTTGTGCTCTGACTAGGCTATTTCTTCAGACGTCTCCCAGGATTATGCCACACACATTTAATGATATATCTCCTGGACTGGTGGTGATTCCTGCATAATGGAATTGAGATGTCACTCTGCAGCAGCAGGTCCCAGGGTCATAGAATCATAGGGACCTTCAGGACCTCAGACTGGTGAAGTTCCTGCTGACTGGAAAAGGGCAAATACAACACCTATCTTCAAGAAGGGAAAAAAGGATGACCCTGGGAACTACAGAGCAGTCAGTCTCACCTCTGTGCCTGGCAAGATCATGGAGCAGATCCTCCTGAAGGCTCTGCTAAGGCAAATGGAAAACCAAGCAGAGTTGATTGGTGGTAACCACCATGGCTTCACCAAGGACAAATCATACCTGACAAATTTGGTGGACAAGGGAAGGGCAACTGATGTCATCTACCTGGACCTGAGTAAGGCATTTGACTCTGTCCCACATGACATCCTGGTCACCAAACTGGAAAAACACAGACTTGATGGGTGGAGCACTGCTTCATAAGGAATGGGCTGGATGGTCACACACAGAGTGGTGATCAAGGGCACAATGTCCACCTGGAGACCAGTGACAAGTGGTGTCCCTTGGGGGTCAGTGCTGGGACCAGTGCTGTTTAACATCTTTGTCAGTGACATGGACAGAGGAATCGAGTGCACCCTCAGCAAGTATGTGGATGACACCAAGCTGTGTGGCACAGTCGACTTGCTGGAGGGCAGGGATGGCATCCAGAGGGACCTGGACAGGTGAGCCCAGGCAGACCTCATGAAATTCAACAAGGCCAAGTGTAAGGTCCTGCACCTGGGTCGGTGCAGTCCCAAGCACAACTTCAGGCTGGGTGGCCAGTGGCTGAGAGCAGCCCTGAGGAAGAGGACCTGGGGGTCTGGAGTGATGAAAAGCTCAACATGAGCCTGCAGTGTGCACATGCGGCTCAGACAGCAACTGTATCTTGGGCTGCATTAAGAGCAGTGTGGCCAGCAGGGCAAGGGAGGTGATTCTCCCCCTTTACTCTGCTCTCATCAGACCCCACCTGGAGTACTGTGTGCAGTTCTGGAGCCCCCAGCACAACAAGGAAATGGAACTGTTGGAGAGAGGAGGGCCACAAAGATGCTCAGAGGGATGGAGCACCTCTGCTATGAGGACAGGCTGGGAGAGTTGGGGCTCTTCAGCCTGGAGAAGAGAAGGCTTCGGGGAGACCTTATAGTAGCCTTCTAATATCTGAAGGGGGCCTACAGGAGGGCTGGGCAGGGACTATTGGCAAGGTCTTGTAATGACAGGACGAGGGGGAATGGGTTTAAACTGGCAGTGGAGAGATTTAGACGGGATGTTAGGAGGAAGTTCTTTATGGTGAGGGTGGTGAGACACTGGAACGGGTTGCCCAGGGAGGTTGTGGCTGCTCCCTCCCTGGAGGTGTTCAAGGGCAGGTTGGATGAGGCCTTGAGTGACCTGTTCTAGTGGGAGGTGTCCCTGCCTATGGCAGGGGGTTGGAACTGAATGATCTTTGAGGTCACTTCCAACCTACATCATTCTATGATTCTATGATCATCTAGCTCCATCCCCATGATATGGGCAGGGACACCTCCTCCTAGACAGGTTGTTCAAGGCTCCATCCTACCTGGCTTTCAACACCCCCAGGCTTGGAGCCTCCACACCTTCTCTGGGCAACCTGTTTTAGTGCCTCACAGGAATGAATTTCCTCCTAATATCTACTTCATAGGCCTCCTCTAGACCTGCTCTAACAGTTCCATGGTCATCTTTGTTTGAGGCTGCCATTTCCATGAGATGGTTTCTACCATTAAAGTTACTGCTGCAGCAGTTTTCATGCCTAGCTCCAGTTGCAGTAACAAAATGTAACTGGAACAGGTTACCCAAGGAGGTTGTGGATGTCCCTCCCTGGAGGTGTTTGAAGTCAGGTTAGATGAGGTCTTGAGCAATCTGGCCTAGTGGAAGCTGTCCCTGCCTATGGCAGGAGGGTTGGAACTGGATGATCCTTAAGGCTTCTTCCAATCCAAACCATTCTATGACTCTATGATTATCCTGTCCACTTCCACTGCTCAGTGCTTTGGCGGTCTCAGAATGTACAATACCTCCACATACCTTGACTTCCACATGTGCCATGAGGACTGCAAAATTGGTCAGGTGATTGCAGGAGCATGTTGTGTGAGTCTTGTTAGTTGCCAGGAGGCGACATCCTTGGGTGGACCAATACCCTGTCATGGTACGCTTTGTGTAGCTCCAGAATGAGCAGTTGGGATTGAAATTTTCTTCTGACTGCTGCAGGGAAGAAATGAATCAATGCAATAGAAATTACAGGGCTTCAGAGATTTCTAAATGTGAGTTTTTTTCTTTTCATGTTCATTTTTCTCCCAAAGGCACTTTGTAGCTGTCACCCTTTAATTTCAGAGAGGCCATCAGCAGTGGTTGATACGTCAAGTATGACTGGAGAAAGTTAGATTGTTGTTGCTCTTTTTGCTGCTGCAAACTTAGTTCTTTGTTCTTGATTAATTTCAGCCACAGACTCAATCCAGCTCTTCAAAACCAGATTGCTTCATTTGCATTGCAGAGCAGAGAAATTAATTGCTTTAAGCAATCAACTTTCGCGATGATTGTGCTTGGCTAACAGGAGGACTAGCTGTCCTCTTCCACTGCAATTCCACTTTCCTCTAATATCCCCTGCCACTATGATAAAATAATATTATGGTCTATTCTAATATATTGGTAGTTTTTAATTACAGAACGACATGTGTCAGCAACTGAGCAATAGGCATTAGCTCAAAGGAGACTCTTCCCTCACTTTTATTAACGTGATGCAAAAGGGACATTCTCCATAAATAACACAAAGTGCAAAGGGAACGAATGAATAACTCAAAATCTAATCAGAGAGCTACTGGGGGTGGGGCCTCACAGCAGCCAACTTTTGCATCACTTTGGGTTAGGAATTGAGAAGAAGAATTAAAAAAAGGTCTTTCTGGCCTCACCTTGATGTGCTTGACGGTAAACACCACAGGATCAGCGAGGTAAACCTTATTGCTGAACTCTTTGTTTATTGCTGCCGTGATGACAGGGGAGTTCACAATGACAGAGTGGTTAGTGGACATTGCTTCTGTTCCCAACTTCATGCTGGCATTCTCCGTGGAGAGATAGGTCCCCAAGTTGTTGTATAGCACAAAAGCCACCCTGATTTCACCTAGAAAAGCAGTAAGAGGTTAGATATCCAGGTTGCCAAGGTCAGTTTTAAGACTTAGTTTGACAGGGTGCTGGGTCATCTCATTTAAACTGCACTATCACCTAGAAAGGTTGGACCAGATGATCCTTGGGGTCCCTTTCAACCTGGCATTCTATGATTCTATTGAAATCTCTTCTCTAAGCCTAATTTAAAACTTCATGGAGAGAAAATTGGACAGGAACATGATGAGGTGCATGGATGCAAGAAGAGGGCCTAGAGGCCCTGAGCAACCTGGTCTAGCAGGAGATGTCCCTGCTGTTGTTTAAGCTTCCCAGAGCCCATAAGCCCAATGTAACAAAATTTAGGATGCCTCCCCTCTCCCCATACAGAAAAAAAAAAATAGGTAGAAGAGTAAAAAGCATAAAGCACCCAAAGAACAGCCTTGCAACAGCCTTACCATGGAAGGTAAAAGGTAATTTTAACAATCAATAAAAGGTATTTAAGGTAAAGGAAGGTTACAGAGATATGAGGGAAGACAACAGATACAGATCTATATACAAAAGCAAGTTGAATAGCAGTGGATTCTCTGGATTGGGATGGATTGTGCTTGGGTGCAGGAGGTAGCAGGGTTGTCCACGTGGTTAGGCCAGCCACATGGCTAAAGAAGCAGCAGCAACAAAGATGTTTACAGAGGCAAAGGCAGGAGCAAGAGAAAGAGTAGGAAACTCAACTGCTGCTTACATAGGAAGTAGGAGTGAGATAAACTTTGACCCGGGGGGACCTCCCCTCCAGAGGGGGTAAAGTTTCCAGACCACTCCCTACCAGAGATGGGCTCAACCTGGAACACCTGCCCATGACAGGGTGGAGTTGGAATTAGATGATCTTGAAGGTCCCTTCCTATTCAAACCATTCGATGAATCTCTGAAAATTCACCTCCTCTTGCAGTCCCAATAAGCAACAAGCAGACCATGGATAAGAAGGGCAGAACTGTCTTCCTTAAAACAAACTTTTTGAAGCAAATGGATTGACAGAAGACAGACAGAGAAGGTGGGGTTATTTTTGGTGTCAGTGGGTGTAACTGGCTCCAGAAGAAAGAGGCCAGGTGGCCCATTTCACACCTGACATAACACTTTGTTTTCTAGGCTTCTATAGATGTTTCCACAGAAACATCTTTTGTTCTGGCCTGCTGCACTGTAGGAACAAAAAAAAAAAAAAAAAAAAAAAAAAAATTAAGCCCATCAATAAATTAAGACTACCTCAAAAAATTGTGGGGACAAATCTGGAAGAAGGAACTCCAAGCTTTTCAAGAAAATTCCAATCCCACATGAAAGGTAAAATGTGACATTTAATTTCAAAATAACTACATTTTCTTAATTTGGCAATCAGATATTCCCTCTTTCACACAACTCCTGCTATTAGGGAGCCCTGCACAAAACCCAAGCCATTGGCCAACTCTTGTGAACTGAAGTAATCCAATTTGCCTTTTTTTGCAAATTATTTCACAGGCTATTGTGCTGGCTTGAGCTTCCAAGGATACATTTTTGTTACTTACAGCAATACAGTTAATTTGAAAAAAACAAGTCCTGCTCCCTTGGTTTTCTTACTTTTGTATCAGTCAGCAAACATATGAGTGAAGTAGACATCACCAGTGTTTTCCTTTCTCAGCCTATAACCTGATTTCTCTTATTAAAATACTCCAATTAACCTCAAGCCGACACAGCTATAAATAAGAATCCAAGCTGGTTCATTTGTCTTTATGTTTGTTAGTTGTGGGGAACTACTTTGTCCTTCTATAGGAATGACCCCAGCTTCTGACATCCCACCTGAAGTACTGTGTCCAGTTCTTGAGCCCCCAGTACAAGAAGGACATGGAACTGTCGGAGAGGGTCCAGAGGAGGCCATGAAGATGATCAGAGGGTTGGAGAACCTGCCCTACAGGGACAGGCTGTAAGATCTAAGGCTGTTCAGCCTGGCAAAGAGAAGGTTCCAGGGAGACCTTAAAGCAGTCTTCCAGAATTTAAATTGGGTTACAGGAAAGCTGGAGAGGGACTTTTGAACAAGGCATAGTGACAGGAGAAGTAATGGCTTCAAACTGGAAGAAGATCCATTTAGATTAGACAGCAGGAAGCAATCCTGCCACATAAGGTTGGTAAGGCACGGCAACAGATGCCCAGAGAGGCTGTGGAGGTTTCAACCCTGGCAGCATTGAAAGGCCGGCTGGATGAGGCCTCAAAAAACCCGGTTTAGTAGGAGGTGTCCCTGCTCATGGCACAGGGTTGGAACTAGATGGTCTTGAAAATTCTTTCCAACCCAAGCTGTTCTATAATTTTATTAATTAATTCTATTTGTACAACTAGTTAATTACTGAACGATGCCTAAAGCATGACTGATTCCCAAGGCTGGCATGGCTGGAGGTGATGGACTCACCATTTCGACCATTTTGCTTCAAGGTATTTGCTGACAACTGGATGGCACTCCCATGGCCCATGTTCTGGGGAAACTTCAGGTCTTCCAGGTTCCCATCTGTGCTTAGTCTCGCAACTTCCAGCTCTGTTTGGAAGAGAGACCAATACTAATAAAAATCTGCCAAAATAATTGACACGATTATTATTTCAAAGCCATGAAATAGCATTGTAGATCATCCAAGAACAGAGGAAGGAACTCACAATGTTTCATGTTAGACTCTGTTTGGGATCCTATTTCATTTTAAATCTTTGCCCAGAAGAAGTCTAAAATTTAATTTCAAGTAAATAAAAGGAAGGGAAAAGGGAAAAAAAAAAAAGGCAAATAAATTCTACTCTCTGTGGAAAACAAAAAGACAACCAGTTCTTGTAAACAAGAACTTCAGGATATTAAGGACACAATGGTTAAAATGAAAATCTGAAGCTGCTACTTCATTGCCACTGGCTATTGGTACTTTCTGCAAATGTTATCGGTGCTGAGGATCTGTATTCAGAGCAATAGAAAGAAAAGTTGTTCTCATTTTACATATGCACAGTGGGAGTCCTGCTGCTCTCCATCATGCTTGGGTTTTAATTAAAATCAACAATCAGCCAAATAAAGACATAAATTTGTATGAAATGGGACGCAATCATGGTCGAATGCACAACATCCCTGGGAAGCGTCGCTTTCGGTGATTGAGCGCAGGCTTCATTCTCAAAGGCAGGAGTAGAAAAGGCAGGTTGGATGCTTCATGTCCATGGGATTGATCATTTTTCATGGGATTTCAAGGAGGGAAAGCTGCCTCTTTTTTTTAAGCAATTTGGAAAGAATTTTAATTCCTTCAGACAAAGGGCCAAGATATTTCTAACAAATTCGACACATTCCTGTGCGACCTACTCTGGGTGATCCTGCTTGTGGCAAGGGAGTTGGATGCTCTCTCAAGGTCTCTTCTGACCCCTAATGTTCTGTGATTCAGTGAAATTGGGGCTATTTGGTATGGAGAAGAGAAGGCTAAGAGGCAATCTGATCGATTATTATAAATATCTGAAGAGTGGATGTCAGGAAGGGGCCAAGCTCTTTTCAGTGGTGTCCTCCGATAGGACAAGGGGTAACGGTTACAAATTGAAACACAGGAAGTTCCATCTCAACATGAGGAAAAGCATTTTTGTGAGGTTGACAAAGCACTGGAGCAGGCTGCCCAGAGACACTGTGGAGTCTCCTTCTCTGGAGACTTTCAAGACCCATCTGGGTGCATTCCTGTGTGACCTGTCCTAGGTGATCCTGCTCTGGCAGGGGGTTTGGACTCATTGATATCCTGAGGTCCCTTTCAACTCCTACCATTCTTTGATTCAAGGAAATTGCTCTCCTGTTAGTCTAGGAGCCCATATCAAAGCCAGGTTTCCCAGCCTTTACTCTCCCTTGGGCTGCTGTCAGCATTTCTAGGAACAGTCTCTTACGGATGTTGTCAGTGTTCTCCCGGACAATGTCTGTCTTCAGCAAGTTATCTGCCAACACAAAGGCACTGTCTTCCACGGTGTCAAGTAACTTGGTGGCTGCACGCTGCTGTTCACTTGCATTCAGGTCCCTCCATGCATTCAGAGCCTGTGGCTGCAGGAGGTTGTTCACTGTCTCCACCATGGCCTGCAAGGGAGAGGGTTGAGTGAGAAAGGATCCCAGTGAGCCTAAAGCACCATTGAGACCTCTGTCATATGCTCAGCTCCATCCTCCACACACACAAGTTTACAGAGAGAGGACAGCATCTCATTTTCCCACCCACTGGGGCAGTGTGAAATGAAGCTAGTCATCATTATTCTCATCAGATGGGAATAGGAAGAAATGCTGATTTTCTCCTAAATGCAGGCTGGAGATAGCACTTTTCTGCTTTGGTGATCAGCAGCTATGGGCTTGGAGTAAGAAGGAATTAGAGTGAGGGAATTAGGGAGGGGGACAGAAAGGAGATGATGAGAAGATTAGAGAAACGTGCAGGAAAATAGATTTCAAAGCCCATCTGTGAAGCAGGTTGCTGCTACCTGCAGCACCAGAATTTGAAGAGTAGTAGAGTGTTCCCCACCACATAACCTCTGGTTAGGCAATCATGAAGACATAAGGACAGCTGAGTTATGTCACTTCACATGGAGAAGCAGCATGTGTCCATAGAGGGTTAGGTATGACACTACATTTACAGTTCCTCCATTCAGGAAGGAGTCAGCGTTATGGTGACAACTTCAGTCCCTCCTGCAGTGCACCTTCTGCTTTGTCATGCATGAAAAGTGCTCCCATGGAGAACTCACAGGTTAGTCTGGATGCTCAACCGGAATCACACAAAACCACACTGACTTCAGCAGCAGCAGAGCCTACTCAGCCTGAAAATTCTGCTTGGCCTGAACCCCTTTCTTAGTTACTAACCAGAGCTGACTCAACTACCTTCCAGCTAATGTTTAATAAGACCAGCCTTATCAGTTGGTAGAACTGATTGTGCAGAGGAAAAGGTAGAAAAAGAGATATTTTGATCACGGTTTCTTTTGCTGGTTACTGTCTATCCACCAGGCAAGGTCTGGCCCACAAACAAACACATCCACTGCCAGTTACTGCTGCGTGCAGAAACCAGCCTTGCCTTTGAGATTAAATTGTCATTCTTAGCAATTACCTGCACGCAGCACATGTAGACACCAAACTCACACCTCCATATTGCAAGACAAAGACAGTCCCATGGAATTTCAACATATTGTAAGTAAAAAGGATGCCCCACGGCATCCACACTTTCATCAAAGTACTTCAGTATTTACTGAAATTTGAAAGAGAACACCACCAAGATTCGGCATTCTCCAAGTTTTGGGCTCCTTGCTACTAGAATGATATTTAGATGCTGGAATGGGTACAGAGACAGGCAACATAGTTGGTAAAGGGTCTGGAAAACAGGTCTGGTGAAGGAAGTGGGGAGATCTCACGGCTCTCTACAACTCCCTGAAAGGAACCTGGAGCCAGGTGGGGGTTGGTCTCTTCTCCTTAGAAACAAGTGATAGGAGGAAAGGGAATGGCCTGAAATTGTGACAGGGGAGGCTTAGATTGGAGAGTAGAAACAACCGCTTTGCTGCAAGAGGTCAGGCATTGGAACAGGCTGCCCAGGGAGGTGGTGGAGTCACCATGCCTGGAGGTGTTCAAGAAACATATGAATATGGCACTCTAAGATGTGGTTTAATGGCTATGGTGGTCTTAAGTTTATGGTGGGACTCAGAGATCCTAGAAGTCTCTTCCAAATGAAGCAATTCTACAATTCTGAGGTAAGTTATGCAGCACAGTGTCTACTCCCCACCCAGCGGACTCAGTGCTAATGAGCATTCACCCTCTTAAAGTAACTAAGCTGACTCCAGTCACTTAACATAGCTTTGGATCTGGGACTTTAGGTTTTCCAAGGACTTTAGGTTTCCCAAGGACTTTAAGTCAGGTTTTTAGCAAGAATCTGAAGAAAGTTTGTAGACTGCTTTCAATGGTATTACATCAGAGATGAATTCAGACCCTCAGCTCTTCGCAGAGGGTCACTCCCCTCACCTGTCTCAGTGCATTAATCAAGTGTTCCCCGCATCATATTTCTGAGCGCAGCACTTCATTAGGGCTGAGTGCTGCAGCTTGAAGCCAAGGAGATGAGGTGCTAATGAAATGTTTGCCTTTTGGACAGGAGCTGAGGTAGGTGTTTCCATGAAACAAACCAGCTGTTAAAGCAACAGTGTCTCTTGAGGCAGAGAGGCCAGCTGGGAAAAGTTGGGCACAGAAGCAAGAAGAGTGAGAAGGCAGGTACATGGGACAAGGATCTGCCTGTGTCTCTGCATTTAAGGCAAAGACAGCATTTCTTAGGTGGGTCAAGCACCTGTCCCAGTGATTTTATGGTCAGAGCAAGATTCAGTGTAGACGATACAGCAGCCTCAAGCTTGATGATCATAAAGGTCTTTTCCAACAGTAATGACTCTATGATTCTATGATTCTGTGGCTTCCCATCTGCCACTCCTTTGGCCTCTCACTACAAGCAAGACATTGAAGTAGTCTAGTGAATCCAGATGGGAGTAACCCAGCTGGTGAAGGGTTTGGGGAAGAGGTCATATGAGAAGTACCTGAGGAAACCGGGGTTGTTTAGTCTGGAGAAGAGAAGGCTGAGAAGAGACCTATTTGCTCTCTACAACTCCCTGAAAGGAGGCTAGACTGAGGTGGGGGTTGATCTCTTCTCATATGCAAACGGCCTCAAGTTGTGCCAGGGAAGGTTCAGGTTGGATATGAGGAAATTTTTTTCACAAAATGAGTTCTCAGGCACTGAAAAGCTATTTTAAAAATGCATGGATGTTGTGCTGAGGGATGTGGTTTAGTGGTAGTGGCTTAGCAGTAGTGGTGGGATTGTGAGCTCTAGGTGATCTATTGGGCTTGATGATTTCAAAAGCCTTGTACAATGCCACCAGTTCTGATTCTATGCTTCCATCTCAAGATATGTATGTGCAGCTGTCAGTTATGTCAGAGCACTTATCATGTAAAATCAGACCCCTTACAACCTATAAACCTGTAAAGTGCAACCATCCTGGGGTAGGGAACATTAAACTCATTGGACCATTCACATCACCAGCAGTGGCTTCAACTGGATAGGGAGAGAAGAGCAAGAACATGCCAAGCATGGGCGATAAGTCTCATGATGGTGTTTCCTTTCATTATTGCACCATAGACTACATTCAGTATCAAGAAATGTAAATAAATTGCAGAGGGAGAGTGATTTCTTTTATCTCAAATAAGGGCATGTGTTCATGGTTTCTTGATTTTGTCCTGAGGTTACAGAACAGAAACTAAATGTAAACCTTCCTTCTCAGACACTTACAAATTGGTATTAAAAGCTGTATTGTCAACGGGCAACTAATTAGGAACCTTACAATAATTACACATTACTAAAAGGCCACTCTTACACATCTCATCGATTCCTTTCACGACAGCTGTTTTGTTGCGTAAAACTGAATTTTGCTTATTCATTTATTTTTATCCTTTTCCGCTCTAGAAATGGCTGCTGAGAATATCTGATCTAGTGGAAGGTATCTCCACCCATGGCTGAAGGGTTGGAACTAGATGATCTTGAAGATCACTTCCAACCCAAACAATTCTATGATTCTATATGACACACAGTTCAAACCTAGGAGGGGAGTACTTATCCAATGGCACAATATTGATTTATTTCTCTCTCCCTGAACCAAGTGTATGGGGCAGTGTGGCTGGAGAGTTGCCTGGCAGAAAGGGATCTGGAGGTTGCAATAGAAAGGCAGCTGAATATGAGCCAGCAGTGTGCCCAGGTGGCCAAGAAGGCCAATGGCATCCTGGCTTGTATTAAAAATGCTGTGGCCAGTGGAGTAGGGAGGTGATTGTTCCCTTGAACTCAGCTTTGGTAAAGCCACACCTTGAGTATTGTATTCAGTTTTGGGCACCACAATACAAGATATGTGGAAGTGCTGGAGCAAGTCCAGAGGAAGACAACAAAGCTGGGGAAGGGCCCAGAGAATAAACCTTATGAGGAGTGACTGAGGGAGCTGGGGATGGTTAGTCTGATTCTGTGAGATGTCAGATGTACTCGTCTCACTGCCAAATTCAGGACCAGACTGTATTGTTCTATGGTACTTAGCCTTAGTCTTCGAAAACCAACAGCTCTAGAGGTTTAGAACCTCTCTAAACCTTTATTGCTCATTTTGGTCTGTTGTCAAGCAGCTAATGGAAGAATAAAGCCAGGAGACCTTTAAAGATTCCTTCCAAACCAAACTATTTTGTGATTCTATGGCACATGAACATGAGCCCTACAGGGAATAGTGGTTGAATTCTTCTGCTGAGTAGTTTTCAGAGAAGCAGATTGTCCTTCTTTCCAAAGGAGCACCTCTTTGGGAGGAGACTGAAAATGCTGTATATATTGGTTGGACTTGACAGTCTGAGAGGTCTTTTCCTATCTTAATGATTCTATAAGTCTATGATTATTTTGCATGGAATCTGCATCAAGGTGTCACCTCCTACAGTAGATTTGGGACAAGGAGGACAGTGGGACAGGCAATTAAAGCACTGCATTTGCAATGACATTTCTAATTGAAATATTTGCTTTTCTGGTAACTGTTAAAGTGTTGTCTCATACTGCTAACACTTCCCTTGATCATGCAACACACTGATAAATGAGGACAGACAGAGCTACAGCAGAAGGCTTTGCTTGGAATCAGTAGACTATAATCACATGAAATCTGTGACTTTCCCACACAAACCAACCTTCCCTTACAACTCAAGCCATTGCATGCTGTGGCATGAAACAAGTAGTGCTTGTGCAGCTACTCCTGGACCAAAGGTGTTGGCTGGCTCGGTTTCACCAAAAAAGGTTTGCTCAAGCTTTCTGAGAATGGTAAGAGCAAAGATTGTAGAGTGCAACCACACAGGCACAGCCTTAAACTTTGCTTGCGGCTTCAGATTCCAGTCTTGCCTGAGGTCTTCAAAAAAAGTGCATCATCATTTTTACTTGAAGCATGCTAAAACTGTACTAATCCCATCTTACAAGAGCAATTTGAGGTTTCATAGCAGATCAGTATAGGAAAAAAGCACAAAACCCATTTTCAGATCCAGAGTGTAAATGAAAAACTCATCACGGAGTGGATGCACTGAAATGTGGATATGGCTCAATTAAGAAAATTATGTGCTCCAATGAGCCCTCCCCTAGAGTACTGCATCCAGTTCTGGTGCCCCCAGCACAAGAAGGGCATGAAGTTGTTGGAGTAGGTCCAGAGGAGGACAGGAAGGTGATCAGAGGACTGCAGAACCTCTCCTATGGGGACAGCTGCAAGAGTTGTGGCTGTTCAGCCTGGAGGAGAAAAGCTCTGAGGAGATCTTAGAGCAGTCTCCTAGTACCTGAATGGAGCCTAAAAGAAGGCTGAGAAGGGACTTTTTAGAAGGTTTTGTAGTGAGAGAGGCAACAGCTCTGAAGTGGAAGAGGGGAGATTCAGACTGCAGATTAGGAAGAATTTTTTTCCAGTGAGGGTGGTGAAACACTGGAACAGGTTGCCCAGGGAGGTTGTGGATGTACTTTCCCTGGAAGTGTTCAAGGCCAGGTTGGATGTGGCCTTGAGCAACCTGGTCTAGTGGGAGGTGTCCCTGCCCATGGCAGGAGAGAGTTGAAACCAGATGATCTTTAAGGTCCCTTCCAGATGAAACCATTCTATGAGTCTATGACAGCTTTTCTTTTTTTTATGCTGGAAAGTGGTGGTACTTTAAAAAATTTAATTTCTCCCTTGCTCAAGAGCAGTGGAGTTTGTTCTGTATTCATGCAAAACATCCCACACTGAAAAGAAACATTTTCTTAAATTCTCAGCACTGGCAAACCTCCAAACTAATTAAATTAAAGGTACAATCAATGCTGTTGAAGGCAGATTCTGCTGGAAGCTATGCAATTGTTGCTGCTGGCCAGAAGCAGCACCGATACAAGAGAAACTCCCATTAACTCTGAGTGTACCATGTGCAGCCAGCTGAGGAGAAGAGGACTGGAGAAGAGGACCAGCATGTATCTTGGCTTGCAAGGAGCTGCTTCTGCCAAGGTTATAGCATTGAAAGGAACCAGCTCAGGAAATGCAGAGTTGCAAATGAACAGCAAACAAACAGCACGAAACAAACCAGATCCCACTATAGAGAGGTCACAAATCAACCTGGAACAATCATTTGCTCAGTGGGAATTCAGGTCAGAGGTAGGTGCACATTTAATTTCTTCAGCTTCCTAAACAAGGAGAAGTATAATTCTGGCTAAATGATGGCATTAAATTCTAATTCTTAGACCAGAAGTGCCTTCAATTTTGTCTGACAAAGCTCTTCACTCTTGCGTAGTTTTTCACTTTGCATTTATTCTTTCAATTCCAAATTGAAAATCATGTCTGGTCAAAGACAATTTCTTCCAGGGAAGCCCAGACACTGTCTTGGACTTCTCACCAAGCAATAATGTCATCACAAAACAGTAATAATATTAAATGAACAAACAAGTGTTGAAATTGAACCTAGCTAAGCCACTACAAGTGCTTAAATAAGTCATTAGAATGATAGAATCATTTTGGTTGTAAAAGACCTATAAGATCTTTGAGTCCAACCATGATCTGACTCTACCAAGGATGGTACTAAACCATGGCCCCCAGCTCATCTCCACATCAAATTACAAGCATTCAGGCTATAACAGCACAGGCAACTGAGCCTCAACATGGAGAACACAGACTGAATTACTACAAACATCTCCAAGACTGTCACAACCTTTTCACTCTTCCCTAGAATAACCAGCTTTAGACAAATTAATAACAATACAGGAAGGTCTCTTAAGACTAACTCTTCAGACACTGGAAGCTGAAGGGTGCTGGGATGTGGTAACCAAAGTAGGAGGGCTCTGAGGACACATGGGTCTGAACAATGCTGTCAGCAACACAACAGTCCATGGCAAGATCCATCTGAAGCAACACTTCTACACGAAAGTATTAATTCAGCAAGGCTAAGTGGGCTCTGCTGACCCCCTTAGCAGAGGGAGGTTACCCAAGAATCAGGGCAGAATGGATACAGGTGCCTGTCAGAAAGGGCAAGGGAAACCCCTTCCAGCCCCCCTCACCTCTTCAGTTGACCTTGCACAACAGACACAGGGCACTAGAGGTTGAAGGCGAGGTGATGCTGGAAGCAGAAGTAACACCATCTGGGGGGGCTGACTAAAGCAAATTGGTCTCCCCCTCTCATCAGAACTTCTACCCATAAAAAAAAGAGGAGAGTTGCTGTTACTGGTTATTCCCTTCTGAAAGGAACTGAGGGCCCCATATGTTGGCCAGACCCCTCCCACAGGAAAGGGGCCTGGCCAACCTGCCTCCCTGGGGCCCAGCTCAGAGATGTTACCAACAGGTTGCCTAATATAGTGCAGCCCTCTGATTACTATCCCTTATTGGTTATGCAGGTGGGAAGTGATGAGGTTGATACCAGAGGTCTAAAAGCAGTCAAAAAGGACTTCAAGGCAGTGGGAAAAGTAGTTGAGGGATCAGAGGCACAGGTAATTTTTTCATCAATACCTTTAGTTGCAGGTAGGAATGCTCAAAGAAATAGGAAATCATGCCTGACTAACAAGTGGCTCAGAGACTGGTGCCACCAACAAAATTTTGGGTGGTTTGATCTTGGGAAACTTTATACAGTTCCAGATCTGCTAGCGACAGAGAGGGTACAGCTGTCCCAGAGGAGGAGGAAGATCTTGGCACATGAGCTGGTGGGGCTTGTTGAAAGGGCTTTAAACTAGGCTCGAAGAGGGAGGGGGTTAAACACAGCAGTACTAGAGATGAACAGAAGGAGACTGAGTGTGTTAAGCCAAACATAGGGGTAAAATCAGCAGCCCAGCTGAAGCGTATGTACACCAATGCACGCAGCATGGGTAATAAGCAAGAGGAGCTGGAAGCCTTGGTACAAGAGGCAAACTATGATGTTGTTGCCATCACAGAAACGTGCCATCACACAACTGGAGTGCTGTAATCAATGGCTACAGACTCTTCAGGAGAGATAAGTGAGGGAGAAGGGGTGGACGAGTGGCTCTGTATATTAGGGAGGTACTGGACATCATGGAAGTAGAGATTAAGGATGATCAGGTGGAGTCCCTGTGGGTAAGATTTAGGGGAAGGCCAACAAGACTGGCATCTTGGTTGGAGTCTGTTATAGACCACTCAACCAGGAAGAAGAGGTTGATTTATTATTCTTTAATCAGCTGGAGGCTGCCTCAAGATCACTTGCCCTTGTTCTTGTGGGCGACTTCACTTGCCAGACATCTGCTGGGAATTTAGCACTGCAGAGAAGCAGCAGTCTAGAAAGTTCCTAGAGTGCACTGTGGGTAGCTTCTTATCCAAGCTGTTATGTGATCCTATCAGGTTTGCAGCCCTGCTAGAGCTGCTGTTCACAAACAGAGAAGGGCTGGTGGGAGATGTGGTAGTCAGAAGCTGCCTGGCATCCAGTGACCATGAAATAAAAGTTTTCAATATATGGTGAAACCAGGAGGGGCATCAACAAAACCTCCACACGGGACTTCCGAAGGGCTTATTTAAGTAAGTAACTGGGAAAGTTCCTTGGGAAACAGCCTTTAAAAACAAAGGTGTCCAGGAAGGCAGGACTTACTTCAAGAAAGAACACTTGAAGGCACAGGAATGGGCTTTCCCAATGTGCTGGAAGGTGAGCCCACGAGGGAGACAACCAGACTGGATGGACAAGGAACTTCTAAGGGAATGAAGAGGCAAAAACAGGGCATAGCACCTTTGGAAAAAAGAGGAGGTATCCCAGGAAGAGTTTAAGGATGTTACTAGGTCTTGTAGGAAAAAAAATATGGAACCAAAAGCCCATTTAGAACTTAGATTGGCCACTGCTGTAAAGAGGAACAAAAAATATTTCTATAAATATATCAATGGCAAAAGAAAGGACAAGGACAACCTCCACCCTTTATTGGATGCGGAGGGGAATATAGTAACAAAAGATGAGGAAAAGGCAGAGGTACTCAGCACCTTCTTTGCCTCATCTTCAATAGTGGGACAGATTGTCTTCAGGACAACTGGCCTTCTGAACTGGCAGATGGAGCCAGGGACCAGTATAGTCCCCCTATAATCCAGGAGGAATTGGTAAAGGACCTGCTAAAGCACTTGGATCCTCACAAGTCCATGGGACCAGATGGGATCNAAGTCCATGGAACAAGATGGGATCCATCCCAGGGTGTTGAGAGAGCTGGCAGATGAGCTGGCCAAGCCTCTATCATCTATCAACAGTCCTGGCTCTATAGAGAGGTCCCTGAAGACTGGGAGCTACCAATGTGGTGCCCATCCACAAGAAGGGCCAGAAGGAGGAACCAGGAAATTACAAAGCTGTCAGCCTGACCTCAGTGCCAGGCAAGGTCATGGAACAGGTCAGCTTGAGTGCAATCACACAGCACCTACAGGATGGCCAAGGGATAGGACCCAGCCAGAATGGGTTTAGGAAGGGCAGGTCCTGCCTGACCCACCTGATCTCCTTTTATGATCAGGTTACCTACCTGGTGAATGCAGGGCAGGCTGTGGATGTAGTCTACCTGGACTTCAGCACAGCCTTTTACACCATCTGCCACAACAAGCTCCTGACCAGGCTGGCAGCTCATGGCTTGGACAGTTTCACTCTGAAATGGGTCAAGAACTGGCTGGAGGGCTGGGCCCAGAGGAGTGGTGGTGAATAGTGCCACATCCAGTAGGCAACCAGTCACGAGTGGTGTGCCCTAGGGATCAGTGCTGGGCCTGATCCTGTTCAATATATTTTTTGATGATCTGGACAAGAGGATTGAGTCCAGCATCAGTAATTTTGCAGATGGCACCAAGTTAGGAGCAGGTGTCAATCTGTTGGAGGGTAGGAGGGCCCTGCAGAGGGACCTTGACAGGCTGGATGGGTGGGCAGAGGCCAATGGGATGAGATTTAACAAGGCTAAGTGCAGGGTTCTACACTTTGACCACAACAACCCCAGGCAGTCTCTGTCCCCAGGCTGGGGACAGAGTGGCTGTAGAGCAGGCAGGTAGAGAGACACCTGAGGGTCCTGATAGATAGTAGGCTGAACATTACCCAGAACTGTGCCCAGGTTGCCAGGAGAGCCAATGTCATCCTGGCCTGTATTAGGAACAGTGTGGCTAGCAGGACAAGGGAGTTTATTCTGCCCCTGTACTTGGCACTGGTCAGGCCTCACCTTAAGTCGTGTGTCCAGTTCTGGGCACCTCAATTCAAGAGAGATGTTGAGGTACCAGAACATGTCCAGAGAAGGATGATGAAGCCAGTGAGGAACCTGGAGCACAGCCCTATGAGGAGAGACTGAGAGCTGGGGTTGCTTAGCCTGGAGAAGAGGAGGCTTAGGGGTAACCTCATTGCTGTCTACAACAACCTGAAGGGAGGTGGTAGCCAGGTGGGAGTCTCTTCTCCCAGACAACCAGCAACAGAATGAGGGAACACAGTGTCAGGGGAGGTGTAGGCTAGTTACTATGCAGAAGTTCTTCACAGAGAGAGTGATTTACCATTGGAATGAGCTGCCCGGGAAGGTGATGGAGTCACTGTCCCTGGAGGCATTCAAGAAAAGACTGGACGGGGCACTTAGTGCCATTGGATAGGGCTGGGTGATCTTGGAGGTTTCTTCTAACCTGGCTGATTCTATGATAATGATTCTATAATAGTCTGCCTGAGCTGCAGTCATGAGGCATATCCCATTGCTAATCTCCACTTCTGTCTTTAAAACTAAGACAGAAGCATCAGCCTAAGTCTAGTACCAGAGTGGTGAGCGGCAACTGATGGTATCAGATTTGGTGACCCAAGCCAAAACCTGTTACCCATAGCAAAGGCAAGAGAAGGTCTTCCCCTGACCTTACAGAGGAATTTCTGAAATTACTCCACAGATTGAGAGCAAAGGTTCTTGAGAAATAAAGTGTACCCTTCTCTTTTTCTCCTCTCCAGCAAAATGTTTATGCTGTGACTACAGGATCTGTAGTGACCAAGAAACATCCTGGGTTTCAGTAGTTCTGAGAACTCAAGGCAATGAGAAGAAAGGCATTGACCTTTAATGAAATTAGGCTTTCTACAAAATGCTTCATGATGGAAATAATGGTCTTCCATCAGGCATACAAGGTTTATACTGTTGGACTTGAACTACCAAAAGACTGCTTATGGGAGTACACCAACAAACCAAACCAACCAACCAACCAAACAAAAGAGATCTGAGAAAAAGAACAAAGTTTTGAATTATGTTTTGCTTTAGTATATGAGGAAGAATAACTTAAGGTCAAAAGGTATCTGTAGGACTGAAATAAAAGGAATTGATTGGGAAGAAGGAAAGAACAGATCATCTATTTCATCTAACGAGATATTTCGCACAGAAGGAGTTGTGAACTGCATTTATGAATCATCTGTATTTGCTGCTCTACCATTTGGGGTTTGCGACTATAAAAGCAACTGCTAGAGTGACTGCACTGAGGAAGTGAGCAAAGCTGTAACCAGGAAGGAAAATGGCTTGTGACCAAGAAATACCTCTTTTACAGAACACCATGCTCTTGAAGGGAACTTCTAAAGAGCCTGTCAGATTCAAGCTCTCCTCCCATGGTCCAAATCAAAGGGACATCTCTCACTGGTCTCTGCAGCAATTTATGAGTCTCCTTACCAGTACCACCAGATTTCCAGGACTGACAGACTAAATATGGGAGGTGGTTGAATTCCTATCCCTGGGGGTGTTTCAAAGATGCAGAGATGTAGTGCTGAGGAACATGGTTTAGCACCAGCCTTACTGAGCCAGAAAATAGTTGGACTCCGGTTCTGGGTTTCCTTGTTAAAAAGGAGAGGCAACTGCTCAAGAAAATAGCTACAAAGATAATGAGACTGGAAAGTCTCTCTTATGGAAAAAGGCTTAAGGACTGGGCTCTTTAGCTTGCAGACAAGACTGGAGGGGGTATGTGTGTGGGTGTATAAATGCATGTAAATACTCAAGGGGTGGTGTCAGTGTGATGAGTCAAGTCTCTTTGCAGCAGTGTCCAGTAACAGGACAAGAGGTAACAGGAAAAAAGTTGAACATAAGAAGTTCCACTGAAAACATGAGGAGAAACTTCCTTAAATTCAGGGTGATGGAGCACCCTTAAGGGTGGTGAAGGCTGCCCAGAGAGGTGGTGGAGTCACTTTCTCTGGAGACTTTTAAAACCCACTTGGATGTGTTCCTGTGCAACTTGATCTAGGTGACTCTGCTTTAGCAGTGAGGTTGGACTTGATAATCTCCAGAGGTCCCTTCCAATATCTGCGATTCTTTGCTTCTGTGACTCGATGATCTTAAAGCTCTTTTCCAATGGAAGTTATTCCCTCCGATTCTAAAGCAGCTAGCAATGGTGTAGCACATCAAGAAGACTAGATTTCTTTCTTAGCTTTGCAACGTTTCATACTGGCACATAACCAGAAGTGAAGCTCAGCTGTAGGTAAAGAAATATGTGACCACCTTCAGTTTTAATATTGACAAGAGGAATTTTGGAGTCTGGTGACAAACTCCAGGCTGCTGCTTTGATCCTCCTCTCTCTTAACAATAGTCTCACCATGGCAGAGACACCCAGGGTGGAGATTTCTAGTTTGGCTCTTGCTGACACAAATCAAGGGTAGGTTTCTCATGCTGGGAAGTATATTAAGTTCACAGAGTTTTAACAAAGGGCTATCAAAGCACGGAATCCCTGCTGTGAGTCACACTTCTTTCAGATGTCCTTTTAATGATATTAAATGAAAGTTTGGGGCACTTTGATGCTGATTGGCAAATATCTTGATCTCAAGAAAGAGCTGCTGAAGGTACTCCCTGTAGCTATAGCTAATATATGACAATCTGTGCATGCTGCCAGCTAATTTATTCCGTTCACTTTACCAACGAGACCTCGCCTGACAGACCACGCAAAGTCGAGGAACACACGGATCATTAGAGGGCTCCAAAAGTTGTTTGACACACATTGAGGAGATCTTTGTTGTACAGCCAATTAAATGACCAAACGAGAAACTTGAAAACCCTCATTAATTTGCCCTTTTCTATATAAGAGTTAGAGTCCTTCTTGTCACAGGCACAACACGAACACAAGTAAATGCAGTGTAATTCAATTTATTCTCCCTCTTGGAGCTACAAGTTTCTTTCATTTAGTTTGTATGGTAGTTGGGACCAGCCATGCAAGCAAGTGAAAAGTGGGACAAACAGAATTAATTCACTTTAAATAGTACTGGCTAAGTGCCAGGTACACCTGTTATCTACTGAGAGCTACTAGGTTAGAAAAGGGGGAAAAAATATCTCTTCTGCTCAGCTTTAAACTTAATGCCTTGAATCCTCTGAGGAGAGCATTTCATTTTTTGCTTAGTGTAGCATTTCTAACGGCCCATGATACAAGAATCAAGCATTCAGAACACTTCCAGAAGAACCAGAAGAACAACTCTGACTGCGACAGTCACAGCTAAACCTGCAAATAGCTTAGCAGCAATGGTTCTGATGATACCATTATCCAGAAGCTCTTGTGATCTCCACAGAGCAGGTGGTACCTCCATAATTTTCACCACTCATACAGACAAACTCAGAATTGCAAAATAAGGGAAGGTGGTTTACAAGACATCTTGGATGGCCTGAAACTATGCCAGGAGAGGTTTAAATTTGAGATGAGGTGAATTTTCTTTTCTGCAAGAGCGGTCAGTCATTGGAACAGGCTGCCCAGGGAGGTGGTGGAGTCACCATGCCTGCAGGTGCTCATGAAATATGTGGATATGGCTCTTTAACGGCCAGGGTGGCTCTGTGTTGAAGGTTGGACTCAATGACCTTAGACGTCTTTTCAACCCAACCAATTCTATGATTCTGTGTGCCACATACTGAAGGGCATGGAAGAACAAAACCAACAAACCCCATTTCTCACCCCTTCAAACACAAACATTTTCTGTTTTCCACAACTTCTGTGCTTCAGTTTAATGAAGAACACTTTGGGAAATGAACAAATAACAATGCTGAAGAAATGACAGACAATACCTATCAGCTTCTGTCAGACACCAGTCACCAAACGAAGCTATGCTAATCAAATGCGTCACCTATTCTGACTCATTCTCCCACACGATGACTTTTCCATTTGTTTCCCAAAATAGATTGCAGGAAGGCTGCATTGCATAAAGGTGGGCAGGAGAGATGTAGATCTCTGCTCTCCAAAAAGCCACACATCAGGTCCAAGCTTTTTGTAGCTAATGAAGCAACTTTCCTAGACTATTTCATCCATCTTGGATATCAAACTTTGAGCAGCTCAGCCTAAGGTGACTCTTTGTAACAGGTATTAAAGCCCACGTGGCAGTTTCTTAAATATCACCTTGACTGAAAAAAAACCTCCCAGCAAGTTTTGGGCCATTATATTCATATGTATTTATCACCTCATCTGTCAGGTTGGTTCTTGTTGGATTAAGGACAAAAAAAACCCAAGAAGATCACACTTAAAATACTTTCCATTTTACTCTTCTCTGATGAGATCTCACCTGGAGTACTGTCTCCATTTCTGAAGCCCTCAACACAGGAAGGACATGGAACTGATAGAGAGGACACAAAAATGATCAGGGCGCTGGTATGCTTCCCCTACAAGGACAGGCTGAAAGGCCTCAGTTGTTTAGTTTGGAGAAGAGAAGGAGCCTATAGTAGCCTTCCAGTACCTGAAGGGGGTTACAAGAAGTCTGCAGAAGGACTGATTCCAAAGGCTTGCAGTGACAGGATGAGGGCAGTGGTTTGAAATGAGAGAAGACCAGATTGAGATTGAATGTTAGGAACAAGTTCTGCAACATGTGAGTGGCAGAGCACTGGAACAGTTGACCATGAAGTAACTGAGGCCCCTTCCCAGGAGATACTCAAGATCAGGCTCATTAAGTCTCTGAGCAACCTGCACTATTGGAGGATGTCCCTGCTGACTGCAGAGGGGTTGGATTAGATGACCTTTGCAGGTACTTTCCAACCCAAACCATTCCATCATTCTAAAGGAGCAGGATTTGTAATGTCTATCTCCAGTGAAGAAAATCCCTGAGCTTTTAACTCAACAAATACTGTGACACTGCACAAATTAAATCAATATTTATTTTAATTACAAAGTTTCCCTGAGAGATGAGATAATAATCTGATACAACATTTCAAGGCTCAAACCTGAATAACTCACCAAATTTCCAGATCTGTTTTACATATTTATTTATATTCATTCATTTTGGGCTCAGGAGGACTTTACATACCAATCACTACAGGGGCTCTGTCATGACCACTTAAATCTGTCTGCCAAAATAATAACAACCAGTAAGTGTGATTTAGCAATTGTTATCATCTCCTCCTCCCTCATATCCACCTTTTATCAGTTATACTTCTGATACTTGCAATTGCTGGAGATCTCCCGCATAATTATAGTGAGGTTGGGGTTGGTCTCTTCTCTTGATTGTCAGGTGACAAGATGAAAGGAAATGCCCTAAAAGTGTACTAGGGCAGAAGTGGTCAGGCATTGGAACAGGCTCCCCAGGGAGATGGTGGAGTCAACATCCCTGGAGATGTTCAAGAAACGTGGGCATGGCACTTTGGGAGATGGTTTAATGGTTGTGGTGGTGTTGGGTTGAAGGTTGGACTGGATGATCCTAGAGGTCTTTTCCAGGCAAAACAATTCTATGATTCTGTGTTTATATGAACTTTGTACTGTCCTACCCTTTGTTGAAGGAGCACAGGACTGAGCACAGGGCTGAGCACAGAACTGAGCCCAGTTCAGCCACAGATGCTGTTCACAGTAACAGGAGCATCAAGAGGAGATCATGTCAGCAAGGTTAAAACCTCGTTCTCTGCCATTACTGTTCTATTGCCCAGTGATTTCCCATCTCACATCAAGTCCAGGATTTCACCATTTAGGATTTGTCTCTGGTAAATCACCTTAGTCAGCCCAGATATTTGACTTCCAGATAAAGCATAAGTGGCCTCTAATATCTACAGTCACAAAGTTCCCCACATGATTATCTCTATAATACCATGCAGTGCTGGAAAGGTTCAATTAGGTCATCTAATCCATTCACCCAGTTCTCCCTCACAGGACTATCTTCTTCAATGTATTGCCATCTTTGTCCATATTTATACTCTATAGTATAATATTTAGCAGACATTTAATATAATATTTATACTCTTCAGGCACTGGGTTTTCCTCCACTGAAGAGGTAGATGAATGGTTATTGTCTAAACACATGGATAGTCTTCTAAAGTGAAAGGGAAGAAGTTCTGGAAAATAAGGTTAAACTGAAGATTTTGCAGAGTATTCAGGTTTCACTGTGGAGCATATTGAACTGACTATTCACTACTCTTTGAAAAAAAGACAGAAAGACCAGAACCATCCATCAACTCTGTACAATACTCTAGAGAAGCTGGTGGAAAGGACAAATTGTGACCAACAAGATGAGGGAGGTGATTCTGCCTCTCTGCTCTGTTCTCATGATACCTCACCTGCAGTACTATACCTAGTTCTGGTTCCCTCAGCATGAGAAGGGCATGGAACTGTTGAGGTAGGTCCAGAGAAGGCCACAAAGATTATCAGAGGGCTGGAGAACCTCCCTTTTGGGGACAGATTGAGAAAATTTGGGCTGTTCACCCTGGAGAAGAGAATGCTCTGGGAGACCTTAGAGCAGCCTTCCAGTACCTGAAGTGAGCTACAGGAGAGCTGGGGAAGGACTTTTTACAACAGCTTTTTGTGATAGGGGCAATAGATTTGAGCTGAAGAGGGGAGATTTAGACTGCAGATTAGGAAGAAATTCTTTACAGCAAATCTGGTAAGACACTGGAACAAGGTTGTAGATGCCCTGTTAATGGAAGTGTTCAAGAAGAGGTTAGACTGGGCCTTGAATAACTAGTGGAAAGTGTCCTGCCTGTGGCAGAAGGTTGGAAATTAGATGATGTTAGATGTCTCTTCCAAACCATTCTATGGTTCTCTGATTTTAGTCAGGTAGCACTCACAGTCCTCAACAGAACTGTGTGGTGCATGGTCAAAGCAGACTCGCCAGTTCCCAGTAGTAGCAGTAGACAAGGTAATTAGCTTGGGATTGACTTTCTCTCATGACCATATCCAAAGGGAAGACAGAAAGCCTAGTAGCATGGAGGGCTATTGCTTTATTTTTAATGTCCTAGGCATGCAAATCATCTAACCCCAGAGGTTAAATCAAATATGTGCTCACTGATAGTCAATCCCAACTGTAGGAATTTAAATTTTGAAGGATAATTCAGGTATAGAGAGAAAAAAAACCCAGAACTGGTGGGTTCATTTTCAGACTTCTGCGCATTATACATACACACATAAATAAAGATTAACCACCCATAAGTACAACAGAAATGTTCACAAGCACGAGACAGAAACTAGAAAGTAAAACATTCACAGTCCTTAAAGCAGAATTAACTCACCCATGGCATCCAAATAGATTTGTATAAAAGTCACTGGAGCAAATTCTCCAAGGCAAGGTGACAGGATAAGGAAGAAAACCTTACCCCCCACTCTTGAGAAGCCTACAGGAAGGTCTTTCCAAAATGATGAATCTTGAGTTTTGTGCATGTAAAACATGCTGTGAGCCTCCAAAGCTTGGACCACAGCTGGGTGAACATTATGGGAGCTGAGCCTTGAAACGTTGGACCACAGTTGGGTGAACTTTATGGGACTCTCCTCCTTCCTACATTGCTTTGTGAGGACATTTTATTCCATTGTAATCCTACCTCCACCCCCCCACTCCAAGTTTTCCATTTCAAATTGCTTCTAAATTTGTAAATTGAGAGAGAGGAAGAAAAAAACCTCAGGAAATGCAACCAGCAATTTTATGAATGACAAGGCATAAGCACAACCCAGCTGGTCTGGAGACACCTTTGTGAGCAGGAGTTTTGCATTCTTGCATGCTTCTATTCTCTCCTGCTTACTCTGAGTCTCACCAGATCTCTCCTGTGGTTTTTCTCACTTTCTGGATCAGAGGTTTCACCCCAATGTTTTGCATTTTTTTGGTCAAGCCTGAAAGCAACTGGCAAGTGGAGGGGAGAATAAAATTCTTATCCTGTAACCTTGGCCTTAGAACTTGCTACCACAAGGATGGCAATAACCAGGTGATTCACAGAGACATGATTCACTTCACAGTCATTCAGTCAGCCAAGTGGACACGTGTATTAAAAACACAAGAAATACCTGGACATAGGCCCTGCAAGAGCGCTCCCTTTTCTGAAGCTGAGTCCATAAAGACAGCAGATTAAAGATGGAATAGAAAAAACAAGTTAGTGACAGAATAAGGAAAAAACCCCAAAACATACCTGAAGAAAATTCCTATAAAAAGAACAAACAATCCCTAATTTCTTTCTTAACCAGCTCCTGCAAACCAAAGGAAGCACATGAGTTAGGCAGCAGTGGAAGGCTGGAAGGACTGGGTCCAGAAATATGGGTTAGTCCTTTTTCAGTGAGGTAGAACACACACTGGCAACTTTGTAAGAGCAGCTGTTAGGTGGTAGGAGACACAGAAGTCAAGTAGAGATGCTCAAGAGATGCACATCAAACAAGGCTGGAAAGGATGGGGCTACAAAACAATAGTGTAGACCCTGCAGTCAGACATCACTGATGGTACAGTGGTTTAACCAAGCTTTGGACAAGACAGGACCATTTCCTGGGAACAAGGAGGAACTTCTTCACAGTGAGAGTGGTGAGACACTGGAACGAGTTACCTGGGGAGGTTGAGGCTGCTCCCTCCCTGGAGGTGTTCAAGGCCAGGCTGGATGAGGCCTTGAGTGACCTGTTCTAGTGGGAGGTGTCCTGGCCTATGGCAGGGGGTTGGAACTGGATGATGTTTGAGGTCCCTTCCAACCTGGACCATTCTATGATTCTGTGTCTGTAGGGTGGACCTGTGCAGACCCATACTGACATGCCTGCTCAGGTCACTGGCTCAAAATAGAACCTATAGCTCTTCAGCTTCTCTGCTGTGAGCTCACTTAAAGCCAAAGCAGCACATGGAGAGCATACGCTGTGTGAGGATGCACCTAGAATCCTGGGTTCAGTTTTGGGCTCCTCTCTTTGAGAAATATGCCAAGGTGATGGAGCATTTCCAGAGAAAGCCAACAATGCTGGTGAAGGGTCTGAAGAATAGGTCTGTCGAGGAACAGCTGAGGGAATTGGGTTTTCTGGAGAAGAGCAGGCTGAGAGGAGACCTCATTGCTCTCTAAGGCTCCCTGAAAGGAGGTTGCAGTGAGGTGAGAGTCAGTCTCCCTAGTATCAGGTGACAGGAGAGTAAATAGCCCAAAATTGTGCCAGAGAGGGTTTAGTTTGGATGTTAGGAATTTTTTTTTTTTTACTGAAAGAGTGGTCAGACCAATACAGCCCAGGGAAGTGGTGGAGTCACCATCCCTGGAGTTGTTCCAGAAACATGTGGGCATATCACTTTGACAAATGGTTCAATGGCCATGGTGGTGTTGGGTTGAAGGTTGGGCTTGGTGAACTTAGGGGGTCTTTTTTAACCAAAATAATTTTAAGATTCTATGATAACACTTTGCACTGAAGGGGAGAATGCTTCCCAGTGGGCTCCATATCATAGAGGGTCACTGAAGAGGATGTACTGATGCAAGGGAAATCCAGTGTCATATTCTTAGCTGAGGCCTTTTGGATTGAACTGCTCTTTCAAGAATGCATTTTCCAGTCCTATCAAGCTGTGCTTTGTAACTCCTGGGCCTAAATGCTTTGTATCCTGAACAGCTTTTCCACAAAGAACCTGCCTTTTCCATAGGAGTCACATCTAGGGTTGCATTTCAACATACACTTGAATGCTTCTTGTCTGCTATAGTCACCTTAGTGTGTCACAAAATTCACCCAGGCACTTATTGATCACTCCAGGACTTTGCAGGCAGCTTGCAGCCTCTATGTCTAGATACTGGTGAGCTCTGCACTGGTGCTACTGAAACCTCACAAAAGCAGCCCGCTGGGAGCCACTTCTTTGGCTGGGTTTGTGGGGGATTTTTGGTGACGTGCCTGGGTTGACAATTGCACATCAGTGAGGGATTCAGGGCAAGTTGTGCTCTCAGATCACAGCAGAGCAGTCTCATTTGTGCAGCTCAGACCCAAATTTGTCCCCAAGAGTTTTGAAGGTTTTTGAGATAAACAAAAAACACACAGGTATCATGCAAAAACCTAATTTCAATTTCTAATTCATCAATTTGTAACAGCAGAAATCTTCCTCTGGGTAAACTTGGCCAGGATGAAGATTTTACAGAAACAAATGGAGATCAAAGAAAGCTGTGCAGAAAATTACAGAGCTATCCACTCGGGGGTCTTGCCAGTCTGCAGTAGAACAATTATTACCTTAATTTAGCCTGATCCAGTGGAAAGCATAAAGCTTTTAGTGACAGGAAAAGTGGCTCCTGAAAGATGATAGCTTTCAAAAATTCTGATTATGTCAGTTTATTGCAATTCATTGTACATCAGCTTGTAAAAAAAAAAAAAAAAAAAGAAATAACAACCCCAGTACCTAACAGCACAGGTGATTACTTTCAGATCCCCAGCACATTTCCTTTAATGATTAAAAGAATATTTAACGGCTAGTGCTTACTTTATTTCTGCTTTCTGACTAAACAGCACTAAACAAAACTCCTTGCAAATGACTTTTTCCCTTTTTTTTTTTCTTTCTTTTGGAAATACTCTTGATCAGTGAAGAGGAAAATGGAGCAGTAAACTCTGTTGCCTTTTGTTTGCCCAATACCACTTCTAAGCTGAATTCATGCATTCGTAAATGAACACAGAGCAGTTGCTCCTCTAAAGAATTAAGTAGGGAATGAAAGCAAGTAAATTACCCAGCCTGTCATCTGGATCACTGACTCGCAGCACTGCTTTGCAGGACTCCACAAGGTCCAGCATCTAAATGAGGAGTGCAATTGATTTGTATGAGCTGCTTGTGCAAAGCCGATGGCGGGGGGGGGGAAACCGTCAAGGGGCAGGGGTGCCTGGGACTGATGGACAAGCTGAAGGAGCTCTGCTTTACCCATTCCTCCCCTCTCTTCAGTAAATCATACCTGTCCCCATGATACGACCCCATTTCACATCACTGAAATAGCAGAAGGTGGGATAAAAACAGATGAAAAATATGTGCTTGCAAAGCTGAGGTGACAAAATGTTTCATGTGGGCATATTCAGAAGGGCAAGCAGACTGAGACCATGAAACCTGTTAGTAGGTGACATTAATTCTTGACTTTTCTTGCTATTGTCAGACATCCTTATCATCTCAAACAAAGAATCATGGTATGATTATAAGGAATAATGTTATGCTGATGTAACAATTAATACAATTACTACCCACATTGCTACCAAATAGCTGGAAGCAGCAGCAATTAAAAGCATCAGGATAACCCAGATCACAGCACATGCAAAGCACATGAGACGCAGGACTTCAATCCCCATGTAGCTGTCATCTTAAACAATCCAGAAGTCCCTTGCATTTCAAACAGCAGAAGTCTACAGTATTAACTTACAAGCAAAACAGATGATATTGCTTCTATGTAAAGTATTACTCTTCATGAGGCCCAGAAGAAATTTCAGTTTTAGGCTGGGCTTATTTGTTCCCTGTATAACCTTGGGACCAAGTCCTGGTCTGGTTTACATGGGTGCCACAGCTGTCAAAGCTAGCTACACAGCTAAGAACAAAACTGTGTCATTTTAAGTGAGGGACCAATGAAACTATGTGCTCATACCCATGGGGCTCTGCTGCTCTTTCTTCTCAGAACCAGGCCTGCACAATTTACTCTCAGAATCCTTTAGAAGTCTTATCCCACGTGTTTACATGAGATTCAGTGACAAAGAGGGCCTCAGACCAAGGAAACCCTCAATTTCAAGATCTTCTTGCAGGCTCTATGGCTCATTTTTTTGCCACAGCTGACAACTTGTAGCATCTTTAATATATAGAAATTCCACTTAATTCTGGAAGCAACCAAAGCTCTTGGTCTTCCCAAAGAGGGGACACAGAAACCACACTGCCATCCTGCAGTACAGTGCTTCTGGACTAAGTCATGGGTCATCACCAAAAAAGGCCCCTTGATACTAAACCATCCAGAAGTGTAAATATTATATCTTTGGTGTCTTTGATTAATACCACTCCAGTGTGAATAAATGTTTCTGTCTGCCTCTCGTTTTCTATATTCACAAATAAAAGTCTTCACCTGATGTGAAGGTCACATTTTCTTCACATTTTTATCTTGTAATGTTACAAGAATAAAAAAAAAAAAAAAGGAAAAAAATGCAGTCTCTGTCTTTTGGGGTTTTATATATTCCATTTTTTTTTATCATATTACATGGCATTTCACAGACAGGGAATGCTGTTTTCATTCACACTGCTACACATCCAAAATAATTGCCGTGGCAGCACATGAGTTGTTCTCATGCAAAGCTGTGACAGCTGAGACCATAATGAAGTACCCAGAGTTTATCTGTCTGCACAACTGAGGGTATTCTTTCTCCACCATCACCTGCACCCCTACCATCCCTGGCACTTACAACTTGTTTGGCTTCTCAGCAGTATAAAACACTGCAAACAAGGAACTGCCAGGTACTCTGATGCATTAGGAAAGAACCTTTGCCCTAAAGGGGCAATCCTTCAGTTAGACAACCAGAATAGCTCTCCAGGGACAGATCAACCCTCCCTTAGCCTCCCATCCCTTCCCCAGCCTCTCTGCTTTTACCTTATTTAAGCTGCGTGCAGCACTGTCCTTCCCTCCTGGAGTCAAGTTTCGGAGCTGTACGTCAAGCAAGTTGACCAGCTGGACCATGGCAGAGACGGAGTATGCGATGTCACCAGCATACAGGTGGTTTTTTGTGTGCTCTGCAAGCTCCCGAGCAATGTTGGCAGCCATCTCCCCTGACTTCATCTGCAGTTAAAAAAGGAGAGAAAGAGATTGTCCTGGGCTCTTAGTATCATGTTTCTCCAGTCCCTTCCAGATTTACAGTGTTAAGTGAGTAAGCTCTTGACAAAAAGAGGAGGGAAGAGAAAAAAATAGAGGAATCGCAGTCATGTAATGTTAGCAGTTGGAAGTGACTTTGTGAGACCATTGAGTCCACCCTCCCTGCCAACAGAGTATCACCTAGAACAAACCACACAAGAATGTATCCAGGTGAGTTCTGAAAATCTCCATAGAAGGAGGTTCCACAACCTCTCTGGGAAGCCTGCTCCAGTGCTCTACCACCTTCACAGTAAAGAAAGTTCCCCTCATGTTGAGGTGGAACCAGTTGTGTTCCAGCTTGTACCCATTGTTCCTCAACCTATCACTAGGTACCATTGGAAAGAGACCATCACCTTCATCTTGATGCCCACTCCTCATGTGTTTATAAACATTCATAAGATCTCTTCTCAGCCTTCTCTTCGCAGACTAAACAGCCCCAGGTCTCTCAGTCTTTCTTCGGAGGAGAAACGCCACCCTTGTAGCAAGCTGTTTGACTCTCTCCAGTAGATCACTGACTCTCTGGAACTATGCAGCTCAAAACTGGACACAATACTCCAGGTGTGGTCTCACCAGAGCAGAGTAGAGGGACAGGAAAACCTCCTTTGACCTGCTGGCTACTCTTCTTGATGCACTCCAGGATGCCATTGGCCCTCTTGGCCACAAGGGCACATTGCTGTGCCATGGATAACTTGCTGTCCACTAGGACTCTATGGTCCTTCTCCATGGAGCTGCTCTTCAGCATGACTCCTAATCCGTACTGGTGACTGATGTTGTTCCTCCCCAGATGGGCTCTTTGTATGAAATCTCCAGTTTTCTTATCTTCAAGACAATCCTCAGTATCAATCCAGACTGAGAGCCACCCTGAAGCGAAGGGTGCTGGTTAATGAGAAGTTCAATATGAGCCATTGATGTGCATTGATGGCCCAGAAGCAACCATGTCCTGGGCTGCATCCCCAGCAGTGCGGGCCCCAGGGGGAGAGAGAGGATTCTGCCCCTCTGGTCCATGCTGCTGAGACCTCACCTGGAGTGCTCACTGGACTCTGAACAACTTGATCCAGGTGAAGATGTCCCTGCTGAATGCAAGGGGTTTGGACTAGATGAGCTTCAAAAGTCCCTTCCAACTAAAATCATTCTATGATTTTATGATTCTCCAGTAGGCAGAAATCAGATATTGCTCTTGTTCCCTCAGTTTCTGGTGCTTGTTATAAAAGTGAGATTCTAGAGAAAGGCTGCAGGCTGAGCTTTTATCTCTTTCTAAATCAATTATCTGAGTTATAAATGAGTAAGTTACTTCTATCAATTTGACAGCAACAGCCCATCTGATTTAATGAAATCTAACTGAAGATGTTCATGTGCTCATCTTCAGAGAATTAAAGCATATCATGATCTAGATAGGCCAAACAAAGGAGACCATGTGTTGTTCTTCCCATTTGAGTAATGATAACATATATTCAAAACTGAAATTATTTCTTCCTCGTTACACACAAGGCTAATGCCATGGAAACCAGATCCTGTTCTTACAGCTGCCTGCTCTCCTAAGCAGCTGAAGAAAGCCACCCATTGACACAAAGCCTGAATTTTGACCTCTTATGTTGGCATTCAGGACTTTAAAGAATGACAATGTGTCCCTGCAGCCAAGGCAACCATGTCCTGGGCTGCATCAAAAGCAGTGTGACCAGCAGGGCAAGGGATGTGATTCTCCCCCTCTACTTTGCTCTCATGAGTTCACACCTGAAGTACAGCATCTAGTTCTGCTGCACACAGCACAAGAAAGACATGGAACAGTTGCAGAGAGTTGAGAGAATAATGACAACAGAGCTGGAGCACCTCCGCTGTGGAGATAGGCTGAGAGAGTTGGGGCTGTTCAGTTTGGATAAGAGAAGGCTCAGGGACACCTTCTAGTGGCCTTCCAGTACCTGATGAGGGCCTGCAAGAAAGCTGCTGAAGGACTGCTAAGGGCTTGTAGAGATAGGATGAGGGGCAATGACTTTGAGCTGCAAGAGGGCAGATTTAGACTGGAGATTAGGAAGAAATTCTTTCCAATGAGGGTGACAAGACACTGGAACAGGTTGCCCAGGGAGGCTGTGGATGTCCCCTCCATGGAGGTGTTCAAGACCAGGTTGGATGAGGCCTTGAGCAATCTGGTCTAGTGGGAGGTGTCTCTGCTCATGGATGATCTTTAAGGCCCTTTCCAACCCAGACTGTTCTTTGGTTCTGTGACTGCATCAAATCCCTTTACATAAAGAAATCAGTTTTCACCTCTTCCTGCAGGTCATGGCCAGAGCTCAGCACATAGCAGCAGACACAGTGTTTCTGGTGTAAGCCTTGCTCAGAACTGCCAAAATACAAGTGTCTTTTTGCAGCTACATTAGGAAATACACCCCCTGCTATTCAACCTTTGGTGTCTGCATTTTCTCTTGGACCAGGTACCTATATAAACTGGCAGACTGAGAGCAAATTACTCAACTGCTACGAAAGCAAACATGAGAACTTTTCTCTCCCTGTAGCAAGTCTCTTGTTGCATTCAGCTGTAGGCTGCTGTTATTTCTACCTGTCTGTAAAAGTGGGGTGGGCTGGTCACTAATAAACCCTTTTCCTCATATCCTGAGGTGCATTGAGAAGAGCATGGCTAGCAGGTCAAGAGAGGTTCTCCTCTTCCTGTTCCCTGGTGACACCACATCTGGAGTATTGTGTCCAGTTATGGGCTTACTTTCCCTCTATAACGGAAAACCTGAGGAACTGCAGGCCAGCCAGTCTCACCTCTGTGTCTAGCAAGATCACAGAGCAAATCCTCCTAGAAACTCTCTGAAGGTACATGAAAAATGAGGAGGTGATTGGTGGCAACCAACATGGCTTCACCAAGTACAAATTGTGCCTGACAATTTTCTGGGTTTCTGTGACAGGATAACAGCGTTGATGGACAAGAGACCTGTGCAAATTGTTTGACACTGTCCTCCACAACATCCTGCTTTCCAAATTGGAAAACTGTGGGTTTGATGGGTGGACCATGAATTAGCTTGGTCACACTGAAAGAGTGATGGTCCATGGCTTGATGTTTAAGTGTAGACAAGTGATAAGTGGTGCTCCTCAAGGCTCAATATTGTAACAGGTGCTGTTTAACATCTTTGTTGGTGACATGGGCAGTGGGATCAAGCCACTTGCTCTATCCAGTACCTCTTGGTGCTCTGAAAACAGGCTGTCAAAAGCAACCTCGATGGAGAATTTCATCACAGTGTCACTGGGACTGCAACATCACCTTTGAACCTAGATATGAGAACATGGTGATGTCCTCCACAAAATCCTACTCCCCCTGACAGACAGATCCAAGCAGATCTAGAAGACCTGAGGAAAGTACTTTGACCCCTAAGGTTTATCAGCTTTTTGTGACTATATCATCTAGGCTGTTCAGAAGGACACCTTCCCTGGCAGTACTCAAGAAATGTGTGGACATGGCACTTCAGCATATGGTTTAATGGCCATGGTGGTTGGACTTGATGATCTTAGAGGTCTTTTCCATCTGAAACAATTCTATGATTCTATGAATATGGGTATGGGTGGCATGTGCTTTTGATTTACGGTTTGAGGCTTTCCATGCATTCATGAAGGACACAACAATTTCCATCTTGCTACCAAAACGGCCTCCTTTCTTTCCCAGGCTCCAAGCTGAAGGTAGTGATGCCTCACCTTCAAGGAAGCACTCACAAGTGAACACTGTGGCAAGGAGAAGATACTTTAAGGTGGGTCACACACTGCACCAGGGAAAGGACTGATGAAAGCAAGTGGTAAAACCACCAGGCTGAGACTGAATGGGTGACCTCATGGTCAGGACAATGCAATGTATCCAGCTCTGACCTTTTTGATTCCTTTTACTGCTCGACTCCAGAAATAACCCAGGTTGCCGTACGTAATTCAATCACACTGGCGACTCTATTCTTCTGCTACGGTGGGAAGGCATAGGAAGCCACCAACAATAAAGTTAAAGTAAATGTCAGGAAACCAATGAATTGCTGAAGTGGACATTTGTTCTGATCTTCAAGAGAGCACAATAACTCGAATGGAAGCTAATAGAGGGCTGTAAAACCTAGTACCATGATGCAAGCAGGCAAACACCCAGTACGGAGTCTGAGCATCACAGAAGAAAAGAAGCAAGTATTAATCCTTACCTCACTACACAGACATGAAAGCAAGCATTTCCCTGCCATCCTCTCTAGCTTGGCTGAAATCTCTCCAGGGGACACATCAACCTTTTTCCTGAGCAGCTTGGACACAGTAGGTGAGAGAGGAGGGGATTTGGAGGCCACCCAGCAGATTAGGAAGGAAGGCACACTGAGCGGGAATGAAGCCTGGCTGCCAGAGAAGCATTTCTACCCATTTTGTAAGCTGTGCTACAGGTGTGGATGCTGTGGGATGGGTGGCCAAGGGGAAACCCAGAGCAAGAGAGACAGGAGAGCAAGCTGCAGGGTCATCACAGCATGACTGGCTTACTGCTTTCTCTACCTACCCTTACCACAGCAAGAGGAGCTGACCTGGGTTAGCAGAGGAAGGCTCCTTTTTATGCCTTACAGAGGTACCAGAGAACATCTGCAAGCTTGGAGCAGTGAAGTGTCCTGCCCATGATGGGGACTTGATTTATGCAGAACTCAGTTCCTGTCTTTAAGCACAGTAATGATTTTCAAGACTCTTGATTGGGCAGGGCAATCAAGTAGCTATGGGCTTCTTCATAAGCCATTGAAAACTGTGTTTGCTCAAAGGATCCTACTGAATGTGAACCCCTAGATAAGCCCCTGTGCAACCTTGGCAGGGCTTTCCCTTCATAAGTCACTTTTTGAAAGAAATGATGTATGATAGCTGCTCTCCGTAGAGGATGCAGCACATATACAAAGATCCCACTCAGGCATTAAACATCTAGATCCAGAGTGATTTGGCAGATCCCTTCAGTGAGGTTGGGGTTGGTCTCTTCTCCCTACAAACAAATGATAGACCAAAGGGAAATGGCCTCAGGTTGCCTGAGAGGAGATTTAGTTTGGATATCAGAAGAAACCTTGGACTGAAAGGGTTCTCAAAGACTGCAATAGGCTCCCCAGGGAAGTGGTTGTATCCCTGGAAGTGTTTCAGACAGGCAGAGATGTGGTGCTGAGGGCCATGGTTTAGTACCAGTGTTGGTAGAGTTAGAGAATGGTTGGACTTGATGATCTCAAAGATCTTTTTCGACCAAAACCATTCTGTGGTTCTGTGAGTCTATGATTACACGATTCTAATCATTCCCCTGGCTGATGAATGATTCCCAAATCTGAACACAGCTAAATTCCTCCAGGAAAAAAAATAACAAAACAAAACAACAATCCACCAAACAAACAACAATAACAACAATAACTATAAACCCCATTCCCCGTTGTGACTTGCTGGGCATTTCTGAAAATCTCTCATCTATTTTATCCTGCTTTGGAAGCAGGTAACAAATTAAATGGGGCTCATTTGTTTCACAAATGATAGCTGGGGTTTCAAATCAAATAAGCCTAACCTTGACTGAGATTTCATCAGCACAGGCTATTATTTCCCTCTGCTAATGGCTAAAGGCCTCGCCATCTTCAGGAAGCAGCAAGAGGTCTCCCAGCTGACTGGGTGAATTATGGCTGGACTAAGTAATATTAACCCCTCCAGGATAAGTACATGGGTCATAAACCACGAGCTGCACAGCTGCTAATGCCAGCAAAAGGCAGGTTGCATTCATCAGCTAGCTGAGCGTATGGCAGCAGAGCTGCCCACCCTCCCCTGTGGGACAGAAGGAGCACAGGCTTTGTAATGGCTGTGCCATCACACAACAGCCCCATGTTAGTTGATGCCTACCCTTTTCTTCGGGGAGGGGTGGGCAGAAAATGGGGGATCTCATCAATGCTGATCAATACTTACAGGGTGAGTGCCAGGAGGATGAGACCAGGCTTTTTGCAGTGGTGCCCAATGACAGGACAAAGGGTAATAGGCATGAGTTTGAACATAGTAAGTTTCATCTAAACACGAGGAGGAACTTCTTTAATTTCAGAGTGACAGAGCACTGGAATAGGCTGCCCAGAGAGGTGACACAGTCTCCATCTCTGGAGGCATTCCTGAGTGTTTTCCTGTGCATTTTACTCTGGGTGACTCTGTTCCAGCAGGCATGTTTGACTCAATGATTTTCAGAAGTCACTTCCAACCTCTACCGTTCTGTGATTCTGTGAAAGAGTCTTCTCTGTAGGGTCACCCCATCCCACTGACCAGCAGGCATTGGCTCTCCAGGAGCACAATATTGGTATCACACAGCAGCACAGCCAGGCAGTAAGGCTGGAACTGGCTCACTCTGGCCAAAGGAGCAAATCAATCCCCACAAATTGCTGTAATAAAGGATTCAGCCCACAGACTCTGTGGCGTAAACACACATCTGGTCTCTGTTTGCAGTGAAATCAGCTGAAAGCACCACTGTGCGTTAATAAGCAAAGCGTTCAACATACAACTACCAAATAAACTCTGCTTGTCTTGAGCATCTATTGTCACATCTTAATGCACTTTTAACGCTAATAAACGATGAAGTGCTACAGAATATCCATCAAGGGGATTATGAGTCAAAAGCTAGGCACTATTGCAGCATTGTTTTCTATCCGACCAGCTCTTTCACAATTTGGGCAGAAGTTAAAAACAGTGAGGCAGACACGCAGTGCAAACATTTCACATGCAGCCTGTCTTTCTTTGGTAAGGATTTCTCAGATAGAGGGTTTCTCTTGTGTATGTGTGACATAAGAAAATCCTTGGGGATGTGTGAAAGGGAAAGCTTCCTTTTGCGATCAGTTTGTATTTTCCATATGTCCACCCACCTCCTCCTCCTTCTTCCTCCTTTTCTCACCACAAGAGCCATCATTCACTCTAGTTTAATTCCACTATTCAGTCCCTCTCCTTTGCCTTTTCCTCACCTTCTTTGTCTTAATTTTGAACAGATTTTTTTTTTTTACACTCTTGCTTTCTTGCAAATCCTGGCTACTGCACGTGGCTCATCCTTTACATGTGGCTATTGGTTACTTTGTGTTCCCTGTTGTGAAAACAGTCAGGGAAGCCAGTGGGTAGACTTGATGTAGTCAACAGACAAGAAGTGTTTTACCTTCTGAGTGATATGGTTGATCCAGGGAGAAGAGCAGTTGCTAAGATCAGGTCCTTGAGGCTCCCAGATGCCATCTGGTGCAAGACACCGGAAAGTTGCGACTCCTGGAAGAGGAAAGGGGCTATGTTCAGTGGCATTGGTTGCATTTTGCCCTGAGGAGATCTTGTCACAGGTTTCATTTCACAATGCTGGACACCTTGTATGAATTCTGGGAGCTTTTCAGTGCTCAGGACCCTGGTGGGACACTTCTGAGTCATGTCAGTGTACTTAGTCCCCCATCATCTTAGTGTTTAGGCACCCTAAGACACAGAAGACCTATGAGGAAGAGGAAGGACAAAGGTGACTGCAAACAGAGGGCTTTGCCTTGCACCAGGTAGGAAAGCTGCCAAGGACTAAAAAATGGAAGCTGAATCTCACATGATGAGCCAGTACCTCAAATACTTTGCCCTATTGCTTGGCTCTGGGATCAGACCCTGTGCTTTGAATATGTTGCCCAGGAAGGTTGTGGATCACCCCTCCCTGGAGGTGTTCAAGGCCAAGTAGAATGAGGCCTTGAGTAACGTGGTGTAGTGGAGGATGTCCCTGCCCACAGTGGGGGGGGATTGAAATTAGGTGATCCTTTCCAACCAAAACCATTCTATGATTCTGTGACTTCCTTGCTAATTAAGAAGAGTTTACTGCTCTGAATTACCATTAAAACATTTAGGTGGAAAAACAATTTCAATGCTATGAATGCCAAGGTGTAGCACTGGTGTTTAGCCTTCACCCCCAGCCCTTCAGAGGGACTTTAGAGGAGAATTTCATCTAGAAAGGGCCACCCCAATTCCTGCTGCAAAAGATAGCAAAGCATCTCAAACCCTTCCACACAAAAGAAATGCATCCAAAATGGTGCAGTCTTTAGAAAGATCTTTAGAAAGCAATCAAGACACAAATTAAAGAATCCACATTCTACAAAGTGCAGAGCAGAACTTTCCAGCAGCAGAGGTGTGAATTCCAGGCCAGTGCTGATGGTAATGCCGATTAAAACCAGACAGGATTTGCTCATGTCTTCAAAAGGAGCTGGAAGAGACCCACTGCTAATACACCACAGCTTTTAACAACTCACATGAATCACTTAAGTAATAGAAGGGAAAGGCTTTTTGCCTATAAACAAGTTTGATTGTTTTTTTTTTCCTTAGCTATTTTGATCTAGTCCTTAGCTCTTGTGCTTAAAAAAAGGTCTCCCTGCATCCAGCCTACAATTTCCCTTTTTATCTTGTTCTTTCTTTTCACAGCTTCAGTTGAGACTATTCTGTCTCTGGGAACCACAGGATATTTTCAGCATTAATTTTACCAAGTGGGTCTGGGAAAGAGTAAAAAGTGTTCTTTTTACTTACTCTCACTACTGATGTCCTTCCATGCCTCTCATATTTTAACATATTTTATCAATCCAACCTCAAGAGAGTCATGTTCATGTGCACAGTTGTGAATGGCTCTCCAGGGCAATTCAATGGAGAATTAACTGAGAGTCTCCTCTGAAAGCCACATCACTCCAGACCTTTTTTTAAGGCAATTTCTTCCACTTTCTGATTTCTACTTGGCAAGCAAGTTCTAAGGCCTGGATATCAGGCTAACTTGAAAAATAAATACATTTAAAGAACTACATTTGTTAAAACACAGTAAAGTGTGCAGAGAGGTGGTAGAGTCTCTATTTCTGGAGACATTCAAAACCTGCCTGGACATGTTCCTGTGTTACCTCTTCTAGGTGATCCTGCCTTGACAGGAAGGTTGGACTTGATGATCCCTAGAGGTCACTTCCAACCCCTACCATTATGTGATTCAGTGATATTCCAAAACCCATTCTTTATTCAGTTATGTTTCCATTTGGGCAGAAAATATCCCAAAGCAATCTTTTTGAAGAAAACGACTAGGGTAGAAGAGTAGAAGTTGAGCACACCAAGCTCAATTCCACAAGATTGCGAGCTTTTATTCTTCTTCAGTCAGATCTTGTGGTACCAAAGAACCTGCACAATGTGGTTACCTGTAAAGAAAACTAATTTGCTGTGAGGGTGATGGAACTCTGAAGCAGGCTGCCCGGAGATTGTGGACTCTCCTTCTCTGGAGCCTTTCAAAACCCACCTGGATATGTTCCTGTGTGACCTGCCCCAGGTGATCCTGCTTTGGACTCGATTATCATTGGAGAATCCTTCCAACCCCTAGCATTCTATGGGTCTATGACTGATCCTGAAAATGTAAAGTCTAAGAAACTCTAGTGTGACCAAATAAACACTTCATAATAAGGGTCAGTGGAAGAAATGCCTAAGAAAATGGACATTACAGCTCAAAATATGTTAACTCTTGGGTTCCTGTACAATCTGATCTAGGCAAACCTGCTCTAGCATGGGGACATTGGACTAGACAATCTCAGAATGTCCCTTCCAAACCCTACCATTCCATGATTCTGTGTTTCTGTCAGTCTTTATCCCTGCCAGCTGTTTGCCGTCTCACCAAAGGAATGTAAACCTAACACAAGTCATCAGCATACTCCATTGACATGATCCACCTGGTTGCACTCTCAGAACATCTCACAGTCAAAAAAGAGATGGCTCTTCATGTCCTCCCACCCCTCAACTCACCTATTGAGCCCATGGGACATGGCTGCTTTGCCACCTGTCCCTGCCGAGTCCGAGACCACATAATATCACGGGCTTCCATGGGGTCACAGCTCTCTGCACCAGCTGGTGGCAGCTGGGAGGAGACAGGTGGGAGGTGTGTGGTCATTTCGTCTGGGACATCAGCCATGGGTGATGGTGTGCTGGTGCTCCTGTTTCTCCTGCCCGAAGCCAAGGTGGTGGTGGTGCGGCTGGTGCTGCTGGTGGCCACCCGTGGCGTGGTGCTGGCAGTGGTGCTTCCTGGGCCCAGAGCCCCTGATGTAGATATTCCTGAAAAGAAATGGTAGAGATGATTAAAGAAAGGAAGGTAAAAAGAGACTCAAACTCCCGAGAATGACCCCTCTGCAGCTGTCTGTGGGGTGTAGTTGGAGCAATAGCTAATCTAAGGCTTGCTGCACAACCACCTTTCAGAGAGAAGCTGGAGCACACAGCATGAAAAGCACACAAGGGAGTAGTGACCACTGGAGCACAACTGATTTCCACAAGCAATAGCATCCAGTGAAAATAAAGCACCATTGTATGCCCTCACCATTTTTTTTCTTGTCATTTTAATGCAAAAATCTTATTTTCCATCTCTTAGAAGAACATCTAGTGCAGAATGGCTGTTTATTTTCTAGTGTTGTTGAAGACCTAGCAGGTTTTGACAGAAGAAAATTTTCCACAGTGTAACAAAACCCCCACCTCAAACCTCAAATCCCTCCACAAAAGAGCAGCACACAGAGGGATGACCTCAAGGCTGCTCTTAGTGCAAGCCTTTCATCTTCTCACAGACCTTAAGAGAAGTTCTCCTTCCCCTCTCCTCTGCTCTGCTGAGACCACATCTGGAATACTGTGTCCAGTTCTGGGCTCCCAGTTCAAGGTTGTGCTAGAGAATATACAGTGAAAGCTACAAGGATGATGAAAGGCCTGAAACATTTCTCTGATGGGAAAAGGCTGAGAGACTGTCCTGGTAGGGCATAAATCCTGCCCAAATTAGTTCAAACTCCTGCTCTTTCCTCCTGCCGTTGCAAGGTCCAGGAGTTTGAAGGTGAGAGGACAGTGAGGGTTTGAATTAAGAAATCCCCATGGCACATGAACAAGTCAGGTGATCTGTGCTGTCCCTCAAGGCGTTAGGGTGGACCTCTAGGTTGCAGAACTTTGAATCTATTGGCCAAAACAATGGACGCTAATGCCTATTGGTCAGTTCCAGCCTTCAAAATAGAGTATTTAAAAGAGGGTGATTTAGAGCCGCTGCTCTCTTTTTCTGTTGCCTCCGTCAGGAACGGACGTCTCTTGCACCTCTCTCACAGCAGCCACGTGTTAGCAGCCTGCATTGCAGCAATCCAGCAGTGGCAAGGCAAACTTTCTCCTCCTCTCCTTGGGAACGCTGTACCTATCCCATCTGTGAGTATAGGTGGGGTTAGGATTTCCCCTGTAGTTGGGTTCCCTGTTTTCGAAGTTCTGACTGTTTAAACTGTTTAATTCACTGTTTATAAATAACCGTTGTGCAATAACCTCTTAACGACCAAACATCCAAAGAATCTCAGGGAATCTTCCCCAAAATTTCTATTATTAATAATAATAAAAAAAAAAATTCATAACTGCTTATTAATAATCACAACAGAGACCTGGGGCTGTTTAGTCAGGAAAGAAGGCTGAGAGGACATCTTATCAATGACTACAAATATCTGAAGAGTAGGTGTCAAGAAGAAGGGGCCAGGCTCTTTTCAGTGGTTACAGGACAAGGAGCAATAGATACAAAATGGAACACAGAAAGTTTATCTCAACATGATGAAAAAAAATTTGCTGTGAGGGTGCTGAAGCCATGGAGCAGGCTGCCCAGAGAGGTTGTGGAGTTTCCTTCTCTGGCAAACTTCAAGACCCATCTAGATCTGTTCCTGTGTGATCCTGCTTTGGCAGGAGGGCTGGATTCAACGATCTCCAGAGGTCTCTTTCAAGTCCCCTACCATTCTATGATTCCATGATTCTATCTAGGGAACTGGCACTAGCAACACAAGACTAAGTTTTGTCATCATTCAGACTAGAGCTGCAGATATTAAATAAGAACCAAAACATTTCCAGCATCCACAAGGGAGTCCTTGCAATTCCCAGAGGAGCCTCTCTCCTCTCCTGGCACACTGAATATCAAGAAGAAGAAATTATTGACTTTTTTTTTTTTTTTCCTTTTATTCCCCAACCTTTACATTGAGCTCAGGGCTTTGGAGGAAAAAAAATGCTTGGCAGAAGGGAAAAATCTTAAGTGTCTATGGTTTATTTTTATTTTTCTCCCATTTTCTTCTTTCCCCTTTCCTGGCCTAACATGACAAGTGCATAACTAACCGAAGACCACCAGGAAAATTCCACACACATGTCATAGAAGCATAGAATTATTTCAGATGGAAAAGACTTCTAGGATCATTGGGTTAGGTTGATGGTTACATCAGCCTAACACTACCATGGGCATTGAAACATGTTGTCTTAGCTTCTGCTCTGCTCACCTCTTCCTGGTGCTCACAGACATGAAAGATTGCTCCTCCAGAAGTCTCTGACTAGTTCTTCCATATCACAAAAGTAGTTTCGATCACCAGCATAGCTATTTGTGATTACCAAGCTACTTTTTCCTCTCAGTTTCCTCTTTTGGCTGCTATGTACCCAGCCCATGACCAGCACACTCCATACGTGAAATACTTTCCAAGAGATGTCATGCATTTTCTGTCCCATGAGCTGGGTTCCCCTGGAGCAGGGATTGCAGGCAAGATTTGCTGGCTAGGTAACAGATAACAGAAGACATGTCAAGCTCTGCCCTGAGGGTTACAACTCAGAGGTTTAACCAGACAGCTACGTGCTATGAGCCAGTGTTTGCTCACACAGGTGGAAGGAGAAGCTACACTCCAAGTTTTATGTCTGAGATCAAAACAAACCATGATGATTCAACTCTCCACTGACTTTTGTGTTCCTGAGTGTGAGGCTTAATAGACGTGCAGCCAGAATTGTGTGTGAAAGTGAAGCTTCACATACTGCTTTTAGAGGGGGCTGTGTTTGCTGTTGGAGCTTTATTTGACTAAGATTGACAAAAGGTTTACAAAAAAACATTGATAGGAAGAAGTGATTAGATACGTGATGGTCCCTTAGTGTTCAACATGGCATGTTGTCTTCAGCAACACGACTGCAGACACCCCAAAAAAATCATATGAATGAAGCACAGATACATATCTCTTCCTTTTCCTTCTTCTTACCTCATATCAAAAGCAGTATGATGAGCAGGTGATTCTCCTATCTGCTCTGCTCTGGTGAGATGCCACCTGGTGTACTGCAACCCAATATGTTGCCTCCAGCATGACAGACATGAAATTGTTGGAGAGGGTCCAGAGGAGGCCATGAAGATGATCAGAGGGCTGGAGAAATTCCTTTCTAGGGACAGGCTTTGGGAATTGGGGCTGTTCAGCCTGGAGAAGAGAAGGCTCTGGGAAGACCTTAGAGCAGCCTTCCAGTACCTGAAGGGGGCTGCAGGAGAGCTAGAGAGGGACTGTTAACAAGGACTTTTAGTAATAGGACAAGGAGCAATGTCTTTGAGCTGGAAAAGAAGAGATTTAGACTATAGATTAGGAAGAAATTCTACTCTCTCTGCAACACTGCCCAGAGAGACTGTGGATGTCCCTTCACTGGAGGTATTTAAGGCAAGGTTGGACAAGGCCTTGAGCAATTTGGTCTAGTGGAAGGTGTCCCTGCCCATGTGTTGGAACTAGATGATCTTTAAGGTCCCGTGTGACACAAACTAGTCTAGGATTCTATGATACATCATTGCCATGTGGGTAGGAAAAATGATTTTTCACTCTGAACAGCCACACATGTGCTTGCTCTGCATAGAAACTAAAAGCTGTGTTCCAGTTTGCATGGGTGAAACATAGACATGGATTAATTAAAAGGCAAAAATAAAAATGAAAAGAAGAAATATGAAACTGGATGTTGAAATCTGTAGGAAATTTCTTGAAATTGTAAGCATAGTGCTCTCGTATCTGCTCTCTAACATGGTCTGAATAAAAAGCTGACAGCACTTGTTATTGAAATCAAAAGTGATTTCTCTAACAATGGGATCCTGGAGAACTCCTACCGGGCTTCTCTTTAATCGAGTTTGAAGGATTCAGGTTGGAAGACAGTGTGTAAAATCTGTACCACTGGCTCTAATGGATGTGAGTCACGCCAGGGGACAGAGATTGTTTAGGAGGTTACAAGTTCACTCCATACATTCAGTAATAATATGCAGCTGGTATGCCCTTCAAAAGAGAATGTGTGCTTGCTTTCTTTCCCTCACCCTGTGTGAAATACTATGTGGATTGAAAAAAATTAGGCAGATGTTATGTTGAAGTCCAGTAATTCAAAATAGCTGTGACCACATCTAACAGTCTTTTTGAGAACTTGAGCTATTTGATTGACTAAAAAATAGCTCTTGACATTTGAAACTTATTAGATTAGTCAATTTATAATAAATCCTGATCTACTCTCTATTAGATCATAGAATCACAGAATTGTTTTGGATGGAAAAGTCCTCTAAGATCACCCAGTCCAACCACGTACCCAACACCACCGTGGCCACTAAAACATATCCTGAAGCGCCATAGACACACATTTCTTGAACAGCTTCAGGGATGGTGACTACACCACGTCCCTGGACGGTCTACTCCAATGACCTACCAATCCTGAGGGAAATTTTCCTAATATCCATGCTAAACCTGCCCAGTACAAATTGAGGCCATCTGTAATCTTTTCCTCTTGACCAGGCCTCCTGTGAGCATTGTTCAGCTTTTAAGATCATTTACAGCTTGATGTTGAAAGAATTGTGCACTTCTTATGTCTTCTACACCATGGTAGTTTGAGGCAGTCCCAGGTTCCCTTAAGAAAACTATAGTCACCAAGTCCCATCCCAGGGGGACAGACCTGGTCATCCCAGGGTATTGTAATATTGTTATTCTATTCCACTTAATGGTATCATAGCTTGTGAGCAGTGCCTGGCTGATATCTTTCTCTTCTCCTCTCTACCTCTCCTCCTTTCACTCCTCTCTGGGAAGAGCAGCCTCCCTACTTATCTCATAGGCTGTGTGGGGCAGATGGCTCCTACCTGGCAGGGAATTTTGAGCTGTGTCATGCCACCTGGGGAGAGCAGTTCTGGCCTACTGTCAGGCCAGCTGAGGCTTGGAAGAGGTGGAGATTTCTAGATGGATTTAGTCCAAAAGACTTGGCTTAGCTTGTGGATGTATCCATTGTACCTGATTGCCTTTTGCATGTATACAACACCTGTAAATAGCATCTCCCTTTAAACTTCCAATTAGTGTGCAGTATCTTCATTCTCACTCTCCAAAAGGAGTACATGTCATTTTTGTCCTCCAGTCCTGGGTAGCTCATGGCCCCAAACTGTGACAAACATGATGGTCCATTTTTCTTCGAGAACATTTAGAATCACTTACAAAGGCTGCAAGGAGAAATGTGGCATCAATGCCTTCCTTGAATGAGCACCAAAGGGGCCAAAAGTTTAACGTAGGTGGATTTAGCAGATTTCCTGGGTAGGAAAAGGGAGATAAAACTTTAGGAGCTGTCTAGTCATAGAAGAGGACCAGGGTGAAGGCAACAGCTGATGCTCATATGGTGTACCACTTAACTTTCTGGTATTGCTATGTGTGTCTGTAGGTAGTACTCCTATGTCAATGGCATTTAAAACATTGCCTCATGTCTCTGAAGATACATTTTTAAAGTGGTACTCAGTAATTTATTGGAGAAGAATGGGTCAGAGAGGAACAGAACAAAAGAAATAAGTACCTTCTTATATTCAAACGACAATTAAATCAAGGACCTGACATTACAAGCTATTGAGAGACAGAAAAAGTACTAAGCACTCACATGTATACACAAAAAGAATCCCACAAAAGCCTAAAAGTTGATATTTCAGCAAAAACATCAGGTACTTGGACAAGCTGGACAGTTGGGCCCAAGCCAACCCATGAAGTTCAACAAGACCAAGTGCAAAATCCTACACCTGGGTTGGGGCAATATCAAGAAAAAATATAGGCTGGCAGAGGAATGGCTCAAAACCAGCCTTGAGGAGAAGTGCTTAGAGGTGTCAGTTGATGCAAAACTCACCATGAACCTGCAAAGGTCGCTGGCAGCCCAGAAGGCAGCAGTGAGAGCAGCAAGACAAGGAAGAGATTATGCCCCCCTGCTCTGCTCTCCTGAGACCTCATCTACAGCACTGTATCCACCTCTGGGACTCCCAGCATAAGAGGGACATGGAGCTGCTAGAGCCGGTCAAGAGTAGGCCACAAAGATCATCATAGGGCTGGAGAACCTCCACTATGAGTATAGGCTGAGGTAATTTGGCCTGTTCAGCCTGCAGGAGAAAAGGCTCTGAGGAGACCTTAGAGGAGCCTTCCAGTACCTTGTTGTAGGTCACTCCAAATTCCTTCCTTCTCCCCCCACCCTCCATCTCTGAGGGTTTGAATGGGGAGAATAAGAAGGTGTGAAAACTTCTTTTCCTCCACCCCACTGCAGGCTTGAAGGGGGGACAACAAAAAGTGCCTTTCTCCACACATACTTACCCATGTGGAAGCCTGTGTTGGGAATCAGGCTGGTGGTTGGCTGGGTCCTTCACTCCCAGTGTAAAATGGCAAATGGACATTTGTCTAGAACAGCATAAATAGAGCAAGGGGAAAAGGCATGTGGTTCCCACCTTGACAGAACTCTGGACAGGACAGGTTCCTGCTTTGACAGAGTTCCTGCCATGACAGAATTACTATTTTGGACTGTCTCTGCTTTTGAATTGCTCCTACCTTTTTACACAGATCTTGTTTTTGCACCATCCCTGCTTCTGGACGGTTCTTCCCACTTTTGCACCATTCTGTGCAAATCTGCAACCTTGGTAAGTCCTGGGGTCCATTCGAGAGAGCTGCTGGTGGCACCCGGACCCGGCTACTCTCAGACCGTACCGCAGCCTTGTTTTCCTGCCTGCTATTCTGAACTGGAGAAAACCCTAGCAGTTTGACTTCCCCTTGCTGCTGCTGAGGCAGTGTCACTTCCACAAATCTCTGTCTTGTGGAAGCCATGTCTTGAGACACTTCTGAGTTTGGTGGCTTTTCCACCTGCCTTGGACTTTTGCCATTTGAATCCATGATTGGATATTGCTTGCAGTGTTAGAAGGCCGCCGAGCTGCAGAGAAATCCAGCAAGGGATCATCACTGAATACCTACGTCACCTCTGTGAGTAAAGCCTGCTGTTCCCTTAATTCTTTGCTCAGCCTGATTGATAGTGGGGTAAAGCTGTGCTTGTAGCTTAGTCTTTTCCATTTTCTGACTTCCTAAAACTCTAAATTTCCCCATAACATCCTTTGAAGAATTCCTGACTGAATTAAAGCATGTAAATAAACCTAAACTAATTCTGTATATAGTTTGGGGGTGGGGTTTTCAGGAAAATAAAATAATTCCTGACTCAGCCACATTAATTCTCTGTCTCCACCACATACCTGAAGTGGGCTACAGGAGAGTTGGGAAGAGGCTTTTGGCAAAGGTCTGTCATGATGATGGGCAACAGCGTTGAGCTTGAGAAGGGGAGATTTAGACTGGAGACAGGAAGAAATTATTTCCAGTGAGGGTGGTGAGACACTGAAACAAATTGCACAGGGAGGTTGTGGATGCCCCCTCCCTGGAGGTGTTCAAACCTGGTTTGGAGAGGCCTTGAGCAACCTGGTTTAGTGGGAGGTGACTCTGTTCATATCAGGGAGATTGGAACTAGATGATCGTAAAGGTCGTTTCCAACCTAAACAATTCTATGAATCCAGGCTGCTGCTTGAGTCAAAATTTTCAGGCAAAACCTGAAAGTTTGCAGTAAGAGCCTGAATGTTATTGACAAAACAGCATTTCTGTAGGGATCCAGGAGGTATAATGAACAGTTAGTCATTGTCAGAAATGCAACTTTTGGATTCAAAACAGCTTTGGTAACAGATTTTTTTTTTTCTTGTTGGAAATGGATCCCATCTGGTGGCTGCTTTGAATGTCTTAATTGACTTGCTAAGGGTTGTGCAGTAAGAAAGAGGTGGAGCAGATAGAGTGGGCTTGAGCTTGTTGCAATGTTTTGTGCACTTTACTCTCCTTTGTCATTTAATGTTAAATGATCAAACTAAGATTCAGAGGAAGGGAAAAAAACAACCAACCAAATGAACAAAATCAACCAAACAATCAAAAAGCAAGCAAACAAACCCCTCCAAACAAATAACAAACCAGTATGTTAAATGCATTGATTCTAGCTCAAAGTGCATTGCAGCAGCTGAGTTTGCAACATATCTTGGACTACAGCTGTTCTTCTCCCCACTAATACAGGGAACTCAACATCTGGCTCACATCCATTGTGGCATCTGTCCCAGACCAGGAGAATAGTTACATGTGGGCAGAGTATCCCCCGGCACAAAAACTGACCTCCTGATGAATGAGAAAGAAGTTTAAAATATCCAGAAAGGTTTTCTCCATTTGGCTTGGAAGGGAATGTCCCTTTTTTCTCTCAGAGACAGCATCCTTCATGTCTATTTCAGATACTCACATAAGCATAGTGGCATAGAATGGTTTGGGTTGGAAGGTATCTTCAAGATTATCCAGTTCCAACTCCACTGCCATTTACAGGGAACATCTTCAACTAGATCACATTGCTCAAGTTCCTCCCCAGCTCTTGTGTAGCCCCCTTCAGGCACTGGAAGGCTGCTCTAAGGTCTCTCCTTCTCTTCTCCAGGCTGAACAGACCCAACTGTCTTAGCCTGTTCCCTAGGGGAGGTGCTCCAGCCCTCTGATAATCTTCGTGGCCTCCTCTGGTCACGCCCCAACAGTTCCACGTCCTTCTTATGCGGAGGGCACCAGAACTGGACACAGTACTGCAAGTGGGATATCATGAGAGCAGAGGGGCAGAATCACAGAATAGCAGAAGCATTCAGATTGGAAAAGACCCTCATGATCACCAAGTCCAACTGATAGCCCTGCTCCTCAGGGTTCACCTTAAACCACATCCCCAAGCACCACATCCAAATGACTTTTAAACACATCCAGGGTTAGTGACTGTACCTCCTCCCTGGGCAGCCCATTCCAATGCCTGACCACTCTTTCTGTGAAATTATTTTTTCCTAATATCTAGTTCAAACCTATCCAGTAGCAGCTTGAGGCCATTCCTTCTTGTTCTATCACTATTTACCTGTGAGAAGAGACCAGAGACATGCTGATCACACTGCTTTTGATGGGGCCCAAGACATGGCTGCCTTCTGGTATCATCATCTAATGTGTGTTTCCTGAATTTTGTTTCCAATTCTCAGTCTTTAACTGAACAACTTTCACACACTCTGCATAGACAGTGCCAAATGGAGCTGGTCCTTCTCCAGCAGTTCTTCACCTTTGCATTTGTGAGGAATGGAAGCAAGTGGAGCAATCATAAAATGACTATTTATGCCCTAGCATTTTCTGACCTATCCAATCAAAATAAGTCTTTCCAAGGTCCAAAAAGGCAGTCAGGTTATACCACTATCCAAAATATTCATTCGGTTGCAAGCTACAAATATAAGGTTAATAAGAGAAAAGTATAATCTTCAGAGAGTCAGCGTTCATCTGTGTATGCAATATCTCCAATCTAGATGTTAGTAAGCAGGGTGGCAAATTGCAAATACCAGGGACTCTTTTAAAGATATAATCTGCCTGTGAAATGACTGGATGGTTGCTTTCCAATTTGTGAAATGGTTCAAACACTGTAAATAAAAAAAAAATGAAAATGGATGGCTTTCAAAGGGACAGATTAGACTCTTCAGTTCTCAGTCATTTGGTGCTTAGAAGTTACATTCCTGTGATCTTCGTAATAATATTTAAAACCTCGTTGTGTGATGCTCTTATCTTCAGGAAGAGGGCCCAGTACAACCAAACCCATGGAGACAGCCCACTGGAACTCCCTGTCCCCACAGTATGCATACAAGAGGTGTGGGGGGTGGGTTGCCTGGCCCTTCTTCCTCTTGTCTAGTTTGAAAGATTAAAGTCACAACAGTTGCTTTTTTGCATTTAATCTGCATCTTCCCTTACACAATGTACACCATCTCTTGATCTCAGCTGCTCTGAGACTCAGAATTTTAGCTTCTTCTTAGTTTCATGTACCATTGTCAGGCTTCTGAATCAGCTCTGATGCCCAGTTTTTAAATCCAAACACAGCAACCTTCCTGGATAACCTGTTCCAGTGTCTCACCACACTCACGACAAAGAATTTCATCCTACTCTCCAGCCTAAATCTCCCCTTTTCTACCTCAGAGTCATTGACCCTCATCCTACAAATACAAGCCCTTGTAAAAACTATTCCCAGCTCTGCTGTATCTCTCTTCAGGTACCAGAAGGCCTCTATAACGTTTCCATGAGTCTCCTCTTCTCCAGGCTGATTCATGTAAACCAATGCCAAAAAGAAGACCAAGCTCCATTTTAAGAACATCAATATTCATCTGCTTTCAGAAATCAGTTTCCGTGACAAACTATAAACCACTGTTTAGTTCCATTCACAAACTCTTTATTACTTCTGTAGGAATATCAATATTTCGTCAGGCTCTGCTCTAATAATTGTGTTTGTGTTGTCTCAGGGGTCTGCCTAAACAATACTGAACTGCAGGACCAGTGTCTAAATTTGTTTTATAGATATCTGAGGTTCTGCAGAGGGCTTGTGCAATGAGAGAGGCATTAGTATGATGAAAAACAGCATTTGCTGCAACAAAGCAGATTTATAACAAATAAGCAAACTCTCCAACATGCAGGGCATCTTAAACCAAAATGAAGTGGGCATCAATTTCAAGGATCTCCCATTTTCACAGCAGACTTGGGCACTTTTGAACACAGACAAGTTTTTACCTTATTAGGTCTATGCTGATATCAAAACAAGCCTAGAGTACAAGCATAAAATCATGGAATCATTTTGATAGGAAAAGAGCTAAAAGATGATCTCATCCAATCTTCAACTTAACACCACCATGGCCACTAAACCAGGTCCCAGAGCCCTGTGTCCACACATTTTTTTTACCATCTCCAGGGACAACGACCTCACCACCTCCCTGGACAGACTGTTCCAGTGCCTGACTACTCTTGTAGCAAAGAAATTTTTCCTGATTTCTGACCTCACCCCACTTTGGCAAAATTTCAGGCCATTTACCCTCATTCTATCAACTGATTACTAGGGAGGAGACCAACCTCTGCCTCACTGCAATGTCCTTTCAGCAAGTTGTAGAGACCAATGAGGTCTCTCCTCAGTCTCCTCTTCTCCAGACTAAACAATCCCAGTTCTGTCAGGTGCTCCTTATTCTCTAAGACCTGTGATGGAGAGTATATTTCTTTGAAAGAGGACATTCAGGTGCTAGTAGCCATGTTGAATATGCATTCATGTGTCCTAGGATCTCAAGGAGATGGCTAAGATCTTCAGCCTAAAGGCTCCAGAGCTGGAGGTATTGCCAATGCTAGTCAGCTCAGTTGAATAGTCACAGCAGAAAGCTGAGAGAGAGGGCAAAACAGCACCCAAAAATTAGAAAAAGGAGGTTTAATGTAACTTGTTTGGCTCCGTACCCTTAACAGCTACCAGCTCTCCTACAGTCAGCTTGGATCAAGACATCGCTTCGAATTCTTACCCAAGGTTGATGAAAAGATGACAATACATAAGCCCAAGGTGGAAAAACCTTTAACAGTGGTTTCTAGCTTTACAACTGTCAGCTTTCAGATTATTCTTATTAATGGATACTTCAGACCAGCACATTGCAATGTAAGCAGGTTTTTTCTCTTGTGAAGCAGAGGAATATACCCATTGACCTTGTAGGACTTTCAAATGAGCCTCCAGAAAAGAAAGGTATATATAAAAAAAAAAATCCACGAGAAAGTAAGCAGCAGTGCTGCAAAGCCATATATTTTAGATTGAAGATACATGACTGCTTTCTCAGGTTTGGCATGTGGGTTTACAGCAGGCCAAATGCTAAAGTTGATATGTCCATGGGAATTACTGGTCCAGAACATAGAATCATGGAATCCTAGAATGATTTGGGTTAGAAGGGACATCTAAAGGTCATCTAGTCCAACTTCCCTATAGTCAGCAGGGACATCCTCCACTAGATCATATATCTCAGAGACTTGCTGAGCCTAACCTGAAATATCTCCAGGGATGGCGTCTCAACTACCTCCCTGGGCAACATGTTGCAGTGTTCCAGCACCCACACAGTTCAGAACTTGTTCCTAACATCCAATCTAAATCTGTTCACTCATTTCAAACCACTGCTCTTCGACCTATAACTGCAGGCCTTTGGAAGCATTCGCTTTGCAGCTTTCTTGTAGGGTCCTTCAGGTACTGGAAGACTACTATTAGCCCTCTCCTTAGTCTTCTCCAGGCTGAACAACCCCAGGTCCCTCCACCAGTCCCTGTAGGTGAGGTCTTCTAGCCCCACTCATCTTTGTAGCTCTCCCAGGACATGTTCCATCAGGATCATGTCATTCCTGTTTCGAGGGCTCAGAGAAGGGTGCAGTACTACAGGTGAGGTCTTACCAGAGGCACCAAATGCACAGAGGAACATCCAAGTGCTGCTGTGCCAGAATAGGTATTTTCCATAATGTACTTTTGGCCTGGACACTTAAACTGTACCTCATTCACTTGAGCTACCAACAAAGGCATTGTAGATCTCCATGAGCATGAATGGAATCTGAGGAACTTGAAAATTGGGAAAAGAAGCAGACAGGATGAGACAGAAGACTGAATCCTTTAGATTTTTAAAAGCTGCTTAATCTCCTTGCCTTTCAACCATACATACACATCCGTAAAATTAAATACCGATGCCACTGCAAAGCATAAATGTGATATTTGGAACAAGAGAATCATGTCTCTTCCAGGTGAAAAAAAAACCAACAAAACCCCAAAACCTACGTATATTCTATGTGTGAAAAAAGTGGGGAGAAGAGACTCTTGTCTGACCTATTCCAGTGCACATATCTTTACAAAAACATCTGCTGTCTGGCTGAATGTAAATGTATCTTTATACGACTTCAAGATTCATCGAATCATAGAATTGTTTTGGTAGGAAAAGACCTTTAAGATCATTCAGTCCAACCATTATTTAACTCTACCAAGTCTGGTGCTAAACCATGGCCCTCACCACCACGTGTCTGTCTCTTTGAAACATCTCCAGGGATGGGGATTCGGCTACCTCCTTGGAGAGCTTGTTCCAGTCTTTGAGAATCCTTCCAGTCACCAAGTTTATTCTAAGGTCCAACCTAAATCTCCCCTGGTGCAACTTGTAGCAATTTCCTCTTGTCCCTCATTACTAAGGAGAAGAGACCAACACCTGCCTAGCTCCAACCCCCTTTCAAGGAGCTGTAGAAAGAAAGGTGTCCCCTCAGCCTCCAGAGTTAACAACCCCAGTTCCTTCAGCTGCTTCTCAACAGACGTGTTCCCCAGACCCTTCACCATCTTTGTTGACCATCTCTGAACCCACTACACTACTTCAATGTCCTTCTTAGAGTGAGTGGCTCAAAACTGAACCCCGGACTCAAAATGAGGGCTCATAAGCACAAGAGAAACCCAAGAGAAAAATAAAAAAAAAAGCAGTTGGGCAATTTGCACCTGAACATGAAGCACATCAGAGACCTTTCTACACTTCCAGCTATTACTTTAAGTACAGGATAAAACTACTGCAACAAAACAGGGCTACAAAACTGCTGTATGCTTGCAGTATGCAGTCTAAACCTCATTTTACAGCTCTCACAGGTAACATAAAATAAATGCACCAGTTTACAGTGATTATTAATTCCCCCCCCCTTCTTCATCGTCAAGTACATGGCAATGTTTTTGTTTCAAAAATATTTTACAGCAGACCATTTCGTACATGTGGTGAGACCCATGATGTTATTAGCCTGGAGCCTTGCACGTTCCATGCATGCATCAAGAAGTTTCATCAATTTGCAGGGAAGAAGTAGATTTTTTTTTTTTTCCCCAGTCATTGCAGTGCTTTTTAGGTATTAAAAACCTCCAAATCCCTCATATTTTACATTATCCAGCTGGCCCTCTCATTTTATAATAATAATGCTAACCCCAAATCTACCTCACTTATGTCATCAAAGGCAACTCTTCTTCCATTATCTCAAATGTAAATGAGAAAAAGCATGCAGCTGAAACAGACAGAATAATTTATAATGAGAGGAAATCTGTCAGGCCAAGAATCCTAAAGAAAAAAAAAGAAAAAAACAAAAACAAAAACAAATCAGATCATAAAACTGAACTCATTTGGAATGGAAGGAAAAATCAGACTTCCTAGTATGGTGGTCAAGCAGCAGTTGGGAAAGGAGGAATAAAGTAATCTATGACAGACCCCCGTTGTCAGCATCACATAAGTTCAGCTCTGGGTGTCCCAGGTCAAGAAGAACAAAGAACTACTGGAAAAAGTCCAGTGCAGGGCCACTAAGATGCTGAGGCAGCTGGAACATCTCCAGTATGAGCAAAGGCTAAGAAAGTTGGGACTGGTTAGTCTGGAGACGAAGAGGTTTGTTCTGGTTTGAGGCTCATTGGAATATTTCAATGAGAAAAATTAGATTATATGTGGTGAAAAGAAAACAATGCTGATGTCTACTTCACTCATAGGTTTACTGAGATGTATAAAAGCAAGGACATAAATATAGATAAGAGAGTCTGAGATCTCTCTGTCAAAGTCTGTCTGTCTCTGACTTCTAGCTGGATCTATGTAACCCAACTAATTAATTCTGCTTCTAACCCCCCTCGCCAATCTTTCCAATTCACCTTGAATGTGAAGCAGATTCTGGGGTATGACTGGAAGATGGATAAAAGGTGGAAGGGTGGTGGGAACCTCTCTTGGGGACTTTGATCTCTGGGAGGGGCATTGTGTTTCTGCATTGCTTTTAACTTGTATATTTCTGCATATAGCTGTAAATATCTGTAATATATTGTAAGTATCTGCTTGTATGCTGTGCTAAGCTGTGAATATAAAGCTTCATTCCTTAACTTCCAGCTGGCTGAGTCTAGTCTGGGTGAATTCAAAAGTGTGTGTGGGGGGGGAGGGGTCCAGTAACTCCTGAACCATCACAATGTTGAGTGCAGATCTTTTTAAAGCTTACAAATACCTAAGGGGTGGGCATCAGAAAGATGGGACCAGACTCTTCTCAGTGGTCCCCAGTGACTGGGCAAGGGGCAGCAGGCACAAACTTTAACATAGGAAGTTCCATCTAAACATGAGAATGAACTTTTTTTTTTTTTAATTTGAGGGTGACTGGAGCAGGCTGCCCACAGAGATTGTGAGTTTTCCTCTCTGCAGGCTTCAAAGGCCTGCCTGGACTTGTTCCTGTGTGACCTACCCTAGGTGATCTGGCTTTGGCAAGGGGTTGGTTTCAACGATTTTCAGAGGTCCCTTCCAATCCCTGCCATTCTGTGAATCTGTGAAGAGATGGTTAAACCTTTGAGGGAATTTTTTGAAGAGGCTAGAGCCTGACTGACCACTGATCAGACATAGAGTTCATTGGCAGGCCAACCTGGAGCCTCTCAGCAAGAGAGAAATTACAAGTGTCAGCACTGCAGTGCAAGCAGCTCTGTTCAGCTGCCGTGGAGATTATTCTAAGACAGAGAAAATGCGGCTTTGCTAGAAGAGACAGGAAAAGAGAGAGATTTGGTTTAGGAATCTGAGTCAGACAGTCTATGGACAGGAAAACATTCCAGAGAAAGTTTATTCAATTTGCCTCTGGTGCTTGACAACTTGGGTGATAGCAGGAATCTACAGGTTCCCACTCCACCATCTCCTTCTCTGTACCAACATGTCAGTACTAGGTTCAGTTTTGGGATCTTCACTACAAGGGAGACACTGGGGTCTTGAGCAGGTCCAGAGAAGTGCAATGAAGCTGGAGAAGGGTCTGGGAAACAGATTTTGTGAAAAGTGGCTGAAGGAACTGCAGTTGTTGGCCTGCAGAAGAGGAGGCTGAAGAGAGACATCATTGTTGGGAGTGAGGTGGGGGTTGGTCTCTTCTCCCTAGTATATGTTGATAGGAGAAGAGGAAATGGAGAGGTTTAGATTGGATATTAGAAGAAATATCTTCACCGAGACGGTTCTCAAGGGTTATAATAGGCTCTTCAGTGAGCTGGTTGAATCCCCATTTCTGGAGTGCTTAAAATAGACAGAGATGTGGTGCTGAGGGTTGTGGTTTTGCAGAAGCCTTGGTAGAGTCTGATAATGGACTCAATAATCCTAGAGGTCTTTCCCAAATGAAACTATTCTATGATTTCCATGCTCAAGCCTTAGCTGGAAATTGTACCAGCCAACAATAAGCAACATCTGACTTAGGACTTAGTCTCCTGAAAAACACAGCAAATCCCTCAGGCACAAAAGAAACTGCAGGTGTCTCAGCTATTTGCTTACCTTCCTTTAAGGTGTTTAGTTGTTGCAAGGAAAGCCTTAAGTCTTGCCATGGATAAGCAGAAAAAGCAGAACAGACTGGTGGGGAGAGAGGGAAAAAGCTCTACCCCAGCCAGACATTACTATATCCTTATTTAGTTCTCCTCTTGGACAGGACATCATTCATCACAGTCCACAGCATGTTCTTGGGAGGTGCTGAGATGTGTCAGGGTCTGCGGTGAAAGAAGAGGAGGATGGGGAAGGCTTTCTCCTGTCTTATTGTCTGAGAAAATGCCTGGTTAATGCAAAAGAATGAGCCCTTCTCTTGGCACAGGTTATCCCCCAAGGAGACTCCCTCTGCAAAGTCTGAAGCTCAGACAAGGTATTGCACTGAAGGGACCACTCTTCCCATCTTCTGATCCAAGCTCAGCATGTCCACAGTAGGATTCTGAGTACAACAGACAACTCCCTAATCCTCTTGGCAGCAGGCACTCATACAAGGTCAGTCCCAGCAGCCTCCAAGATGCCTTTCCAAATTAAGCTGGGTTTTTTTTTTCACTTTATTAAACCTCATATTTGAGCTAAGCCAGGGACACTGATTCAGTTAAACCGTCATGTCTGCAGCTCTTGTTCAGACAGCACAGATATCTTAAGATGCCTGGTCAGACAGACTCCAATGAGGCAATGGGTTGGTCTTCTTGATCTGGAGAACAGGTCTTATGAGGAACAGCTGAGGCAAATGGGGTTGTTCAGTCCAGGGAAGAGGAGGGTGAGAGTAGGTCTCATTGCTCTCTACAATTCCCTGAAAGGACAATGGAGTGAGGTGGAGGTTGGTCACTTCTCTCTAGTATCAGTTGACAAGGCAAAATGAAATGGCCTGAAATTGTGCCAGGGGAGGTTTAGGCTGAACATTAAGATAAATTTCTTTTCTGCAAGAGTGGTCAGGAATTGGAACATGGTTTAGTGGCTGTGGTGGTGTTGGGTTGAAAATGGGACTTGATTATCTTGGAGATTTCTTACAACCAAAACAACTCTATGATTCTATGGTTCTAAGAGAGATGCAATTTTATTTCAGCAGCACACATCATTTCAGCTTGGGGGACAGCCATGTAAATTATTAATCCTGGCTGAGATTTTATCTTCAGAAACGGCAATGTACATACTGTGCTGAAAAGCCTCAAGAGCATTTTCAAGAGCAGCCTCCAAGACATTCCTCCTACCTATTGGGGCATACAGATCTGGCACTTCTTTGCCACATATGGTTTTCAGCCCACCAGTAGTTGGTGGTTTGGGTAGGGATGAGGATGTTTGACCTTGACAGAAGCAACTCTTCACTGCCACTCACCACCACTGTAGGAAACTGGTGGAAATAAGGAGAAGAAAACAGCTCTCTATCCAGACAACTTTAAACCACAAGCATGCACTCACTCAATAGCAAACGTCACAAAACAATCTAGGCTGAATATGTCCCAATACAAGAAGGACATGAAACTGTTGTAGCAGGTCCTGAGGAGGCCACAAAGATGATCAGAGGGTTGTACTTTTCCCATGGCAACAGTATGCAAAGGTTGGGACTGTTCAGTCTGGAGAAGAGAAGGCTCTGGGGAGACCTTAAAGTACCCTTCAAATACCTGAGGGGAGCTACAAGAAAGCTGAGGAGGGACTTTTTACAAGGGTTTGTAGTGATAGGATGAGAGTGGATGGCTTGAATCTGGAAAAGGTGAAATTGAGACTGGATATTAGGAAGAAATTTTTTTGCAGGGAGAGTGGTGAGACACTGGAACAGGTTGCCCAGGGAGGTTGTGAATGAGCCCTCCATGGGGGTGTTCAAGGCCAGGTTGGACAAGGCCTTCAGCATGGTGGGAAGGGTTGAACTAAATTATCTTGATGGTCATTTCTAATTCAAATTATTCTATGATTCTATAATAACAGAAAGGAAATTTTAAGTGTGTGGAAGGAAAATCAAAGACAACAAATAAGGAAGGAAGGAACTGAATTTGAAAGCAGATATTAATTTTTTTTCTCTCTCTTGCACTCTGAGCAAATATTGTTCAAGGGTGTTTGACAATCTCTTTGCCAGATGAAGCGTGCAGGATTCCTATAACAACGTAACTGGAAAATTGTGTGTCTCTTTCTGTCAAGCTAAGGCAAGTCCACACCATGGTGTTTGCCTGAATTGAAAACAAAACCACAGCACAACTGACCCAGGCCAGCCTGACAGATTGTGGGATGAGATGGGACAGAAATGGGGAACAAGAGAAAGAAAATGCAGAGAGGGTAAAATAAAGATCAAGAGAAACATAAGAATAAACCTGGCTTAACAATTCCTTCCTATCATATTGTCAGAATGATTTGGGTTGGAAAGGACCCCCCTGACATGGGCAAAGACAGCTTCCACTAGATCAAGTTGCTCAACATCCTGTTAAACCTGATCCTGAACATCTCCAGGAAGAGGGCCCCTGCAACATCCCTGGTGGCACCAATAAGAACTTGAGGTGGGGTTTTATGACAGCAGAGGGAGAGAATCACCTCACTGATCCTTCTGCTCTCACTGCTTTGGATGCTGCCTTCTGGGCTGCAAGCACACATTGGTGGCCCACGTTGAAATTTTCATCAGCAGACACCCCTAAGTCCTTCTCCTCAGGACTGCTGTTGAGCCACTCCTCATCCAGCCTATATTTGTGCGTGGGATTGCTCCACCCCAGGTACGGCCTCTCACGCTTGGCCTTGTTGTACTTCATGAGTTTAGCACAGGCCCACTTCTCAAGCCTGTCCAAGCTGCTTCCCTCCAGCACATTGACCAGATCACACAGCTTGGTGTCACCTGCAAATTTGCCAAGGATGCCTCAATCCCACTGTTCATGTCACTGACACAGATGCTAAACAGCAACGTTCCCAGTTCTGACACCCAAGGGATGCCACTTGTCACTGGTCTCCATTTGGACATTGAGCCACTGACCACAACTTTCTGAATGCAGGTATCCAGCCAATTCCTTATCCAGCCAATGATCTATCCCATCAAGTCCATGCTTTTCAGTTTGGTGATCAGGATGTCTTGTGGAACAGTGTGAAACACTTTACACATGTCCAGGTAGATGACACCAGTTGCTCTTTTCTTATCCATCTCCAATTTACTATTATTCCTCTTCTAACTGATATTAAAGTGGGTTTTTTTAGCTTGCTTTTTCCCTTTTTTTGGTAGTCTCTAAAACTTATAGTCCAGTCTGGCTGAATGAAAGCAGTATGAGCTAAGTCAGCATAACCAAACATTTTCCCTTGGGAGACAGTTTCTCTGCAGGGATCCTCCACATGGGAAACGTGGTGATAGACTGCCTTTATCAGCCAACAGAAACATTGTGCTGGTAAGGCTGAGTTCTTGCAAGTGATAGGATCATAGCTGGAATTTCAGCCTGACATTCAGAGATCCCCCAATCTCCCTTTTACCCAGATTTTACTTCCTGTACTTTGAATAAAATCTGATTCATGTGGGACCCTTGTTATAGCTCTTAGGGCTGTTACTAGATTTAAGATCCATTACAGTGGATCTTAAATCCCTGTTTCATTAATTTTAGCTCTTTTCCTCACCCTTAGCCAGTTCCAGAACTTACCTCTGCCTGTTTCACTGGTTGTTGCCCCCACAAACCACTTCTGCATCTGCCCCTTGAGCAAAAAGCTGCTCTTTATAGATTTATTTCTCCTTTTTTTTTTTTTTTTGTTTTTAATTATTTGCTTTCCTTTCCCAGAAGAGCCTCTACTGGCAAGCACATCCTGACCTGGAGCTTTCCTCAGCCTCACACTCTCTTTTCATCTCTTCATTGCCTTCACCCAAAACCCAAGGATACTCCCGGTGCCAACAATTTCAAATTCCCGGTGCCATCCAACCTTTCCCCTAGCCCTCCAAAATCTCCTACAGTGCAGGGTGGTTCCTTCAACTCTTCTTAACAACTTATTTTAAGGATTACCTTGGGGTGAATGGTACCTTCAGGATGCAGGAGGCAGAAAATAAAGTCCTGGTTTTGGCTGGAGTGCTCCAGATCAATGATCTGGATAAAGGCTTTGAATATATCCTCAGTAATTTGCAGATGACACTGATGTGGCAGGAAGTGTTGATCTGCTGGAGAGAGGGAAGGCTCTGCAGAGGGATCTGGTGAGGCTGGATCAATGGGCTGAGGTCAGTAATATGAATTTCAACAAGGCCAAATGCTGGGTCACAAAAACCCTACGAATGCTCCAAGGTTAGACTATCTGGAAAGCTTCCCAGTAGAAAAGGACCCGGGTGTGCTGGCCAACAGCCATATGAACATGAGCCAGCAGTGTGCTCAGGTGGCCAAGAAAGTCACCAGCATCCTGGCCTGGATCAGGAGCATTGTAGTCACCCAGAGCAGGGAAGGGATTGTCTCCCAATGTTCAGCACTGGTGTTACCACACCATGAGTCATGTGTTGAGTTTTGTGGCCCTCACTTCAAGAAAGATCTTGAGGTACTGAACCAGATTCAGGGTATGGTAGCAAAGCTGGTGAGGAGTCTGGAAAGCAGGTTTGGTGAGGAGTGGCTGAAGGAACTGGGCTTCTTTGAGAAAAGGAGGCTGGGGAGAGACCTCATTGCTTTCTACAACTAACTGAAAGGAGATTGGAACAAGATGGGCATTGGTCTCTTCTCCCTAGTTAAGAAGGGATGAGAGGTAGTAGCTCTACGTTGCATCGTGGGGGTTTAAGTAGGATCTTAGAAGAAATCCGCTGACTGAAAGGGTCATAGAATCATAGAATCATAGAATGGTCTAGGTTGGAAGAGACCTCAAAGATCATCCAGTTCCAACCCCCTGCCATAGGCAGGGACACCTCCCACTAGACCAGGACGCTCAAGACCTCATCGAGCCTGGCCTTGAACACATCCAGAGAGGGAGCAGACACAACCTCCCTGGGCAACCTGTTCCAGTGCCTCACCACCCTCACTGTGAAGAATTTCTTCCTAACATCCCGTTCAAATCTCCCCTCCGCCAATTTGAACCCATTCCCCCTCGTCCTGTCATTACAAGACCTTGTGAACAGTCCCTCCCCAGCCCTCCTGTAGGCCCCCCTCATCTACTGGTAGGCTGCTATAAGGTCTCCCCGAAGCCTTCTCTTCTCCAGGCTGAAAAGCCCCAACTCTCTCAGCCT
>VWZI01001960.1:163585-259862 GCA_013396835.1 Psilopogon haemacephalus
GCAACTTCATCTGCCAGTTCCTTCAGGACCCTCGGGTGGATCTCATCAGGCCCCATGGACTTGTGCACGTTCAGGTTCCTTAGGTGCTCTCGAACATGATCTTCAATTACAGTGGGCAGGTCTTCACTTCCCCAGACCTTACTTTTGCCCTCTGGAATTTGGACATCATGGCTGGAGCACTTACTGCTGAAGACTGAGGCAAAGAAGTCATTGAGCACCTCAGCCTTATCCATGTCCTCTGTCGCCAGCTCTCCATTTCCCTTCTGAAGGGGTCCCACGTTCTCCCTAGTCCTCCTTTTCTCACTGATATACCTGAAGAAACTCTTCTTGTTCCCCTTAATGTCTCCAGCCAGATTCAACTCCAGCTGTGCTTTGGCTTTCCTGACTTGATCTCTGCTTCCTCGAACAATATCTTTGTATTGATCCCAGGTTACCTGTCCAGGTCGTCAAAGCCTGGAGCAGGCTGCCCAGGGAGGTAGTTGAATCCATATCCTTGGAGGTGTTTCAAAGAGGCAGAGGTGTGGTGCCGAGGGCCAGAGTTTAGCACCAGTCTTGGTTGGTTTGCCTCAGTGATCTTAAGTCTTTTCCAACAGAAATGATTGCATGATTCTATCCCAGTTCTGACAGTTGCTGAGTTACCACTTTCTCTGCCTGTGGAGCCATAATGAGCAGGTAATGCTAAAGTCGAATGCAGGACTGGAAATTATGTTCCTTTCCCCACCCCTAGAACTGCTGGGTGAACTAGTTGTGTGTGTACATTTGTATTGTATTCTTCCTCCTCAATACACATCACAAGTAGAATTAACTACAACTGATCCAACAGCAGATGAAAAAGGGCATGACAGAAGACTTGCTCTTGAAACACTTGCCTCACTACAATTGTAGTCCTTAAAAGGAAAAGTGAAACCCAAAGTGATAATCATTAAAAAAAAAAAAAAAAAGGATTTGAGCTTTTTAGGTTAGTACATTGAGGGTGGTTAGATATTGAAACTGGCTACCTAGAGAAGCTGTGGATGTCTCCTCCCTGGATGTATTCAAGGATAAATTGGATGGGGCCTTGAACAGCCTGACTTAGTGGAAGGTGTCCCTGTCCATGGTGGAGGGATTGGAACTAGATGATTTTGAAAGTCCCTTGCAACCCAAACCATTCTATGGTTCTAGGTGTGCTCCATCATAACTGTAGGCAGAGACCTAGTTTTGCCAACAAAAAACAAGCATACTAGGAAAAAAGTATGAGACACACAATTCTCTAATAACCCAACCTGAAGCCAAGGGCACATCTTTTCCAGGCAGGAACATGTTTCCTCAAATAAAACTTTCCAATTGATTGCTGACAATAGAACAAATGCATCAGCAAAATTTCCCCTGCTGCCTTTCTTTCCCTGCCACCCTGCCAGGCAGCAAGATGGGAGCACAATAAAACTCTCTTCAAACCTTTCTTCTTGCAGGCTATCCTCAGCTGTCTTTGTGAAGTGTGTATTTACTACATGCTGTCTTTGGTGGCCAAGGTTAGGCAAGCTGAGGTAGACACACAGCTGGCATATAGCATGATCACAGAATCACAGAATGCATCGAGTTGGAAGGGACTCTCGAAGGTCATCTTGAGACCAACTCCTCTGCATTCAGCAGGGTCATCTGCAACTAAAGCAGGCTGTCCAGTTCCACATTGAGTCTGACCCTTGAATGATAGCAGGGATGAGGCATCCACCACATCCTTAGGCAACCTGTTCCAGCATTTTGCCACTCTTATTGTGCAGAACTTCCTCTTAAAGTCTAACCTATATCTCACCTGCTCCAGTTTCAAATCATTGTCTCTCATCCTATCACCACAAATGCTTCTGAACAGTCTCTCACCAGCCTTTCTGTAGGCCATTTTCAGATACTGAAATACAGCTCTAAGGTCTCCTTGGAACCTTCTCTTCTTCAGGCTGAACAACCCCAGCTCTTTTAGCCTGTCCCAACTCTTTCAGACTATTCCAACTCTTTCATACTCCTATGACTCTTTCAGCCTATCAAAATGATAGATAATAATTTTGTGAATGTGTTTGAGCAGTCAGCAGTAGACACAAGTAAGGATTTGTCTTACCACACTTAAATGCAGAATCTTTATGATTCAAGTAGAGCAGATGGATACTTATTTCAGGCTGATGATATTGGAGGTTGCATGAGGTATTGGGAAAGATGATGCCATTGCACAGCCAACATATCAGAATATTTCTCAAGAGCTTTAAGGTAAAGAAAGGTCCATTTTATTCCCAAACTGGTAGGCCAAGAATAGAAAGAGCTGTAGAAAGCTGGAACAGTATTTCAGCAATATTTCAGCCCTTGAAAATTGAGGCAGCTCCTTAGCACTGTCCTGAGAATATCAACAAGTTGTGACAGAGATGTGAAAAGCGGGAGAAATTGCCAAGTATCTGCTACTTGGAGACCTCTTGCTCAGTGGTTTAGTGAAGGAGTGTATGAAGCTGACAGTTTAGACTCTTTTGTTGTTTGAAGTCAGTCATTTGAGATGTTGTAGTCCTAACCAAATAAAGAAAATTATTTGAGCACTGAGTATTTAGAAAACCAAAGTTCCACTGAGAGTAAAATGGCAGGGGAGTGGTGGTGGTGGTGGTGTGCAAGAGGAATGGGCTGTGGCCAGCAGGATGCGTTGAGTCTTATGAAGCCTGTGCCCTTACAAGTGGGTCAAGCAGGACTTAGAATCATAGAATAACTTTGGTTGAAAAAGATCTTTAATATCGTTGAGTCCAACCATTCGCAGAATCAAAGAATTAACCAGATTAGAAAACTCTAGGGTCAGTAAGTCCAACCTACCACCTAACCTTTCTAATTAACTAAGCCATGGCACTAAGTGCCTCATGAGACCTCCTCTTAAACACCTCCAGGGATGGTGACTCCACCACCTCCTCTGGCAGGCCATTCCAATGGCAAACCACTCTTTCCATGTAGAACTTCTTCCTGATGTCTAACCTAAACCTGCCCTGGCACAATTTGAGACTGTCCTCTTGTTATGTCACAGGGTTCCTGGGAGAAGAGACCAACACCCACCTGGCTACAACTTCTTTTCAGGCAGTTGTAGAGAGCAATAAGGTCTCCCCTGAGCCTCCTCTTATCCAGGCTAAACAGCCTCAGCTCCATCAACTGCTCCTTGTAGGGCTGTGCTCCAGCCACCTCACCAGCCTTGCTGCCCTTCTCTGGACATGTTCAAGCACCTTAACATCTTTCTTAAATTGACAGGCCCAGAACTGGACACAGTACTCAAGGTGCAACCCAACCAGTGTTGAGTACAGGCGCAGAATGACCTCCCTGGTCTTGCTGGTTACACAATTCCTGATACAGGCCAGGATGCCATTGGCCTTCTTGGCCACCTGGGCACACTACTGGTTCATGTTCAGTCAGCTGTTGACCAGTACCCCCAGGTCTCTCCCTGCTCAGCTGCTCTCTTCCTCTGTCAAGACTGGTGCTAAACCGTGTCCCTCAGCACCACATACCTGCCTCTTTGAAACATCTCCAGGGGCGGGGATTTGGCCACCTCCTTGAGAAGCCAGTTCCAGTCTTTGAGAACCCTTTCATTCAACAAATTTCTTCCAATGTCCAACTCAAACCTCACCTGGTGCAACTTGAAGCCGTTTCCTTTCCTCCTATTACTTGTCCCTAGGGAGAAGAGAGAAACTCTCACTTTGTTCCAACCTCCTTTCAGGGAGTTGCAGAGAGTGAGAAGGTCTCAGTCTTGCTTTCTCTCTGAGTGTCATCTTCTTCCGAGCACAGGCTGAGTACTTGCTTGGGACTTCAAAACTAAAGAAGTTGCACAGGTAAGGCCAGATCTGAGAAACACTCCATGAAGGCTCTCATGTCACACAAGCTAAGTGGGAAATCTTGAGGGCACTTTGCTGAGCACTGTCTGCTGTATTTACATCCCACCTCAAATATCTTGAATTTCCTACAAACCACAAACATCCCTGTCATGGCTACATGAATGCACAACTTTGGGATGTTGTTTGGAATCTCAGTCTGAAGGTGCCCCTCTCCTTTGACAGCAGAGAGAGCCTCTTGGATGGTTTAGTCCCTTGCACTTGAAATAGCTCAAAATGGCTGCAGTCCCCTCCCACAGTTTGCTGCCTCTGTACATGTCTCTTTGCATTTGCTGGACAGACTTAGAAATAGAGCCAGCCTTCATTCTGGTCAGGTTAGATTAGGAGTCATAGTTAGAGCAGTGTCCCAAGGCTAAGGAACATCTGCTCCAGATTTGCCCTGAAAAACCTGAAAGGAGCATGTTCTGTCCTATTTCTCCCCACTCAGTGGCAAAGAGGTTCACGCTAAACTACACTTACCTGCTGCTTACCACCTCACTGTTCAAATTTCAAATTGATTGCCTTTGGTACTCTTCACCAAAAAAAACCAACAAAAAAAACTTTTCTTATCAACTTCAGAACAAGTTCCACTGCTGGAAAGAGAATATCTTTCTACTTTATTTCTGAATTTCTTTCCACAATATATACTCTACAAATTTTTAGTAAATACTCTGTGAAGTAAAGCATAGAAATTTCATTCTCCCATGACAGAGGAGGTTGGAACTAGATGGTCTTTAGTACCCCTTTCAACCCAGACCATTCTATATTATGATATAAGGTGTGGACATGGCACTTGGGCCCATGGTTTAATGGCCACAGTGGTCTTAGGCTGATGGTTGGACTCAATGATCTTGGTAGTCTTCTCCAACCAAAACAAGTTCATGATTCAGTACTGCTTCTAAGCCAAGCTTGAGGTTATTGAAGCCAGTGCTTAGAATCCTAGCATGGGCTGAAGTAATTTCCCAGCCACATACATGAACTTGCTTCCATTGTCCCCAGAAGATTAAAAAAAAAAAAAAAAGAAAAAAAAAAAGCCAGATCAGCACCAAAAAGTGAGGCAGAGGTAACACAGGGATCCAACACCTCTCCTGGGCAGCATCTACCTAGCAACAGAGATCTACTGACCCTGGGTCACATTAGAGTGGGAGAGCATATGAAATGCATTTTACTATATACTGGCAAACAAATGAAATCATATAGAAGGAGTCAAATGCTGCAACAGCACAAGGCAGGTCTGACCCTATTTTTTTGTGCCCATCATCTCAGTCCCAACAAGGGCTAAATCAGACTTAATCTTTCTCACAAACAGTACCAAACACTGTTCCAATTGAAAAAGTCTTAAAGTGAGATTTACTTTCCTCCATTCAAAGCTGCAGCCACAAGCACTGCCAAGACATTTGTGTGCGTTAAAATATGACAGGTACTAAACCATGAAGTGTGTTAGATTTCTTTTTCAATACAACTAAGCATTTCTTTCTACAGGACCTTGGGACAGCTGAAATTTAAAGCTACCAGAATCCTACGCACTGACACATAAAGGGAAACCTTGTTTGCTACTAGTGTTTTATCTTCTCCTTGCAACTGGAACATCTAGACCATGGTGACCAAAAGCTAAGCAGTGCTGAAGGTGATAATACCTCAGAAAGAGCAATAGGAAAGGAAGACGTAGCAGAAATGGAGACTAATGATGAGTGGCCTGCCTCAGGTACTGGGCCAGTGCTGTTTAACATCTTTCTCAGAGATAAGAACATGGAAATTGAGACATCCTCAGAAAGCCTGGAGATGACACCAAGCTGTGAAGTGTGGTTGACACACTGTAGGGAAGGGATGACATCCACAGGGACTTGGACAAGCTGGAGAGGTGGAGCTGGAGAGATGGGCCCACATCAACCTCATGAAGTTCAGTAAGGCAAAGTACAAGGTCCTACATTTAGGCTAGGGCAGTCCCAAGCACAGATCTGGACTGGGCAAGGAGTGGTTTGAGAGCAGTCTGGAGGAGAAGGGCTTGGGGGTATCAGTTGATGACAAACTCACCATGAGCTGGCAATGGTCGCTGGCAGCTCAGAAGGCAGCTGTATGATGGGCTGAATCCGAGCAGGATGAGGGAGGGGATTCTCTTCCTCCGTTCTGCTTTCATGAGATTCCAATACCTGGAGTATTGCATCCAGTTCTGAAGATCCCAGCACAAGAAGGACATGAACTGTTGAAATGGGTCCAGAGGACACCACAAAGATGATCAGAGGGCTAAACAACCTCTATGGGGACAGGCTGAGAGAGTTGGGGCCATTCAGATGGAGAAGAGAAGGCTCTGGGGAGACCTTTGAGAATTCTTCTAGTACCTGAAGAGAGCCTACAAGAATGCTGAGGAGGGACTTTATACAAGGGCTTGTAGTGACAGTATGAGAGGCAATAGCTTTAAGCTGGAAGAAGAGAGATTCAGGCTGGAGATTATGAAGAATTATTTTCTAATGAGGGCGGTGAGACACCTGAACAGGTTGCACAGGGAGGTTGTGGATGTGCCCTTCCTGAAGATGTTCAAGTCCAAGTTGGATGGGACCTTGAGCAATCTGGGCTAGTGGAAGGTGTCCCTGCCCATGGCAGAGCAGTTGGCACAAGGTGATCTTTAAGGTCTTTTCTAACCTAAACCATTCCATGTGGAATTAAATTAGTCTCTTTGTGAACAAGGAACCTGTTTGTGAGGAAATGTCCTTGAGAGGAAAGAAAATCTGCACATAAAACTTAAGTTTGATAAAACACAGCTAATTTGCTAAATTGCCTCAGAACAGACTGTTCAGTGTTTTGTTTTGGTGGGGTTTTTTTTTTTTTTCCTTTTCCCTCCAGATTTCCATGGAGATACCACTGCTCCCCATTTGAAGTACTCCACAAGCTGACAATATATTATATGCTGCTTTTACACCTCATTGAGACACTTGCCACACAGCACTTCATGACCCACGCTGGTCTTTCAGGTGCTGAGGGTGACTATCCTAACCTTCTGTCTGTGTGATAAGAAGGGATTAATGTCCAGTTTTTGCTATTTCCAGGTTTGTGATTTTTCTTTCAGCTGCCAAGAAATTTTCAAACATATGATCTTGTGGTTTGGATTTCCTCCAGCATTTCACAAACATCTGCCAAATTCCTGTTAAATCCAACACTGGTTGATGAGCACTTTCCGATAGTGTGAAACTTGATGCAAGTAACTAGTGGAGGCTTGGGAGCAATTAAATTTTAATCAGAGATAAGTTCAGTTTTCAGCACTGTGAGTTATCTCTAGTGCCTAAATACCTAATATCTATAATAATCCTCTTCTTCTCTTGTAATCAGCTGCAGCAAGCTGCAGAAAGACAGAGAAGTAATAGCTTAAGAAGTTTCCTTCCCAAGAAAACCACCTACCAGATTAATAAACTATGCATCCTTTCTCTCTGACATGCTATCTTTATCCCAAATTACTCAACTGCATTTTCCAGGAGGATCCAAGCATCTGCCACCATCCCAGCTACCTCTCCTTGGTCTCCTGCATGAGATGGCCCCGTGTGCTCAGTTCTGCTGGCAGCACTGATAGAATCATAGAATTGTTTCAGCTGAAAAAAGCCTTTTAAGATGTGCTGGTTTGAACTAATTGGACGATTTGAGTGAAAAAAATTAGACTATAAGCTGAGAGAGGAGAACAGATGATGCTACTCCACTCACAGCTTTACTGAGAAAGAAAAAAAAATTGGTTTAAGAGTTGTAACCCAAATATAGGTAAAGGAGATGGCTTCAGACCTCTCTGGGCTGTGGCTGCTTCTTGCATGGCTCCTTTGTCCCTGCTTTTTGTAGGTGATTCTTAATAATTCTACTAACTTCTTTTCCTACTGCTAACCCTCAGGCTGATCTACTTTTGCCTATCTGCTGCATCAACAGATGGTGAGATAAGACTGGGGAATGGGGGAAAGGTGGTAGGGGTTGGTATGAACCCCTCTTAGGGATTTTGATCTCTTGGAGGGGTGTGGTATGTCTGTATTACCTTTTCAATGTATATATCTGTAAATATCTGTTATACATTGTAAATATCTGCTTGTATATTGAGCATTGCTGTAAATATAAATCTTCATTTACCAACTTCCAGCCATTCTGAGTTCTAGCCTGGGTCATATCAAAGGGTGGGGGGCAGGTAACTGCTAAACCACCACATAAGATCACTGAGACCAATCATTATCTGACTATAGGTGGTCTTTTACTAAACCATAACACTCAGAACCACATCTCTGCATCTCTGAAGCACCTCCAGGGTTGGGGATTCAACCACCTACTAGGGAGTCTTTTCCAGTCTTTGAGAAACTTTTCAGTCAAGAAGTTTCTTCTGGTCTCCAACATAAATCTCCCCTTGTGTATTTTGAGGCCATTTAATTTTGTCTTGTCACTTGTTACTGCAGAGAAGAGGCCAACACCCACCTTATTGCTCTCCAATGTATTTTAAGCAGTGAGTAAGACTGCCACTTCCTTCTGAAATCATGTCCAGCTTCCTTCCACCCACACCAGGTTCTTAAGCATAATCTGGCTCTCATCTGGGATCTTGGTTTCTTCCTCCAGCTGCACCTGGGGTGACAGGGCACCTCCAACTCTCCTCCAAATCCCTTCTCCCTGTAGGTTGCCAAAAGTTGTCCACACCCTCTTCCATCCTTGTAAAGGTGCAGGATGAGCATGATGGTTTCTCATAAAATAAATCAAACCCTTCTACCTCTCAGCAAATGATGGCTGCAAGTCACATGGACTCAAAGCTTTCTGACTACTCTTCCAAATTCCCACTCGCCAAATTACACTGCTTCTGCAAGAGCTCCAGCAGGATCAACACAGCAAGCAGAGTTATTACAATGCCATGCAATGTTTTAGTCTGGGGGAAGAGTGGCTGGAAAGCTGCCCAGCAGAGAAAGACCTGGAGGTGTTGATTGACAGCTGTCTGAAGACAGAGCCAGCATCTGCCCAGGTGGCCAAGATCACCAGCATCCTGGCCTGGGTCAGCAAAAATGAGACCAGCAGGGCCAGGGAAGTGATCATGCCTCTGTACTCAGCAGTACTGAGGCCACACCTTGAGTACCGTGTTCACTTTTGGACCCTCACTACAAGAAAGACCTTCAGGCATTGGAGTGTGTGCAGAGAACGGAAATGAAACTGGTGAAGGATCTGGAGAAGAGGGCTGCTAAGGAGCAGCTGAGAGAACTGGGGTTGTTTAATCTGGAGAAGAGGAGGCTGAGGGGACGCCTCCTTGCTCTCTATAACTCCCTGAAAGGAGGGTGTTGGTCTCTTCTCCCTGGCAACAAATGATAGGAAGAGAGGAAATTACCTCAAGTTTTACCAGGGGATGTTTAGGCTCTGCATTAGGAAAAGCTCCATAACTGAAAGGGTTCTCAGGCACTGGCACAGGCTGCCCAGGGATATGGTTGAATACCCCATCACTGGAGGTGTTGAAAAGATTTGGAGGTGTGATGTTGAGGGCCATGGATTAGCACCAGACTTAGCAGAGTTAGAGAATGGTTAGACTCAATGATCTTGAACTTTTTTTCCATCAGAAATAATGTGATTCTTATGGAACACAAGATTTCATGTCTGGGTTCTGGAAACTACTCAGAGATGTGGAAAGATCCCTGAAAATGCTGCTCTTGGGTAGGAAACCTTTGCTTGAAGGTGGCTGTACATTTTGGGCTTCAGGGAAGCACTTCCTGGCTTCAGAAAGCTACACAGAAACGAGAAGAGATAACCAAATCCAGGGATTTTTTTATCTTTCCTTGTGAGTGAAAATATCCTAAACCCCCTTGGCATGTGCAGCTTGGGGAAGTTAAAGGAACAGCTGCCTGGAGCCGAGCGTCAATTCATCCATTTTGCTCTCTGTTAATGAACACAGACAATGGTAAATCAGTAGATGCAGAAACCCCACTATCTTTATGGCTTTCCAGGCTGATTTTCTGTACCTCATTTAGGCATTTTTATGCCTGTGAAAAGTGACAGCACAGTTGGTGTAAAGTACCACTGAATTATCATGGGGATATTTTTACTTTCCATTTCCACTGGCTACATGTGTCAAAGCCAGAAGAAAATGTGTCTCTTAGCAGAGGAAAGGAATATTCACAAAACTAACAAAATTTGTTATCTCCACTGCTGCCTCTGGTTCAGATAAGTAGCAGAGGTATCTATTATTTTGTCTGCAGTAAACCCTGTTGCCTGCTCTATTCTACCCCCAAGAAAAGTGATCTGTGACCACCAGGATCTTTTCAGAGAGATTCAGGGAATGCACCAGTCCCATCTGGAATTCTGGGCTGAATCAGCCTCATTCTTTCACTTGTGGGTGTTAGTTGATGATAAACTCACCATGAGTCAGCAGTAGTCATTGGAAGCCCAGAAGGCAGCTGTCTGCTGGGCTGCATCCAAAGCAAGAGCAGCAGGACAGAGAGGTGATTCTGCCCCTCTGCTCTGCTATCATCAGACTCTATCTTCAACACTGTGTCCAGTTCTGGTGACCCAAACGAAAGACATAGAACTGATGGAGGAGGCCACGAACATAATTAGAGAGTTGAGAACCTCTTCTGCAGGGACAGACTGAAAGAGTTGGAGTTGCTCATCCTAGAGAAGAGATGGCTTCAGGAAGACCTTAAAGCAGCCTTCCAGTACCTGAAGGGAGCTACAGAAGAGCTGGGAAAATACTTTTTACAGTAACTTGTAGTGACAGAATGAGGGAGAACAGAGCTGGATGAGGGGAGATATAGACCAAAGATTAGGAAGAAATTCTTTCCAGTAAGGGTGGTGAGACACTGGAACAGTCATGTATGTCCCCTCCCTGGAGGTGTTCAAGCCCAGGTTTGAAAGGTCTTAAGCAACCTAGTCCAGTAGAAAGTGACTCTGTCTCATCATGGAGAGGAGAACTAAGTGATCTTTAAGGAACTTTCCAATTCAAACTATTGTATCATTCTATGATTCTATGATTTCCAGCCCAGCAAGACTTGTACTTCACCATGCATTTCTCTTAGTCCATTACAGTTTGCAGCTCAGATCCTGCTGGCTTAATGATGAAGTGCACTGATCTCAAGGAGACTGAACACAGAGCAAATACAACACGTTCTGACTTGCATAGTCTCCTCTGGATTCCAGTTTTTGTGGGTTTTGTTTTGTTTTGTTGTTTTTTTTTTTCCTCCCACAATCACACTGAGAACATCATCATAAAACAGGTTTGCAGCTATGAGACAATCTTTTTTTTTTTTAATCAATGGCAAATTTCAGGCCACTATCACTATGACATGACAGCTATTCCCATGTGCAAATGCAAAATTCCTTTCAAGCTGAATATATCCAGAGTTCAAAACTGCATCAAATCCCTACAATCACTAAGAGAATGAAGAGGCAGACTTCATTTTCAGCCAAACCAGTAAGGATAATTACTTCCCTCTTCCAGTTTAAATTCCTTCCCCTTAGTAATATGAGGAACAACAGTTTTATGCTGGAAGAGAGGAGATTTAGGATAGAAATTCTCTATGATGAGACTGGTGAGACACTGAAGCAGACATTCCCAGGATGGCTGCGGAAGCCCCCTCCTTGGAGGTGCTCAGGCCTTGAGTAACCTGGTCTGGTGGGAGATGTTCCTGTCTCTTGTGGGAGCCTTTGAACTAGATGATCTTTAAGGTCTCTTCCACGTCAAACTGTTCTATGATAATGCAACCCACACAACACTCTTCAGAAATACAAATGGAGACTCTACAATTCACAAACTATTAAAGCAAGGAGACATCATAGCCTCTTCTGTGCTGATCTCTGCAGAAATTGGTCAGTACTGGTGCAAAAAAAAAAAAAACAACCAAACCCCAGACCCTGGGGTTTGTACTACTGTCAGATTGGTCTTATTGTGGAACTGCAAAGCCTGCCTGCTGAGAAAGAAGCAACTCATCCTAAAATTGGCTTGCTACCTTTTTGTCTTTGAAATGTTCTGAGTTACTGCAAAGCTACTCCAGCTAAACCTCAGCATTACTAGAACTAAACAGACTTAATCTTAATCACACAAACCCCAAAATCAACCAGCCACCCCCCAAAATGTAGATAGAGAACAAACAGACAAAGTTTCCACTTTAAAAAGGAGAGAAAACCACACCTCTCTTTCAGGTGATATTGGCTATGTCTGGATTTGATAATTAGAATGCTGTGAATAGCAAAGGCTCAAAAAAAACATGACAACCAGGAAATGTAAGCAGCATTTTTTTTTTAAATAATCTTTTAAGGGGTTTAGATTTTGTTTTAGGGTTTGTTTATTTGTTTGTTTAAAAATGTGTTTTGTTTTGTTGTTGTTTTTCTGAAAAAGTTCACATTGCCAAGTCTCTTCTTTTGGTCTCCAAGATATAAGTGTGGCAGCTGCAAGGCTCCAACCTGGAGTGTAGCTGTTGGCTGAGCCCTTCAAGGTTGCAGGGCTTTGGGAAGTTATGGAATCATAGAATAGTGGGGTTTGGAAGGGACCTCTGGAGATCATGGACTCCAACTCCCCTGACAAACCATCATCACTTAGGACAGGTCAGATAGGAATGTGTCCAGATGGGTCTTGAAAGACCAGAGAAGGAGACTCCACAACTTCTCTGGGCAGCCTGCTCCTGGGCTCCTGCACCCTTGTAGGAAATAAGTTTTAGCTCATGTTGAGCTGTGTTCCAGATTGTACGTACTGCCCTTGTCCTATCAGAGGACACTATTGAAAAGAGCCTGGCTCCTTCTTCTTGACACCCAGTCCTCAGATATTTATAAACACTGTAAGATCCCCTTTCAATCTTCTCTTCTTCAGGCTAAACATTTCCAGGGCTCTGCTTTTTCTCATCAAACAAATGTTTCAGTCCGCTCATCATACTCATTGCCTTCACTGGACAATTTCTAGTCTATGCCTGTCCATCTTGAACTGGGGAGCCAGATCTGGACAGAATATTCCAGATGTGGTCTCACCAGGGCAGAGTAGAGGCACAGGATAACCTCCCTTGACCTGATGTCACACCACAGTTCTTTGCTATTTGTCATTCAAACACATTTAGACAAAAGTTTCAGCTATTCTTCAGTCACAGACAGCATCTCCATCTCTGTGAAGCTATCCTACTTCCTGCTGAAGAACCAGTCATAACCAACAGCAGGGAGTGTTTGGATAGACTCTTTTCAATTTGTTTTTCCTTTTTTTTTTCTTCCCACAGTGTATGTAACTTTGCTTTTTCCTGTAATTTTTTAATTACTTTTTTTGCACTGCAAGGAAAAGCAAACTACCATCAAACAGAAGCAGAACAACCTACATTTGCTCAAAAGCCAAGAGAGAGTAGCAATTTTCACCTCTCTCCCTTGCAATTCCCACCACTTCTGCTACTTCAAAGCCTGGTGGATTAAAAATCAAGAGAGCAAAGCTGAGCTCTGGCTTGAAGAGAAGCCCATCTTCCTTCTGCTTGGGAATTGCATCAGAATTCAAGACAACCCACATCTTACTGTGGACAAAATTAAGTCCAATCAAGGCAATTTCCTCACTGACATTATTCAAACATGGCCACAATCAAATTGAGGAGAAAGCCAAATGAAAAACCCAAGAACTAAAGTCGGAAAAACTTCAAGGATTTCAACCCCTCCTGCTAAAGATGGATGCCTTGCAGTATATTATGCTCTGTTCTGTAAAATTCTCTGACTTTTAGCCATACTCATAATTTTAAGTGAATCATGGACTCTACTACCTTCTACAAAAGCTTAAATCGTACTAAGTGATTATCTTTGCCTGTAAGAGCACTTAGAATCACAGAATGGTAGGGGTTGGAAGGGACCTCTGCAGATCATCTATTCCAATTCCCGTGCCAAAGCAGCATGATGTAGGCCAGGTCAGACAGGACTGTATCCAGATGGTTCTTGAAAGTTTCCAGAGAAGGAGATTGTGCAGCCTCTGGGCAGCCTGCTCCAGGGCTCCATGGCCCTTACAGGAATGAAGTTTTTCCTCATGTTAAGGTGGAACTTCCTGCGTTCCAGTTTGTATCCATTGCTTCTTGTCCTATCACATGATACTACAGATAGAGCCTGGCCCTTTTCTCTTGACACCCACCCTTCAGATATTTGTAAATATTGATATGATCTCTTCTTAGCCTTCTCTACTCCAGGCTAAACAGCCCCAGGTCTCTCAGCCTTCCTCATCAGACAGATATTTCAGTCCCTTCATCTTCCTCATAGCTTCCCTTGGACACTCTAAAGTATATACCTGTCCCACTTGAGCTGGGGAGCCCATTTTTTTTTCAGGATACAGCACAGCAGTATTGAGAACAAACCTTAACAAAATAAAATAAGGACAAAACTTGCACTGAGAGATACAGATCCAGTAACAACATTGGGAATGGCTCGAATTCACCCTAGCTTGTGACTGTGGGCTACCCTTGCTTGAGGTTCTGAATCCTAAACTATTTCATTTTGAAAAGTGTGCTATGGAAATTTGTCAGTAACATCAGCTACTTCAGAGATTTCTGATAAACCTCACTAGTCTTTCAGTGGACACAGTGAAAAATACTTAGTATCTCTGGACTTAGTCAAGTGCTTTTTTTTTTTTTTTTTTTTTTTCCTCCCCTAGAATCTTAGAGTGGTTTGGAAGGAACATTAAGGATCATTTAGTTCCAACCCCCTCCCATGGGCAGGGACACCTCCTACTAGACCAGCTTGCTCAAGGCCCCATTCAACCTGGCTTTCAACACTTTCAAGCCTGGAGCCTCCACAACTGCTGTGAGCAGCCTGTTTCAGTGCCTCACCACCCTCATGGGGAAGAATTTCTTCTTGTATCTAATCTAAATCCACCTTATTTCAGTTTGAAGTCATTATGCCTCATCCTTTCACTCTATGCCTTTGACAAAAGTCTCTCCGGACCTGCTCTAACATTTTCACGTACTTCCTGTGTTTGGGACTCCAGAATTTGACAAAATACTCTGTGTGGTCTCACCAGAGTAGAATAAAGAGGCAGAATCCCCTCTCTTCACCTGCTCCCATGCTGCTGGGGGTACAGCCCAGGACACTGTTGGTTTCTGGGTTGCAAGCACACATTGCAGGCTCATGTTGAGCTTCTCATCACCCAGCACTCCCATATCCTATCACTCTGTCGTTCATTTCACACTTAGACTTTATTTGTGTTTTTCATTATGCCTCACCTTTCTAGCTTTTGACCAGCTGACCACAGAAGTCCTGGTCTGTTTCATGAGCCTGCCATAGAGTGGCCGAAAAAAAATTTACTGCACCTTTCTGATCTGACAGTGACTTGCAGTCTTCAACTCCAAACCCTGAGATCTAGCAAGATACCACAAAAATATTGCTTTGCCACTCACCCTGAGACAGTTTCAGGAAACAAAGCACACATGTAGATGCACCTATGGCATTGACATCAGGGGTGCACGTTAAAACAAAGCTCTAGGCAGCAAATTAAGTGCACAATATACCTGCTCTCTCCACCTGACTGAAAGGTATGAGGAAGCAACAGCTGCGATACTATCCCAAATCACAGAATCACAGAACATTAGAGGTTGGAAGGAACCTCCAAAGATCACCGAGTCCAACCTCATAAAGAACAGAATGACACAAAGAGCAGAATGACAGCTGAATCTCCACCCTGCCTGCAAATTGCAATGAGTGGTTCCATGCCTCACCTTTATTGTTTGTTTGGTTTATTTTTCATAGAATCATAGAGTCATTTCAGATGGAAAAGCCCTCCAAGACTATTGAGTCCAACCATAAACCTAACACCACCATGGCCATCATACCATGTCCTAAAGTGCCATGTCCACACATTTCTTGAACACCTCCAGGGATGGTGACTCCATGACCTTCCTGGACAGCCTATTCGAATGCCTCAACAGTCACATAGCAAATAAATTTTTTCCTAATCTTCACCCAAAAACCTCTCCTGCCACAATTTCAGGCCAGATGCCCTCCTTCTACCACCTGCTACTAGGGAGAAGAGACCAACACCCACCTCACTGCAAGCTCTTTTTAGTGAGCTGTAGATAGCTGTAAAGTTTCTCCCCAGTCTCTTCTTTTTGAGGCTCAACAACAGCAGTCCCCTCACCATTCTGTTCACACATCGCATACACTTCTTTGTTGGGACAAATGATAACTCTGTAAATATCAGAGAACAAAGAGAAGAGCAAAGATTGCAGGGAACTAGTGCATCATATATCCCATCTGGGGCAAGAGTTGAAGCCTCCAGAGTTTACTCACCAAGAGTCATGCCAAGAGAGCTGTGCCCTCATAAGCTTCCTGGCATAGGAACTGTTGTCAGGCAAAGCAATGAGGTTTCCAGTGCCGCAGGAGGGATGTCAGACCACAGGAGCCACCAACTACACAGTCACCTAGTTAGTTCAAGTGCAATTGTAGTCACTAATAGCTGCTCCTCATGTATATCTCCATGGTGTTGGAGCCTGGGAGATATCGGTTGACATATTGTGGCCTTCTGAGGGGTGAGAATTTTGAGTCAGCGTCTGGTTCTGCTACACATTCAAGTGCTAACTTTGAGGCAGAGATGCTCACAGATCACTCTCTCCTCCATAGAATCATTTTGGTTGGAAAACACCTTTAAGGTCCCTGGGTGATTGAATCCTCCATCCCTAGAGGTGTTCCAAAGACACAGAGATGCGGTGCTGAGTCTCATGGTTTATCAGAAGACTTGGTAGAGTTAGAGAATGGTTGCAGACAATGATCCTGGGGGCCCTTTCCAACAGAAACAATTCTGTGATTCTGTGGTGTGCACCTCCCTTCCTCAATCCTTGCTACTCACATAACAGGTTTGGTACCATCCCACTGCCTCATGCATAGCTGATTGCACTCTTCACTAATTAGTTGCTCACATAGCTCTTTGTTTTCTTCCCTGTTGCCTTTCCTCCTACGTTTTACTCCCCCTTTTTCCGCCTACTTTTACATAATTTTCTCTAGTCTTGTACCTTTCAGCCAGCTATAGCAGAAAGTGAAATGCTTTTAGCTAGCAGACTTTCCCTTTTTCCCATGCCAGTGTTCTCTTCAAACCCAGACCCACACCTCTGGGACCATCTTTTTTGGATCTAATCTGTAATCATCCTCCCAAACACAACAGGAGGAGTATGTTAATTTCTCTAGCTACTGATTGTAGAAGCCAGCACTCCTTCAGCCACTCCTGGCATTTCTCATCTTGCCAATTCTTCTGGAAAAAAACCCAAAATGTCAGAAAATGCAAAAGGTTTTACCCACATGGGCAGGTTACCAATGACAGCACCTAGAAAGCACAGCAAACAAAAAGTAATTTAAAGTTTAATCCTTTTTTTTGTTTGTTTGGTTGGTTTTTTTTTTTTTGCATGGGAGGGACAGGGCATGGATTATTAGCTGCACAGTTGTCTTCTGTCCTTTCCCACAAAGTCAGATATTCTACAAAACCAAAAGATAATTTTCTGTTTCTCATAATAGTACAAGAAATAAATAGCCATAAGGTTAAAAGGTGCCACAGCTAAAAAAATCACTTCCTAGAGAAACTAGACTGATGTGTGAAAGTATGAAATGACTAATCAGAATGAGAAGAAGGAAACAGAATAAAATCTGGTCTCCAGATGACAACCAATGGCTCCCAAGTCATGCCCAACTTCTCCCATGGAATCATAGAATCACAGAATGCCTTGTGTTTGAAAAGACCTTGAAGATCACCTAGTTCTTAAACCTCCTGCCATGGATAGGGATCATCCCACATAAGGGTGAAGGATTAGGTGGACAGACTAGTGCCTGGAGATGTGGCCCATCACATGGTTCCTATGCTGATTGAGAGGAGTCCTGCTTCTAACTATTAGGACAATGTTATTCTTTTGAGTTTTCCACAGGGTTTACTCCTCTAAAAGTTCTTCTAGCTTTTATGTTTGCTACCATTACTTTGCTCCATCAGTGCTGTCTGCTCCTCTCTGCTCCTCTACATTGCAGCTCTGCAGCAGAATTTAGAGTCATTACCCCAGTTTCATGCTACAGCAGACCACTGGACCATGCTGCCTAGAGAGATTGTGAACCTTTCTTCTTTGGAGACTTTCAAAATCCACCTGGACAGGGTCCTGTGCAACCTGATCTACATGAACCTGCATTTAGCAGAGGGGTGGGACTTGATGATATCCAGAGGTCACTTTCAACCCTACCTTTCTATGATTCTGTGATTCAAGTACCCTGAGCGCTACTATGCCAGCAAACAGGAGAGCCTACCTTGAGCAATGAGGACACACTGTCACCATGCATGCAAGAGCTTGCTGTTCTCTGGGGACTTACAAAGATCAAGTCAGGTCTCATTAAATATTTAGGATCTTAATGTCTTAGTGATTTCAATAGACAAAGAATCATCAGAAGAGAAAACAGTGGTCTGTGCATAGTCAGATGGGAATTTAAGGCTTTGTGGAGCATAAAAGGCTCTAACAGAGTGTGTGAAGAGAGCAGGCAGGAGAGCTCAGCTCTGGTGCTAAGGCAGAAACTTCATCCCTTTCCATGGAACCACCTCACTTCCTTAAAGCAGAAAACAGAGGAGAGTTGCTACAGAAGTCTTGCAGCTGAAAGCAGGGCCTCAAGATTTCACTGTGAATAAAATATCCCTTCCAACTAAATGAGGCTCAACACCTGCCATTCTCTAGTCTCCAGTCTTTGTTTTCCCTAGTAATGAACAACATTGTAAGAATAGTTGTAGCTTAGAAAAGGAATTAACCTGCAAACAAAGGAGAAGCTTAATTAAACACTGCATGAAAATAAAAGAGAGGAAGTATAGGTTAAGAAAAAAAAAAAAAGAAGAAGAAAAAGAAAATAGAAAAGGCAGCTGCACAGACTTAATTCCAATTTCCCCACTTGTAGGTCATTTTATCCACTGTAATTTCCTTTCTGTTTTTAGACGAGTTTGTTATTGAGGCACTGCCCATTAATAAATAGAAAGGGCTTTGTTGATTTCTACTAATTTCTACCTTTTCTAATGCTTTGCATGATGAGCTATCTATAAAATAACAAAAAAAACCCAAAAAAAACCCCAACAACAACAACCAAAAAAAAGGAGGCAAAACAGATTTAAATTAGACTTTGGAAGTGTGCCATTTCATAAACTTTTCCCCAGAGAGCTTCTTCAGCTAATTAAACAAATGATTGTAAAATACTCACAATGTCAACCCTGGCAACTTATATGCAAAGTATCTACATGAAGTCATGGTTGTTTAACCAAAGACAGTGTGAAAGCCAAGCACAAACCTCAGGCCATAAGGAGGCACAAGCTTCTTAAAACCATGGGTAGACTGCGGAGAGACAAAGGACTTTGAACATCCCTGCCGACAGGCTTAGGAGCTAGAAAGTATAGCTATGCCCATCTGAAAACCTACAGAATCAAATAATCATTTTGGTTGGAAAAGCTCTTTAAGATCACCCAGTCCAACCATTCTCTAACTCTACCAAGTCTGATGCTAAATCATGGCCCTCAGCACCACATCTCTGTGTCTTTTCTCCGTGTCTGCTCCATGCCTTGGCAGCAGTACTAATGAGAAAATACTTCTGAAAGGGTAAACTGAATCCAAAACATTCCTTCAGGAGGAATGCCAAGATCCTTGTTTGTTTTACTTGCTGTGCAAACATTTTCATAATCCTTATCAATACAGTCTGTAGAGGGAATCTTTTAAAACAACCAGCATGGACTCCATGGTCTTAAAGGCCTTCTCAAACTGAAATGATTCCATGATTTTATGATTCTGTGACTTTCGGTACCTGAAAGAGGCCTACAAGAAAGGTGGGAAGAGACTTTATACAAGGGCTTGTAGTGACAGGATGAGGGTGAATGGCTTTGAGACGAAAGAGGGGAGATTTAGACTGGATATTAGGAAGAGGGTTGTGTGACACTGGAACAGGTTGCCCAGGGAAGTTGTGGATACCCCCTCCCTGGAGATGTTCAAGGCCAGGTTGGATGAGGCCTTGAGTAACCTGGTCTAGTGGAAGATGTCCTTGTTCATAGCAGGGAATTTTGAACCTGATGATCTTTAAGGTCACTTCCAATCTAAACCATTCTATGATCAGTATCTTGATCATGACACTGACTTTTTCTTCGGCTCCATGCACAGAAGCTACCAGGTTGCTTTTTGTATTGTGCTGGCTATTGCTAGATTGCAAGCTGTTCATGGATCAGAATCTGATAAAATGAATCAGAATCTGCTGAAATCATGTAGTAGACACCAGCACTGGAAATAGTCAGGACATAGGAATTAAGAGTGCATGCTCTGTTACATGATCAAAACACATTAAGGCATGAGAAAGGCTGAGAAATGTGTGACTGGAAGCATCTGTTAAAACCATTCTGTTTGGTTCTGTCACATTTCCTTCTAGCAGCACAGCACCAATTGTAGATCTCTACCACTGAGCAATCTGAAATTTGAGTGAACAAAATCTTTAAATTGTTTGGTATTTTCCCATTTCCCTTGTGAAGTCTTCTCAATTTCAAGACTACTTCTTTCCTCCAAATGTTAGCTACAATCTGTAGAGGCTCTAACCAAAATGATGCATTGACTTCTTTTTCCCCACCACTTTCAACTTCATCAATCTACAGAATTCGACTTAGAAACATAGAATCATAGAACTGTTTCAGCTGGCAAAGACCTCCAATATCAGTGAGTCCAACCTTCAACCTAAGACAAACATGGCCATTAAACCATGTCACAAAGCGCCATGTCCACACATTTCTTAACCACCACCAGCATGGTGACTTCACCATCTTCCTGTTTCAATGCCTGACCACACTTGCAGCAAATGAATTTTTCCTAATTGCCAACCTAAACCTCCAATGGTGCAATTTCAGGACATTTCTCCTTCCATCGTCTGACACTAGGGAGAAGAGACCAACCCCCACCTCAGTTCAGCTTCCTTTCAGGGAGCTGTAGAGAGGAATGAGGTCTCCCCTGAACCTTCTCCAGACTAAACAACCCCGGTTACCTCAACTGCTTCTCATCAGACCTGTTCTCCAGACCCGTCATAGATCTGAACACAAAATATTAACCTAATGTACCTCTTCCTTAGCAACGGCTATGTATCAGGAAAGTGCAGACCATAATAATGCATCTCGGTCTAGAAGGACAATAAAATATAAATAAGCTTGTTACAGCTCTGTGGCACACAGGATTCCACTGTCAAGGGCCTTCATGAATTTAGTAAACCTCATATATTTTTTTTTTCCCCCTTTCCAGCACAGATGATTTTGAAAACTTATGGGTGCACATTCCCTTTTATTCCAGCACATGAAATGTAATTGTTTACTCAGGAACAGGATTATTTTGCTGCTACTACATTTGTGGGTATCATTCAGACATGCACATGTCCGTGCAGTGCCGTGCTCCTAATGAAATCAAGATGAAAGCAAGAGGTAGAGGAAATCTAAAGAGGAGACTGCCTTAAGAGCACTCATAATTGTAGACATTTGTTAATGAAGAAAGCAAAAGTAATTCCTTCCAGCAAATATCTGCAGTGACACAAGGAATATGCTTGCTACAGATCAGCCCGGGCTGCATCCAAAGCAGCATGGGCAGCAGGTCGAGAGAGGAGATTCTCTGGTCTGGTGAGATCACAACTGAGAGTTTCATGTCCAGCTCTAGGGCTCCCAACACAAGAAGGACATGGAACTGTTGGAGTGGATCCAGAGGAGGCTGCAAAGGTAATCCAAGGACTGGAACACCTCTCCTATGAAAAAAAGTCTGAGAGAGTTGTTCAGCCTGGAGAAAAGAGGGGTCTGGGGAGACCTTAGAGCAGCCTTCCATTATTTGAAGGGTCCTTCAGAAGAGCTGGAGAAGGACTTTCAAGAATGTGTACTCAAATCACAGAATCATAGAATGGTTTGGGTTGGAATGGACCTTAAAGATCATCCAGTTCCAGCCCCACTGCCATGGGCAGGCACACCTTCCATTAGACTGCATTTGCTCAAGGCCCCACCTGACCTGGCCTTGAAAACCTCCAGGGAAGAGGCATCCACAACCTCCCTGTGCAACCTGTTCCAGTGTCTCACCATCTTTACTGGAAAGGGTGCCTAAATCTGACTTCAAGTTTAAATCCCTTCCCATAGCACAGATGTCCTTCTGAATAGATTACATCATATCATCAGGATTCCTCTGTAAGAAATATCACACACAGTGAATAATCCAAGGTCACCAATGTGCTTTAAGGATATTCAAGGGCCAAAACAGGCTCTAAACCCAAAGATTTTAGAAAGGATTAGATCATAGACCCTGGTGGATATCTCTTGCTTCCAACAGTTACCAATTCAACCTGGGATGATTCCAAGAGTCAAGCATCGTTTAAAAAAATTGCTTACCTACAGAAAATCCTCCTGCATAGCTGAACAGCCATAAAATGAACATGAAGCTCTTTGTTTCAGCGCTGTCAACACCAGTAAGTCTCAGCCTAACATGATTTGCTTGTGTGGGAAATCAGTTGCCTGCTTTTCTGGAGCTCCACAGCTTGAGTCTGATGAATTTCAACCAGAGCACATTAAACTTGCTCATTGACTAGTAAGATAGTTCTATGTTTTATTGTAAGGCAGACAGACCGCACCACTGAAAAGCCCAGTTCTTTGTCACTTGCTCTTCCTAACCCTGTCTTCACCAAAACATCTATTTTTCAGAGTTCGTTACTAAGGGCGACTAAGTGTTCATTAAATACATCATAGATGCAGTGAAAAAGAACAACCATAAACCCCAAAGAATCCTACAATACACTAGTTCGGAAGGGAATTTTAAAGGACATCAAGTTTCAGCCCCCTTATAGCAAGCAGGGATATACACAACTATATCAAGTCATTCAGAGAAACATCAAGCCTGACCCAGTTGTGTCCACAACCTCCCTAGGCAACATGTTCCAGTGTCTCACCACACTCATAGTAAAGAACATATTCCTAATATCCAATTTAAAGCTACCTTTCTCTAATTTAAAACCACTGAAGAAAATATTTTCCAGGAGAAGATGCTATAGATGTGACATCATACTCTACCACTGCAGGTATTTTTGCACATATGCCACTCAGGAATCCAAGTCACAAGTCTAAGAATCTCAAATATTTCATTAAGTAAACACAACTGTCATTATCATCTCATAAAATCATAGTTCATTGGCAGTGAAAACTCTAGCAGACACTGAGAAGTCATCTACTTGATGGCAGGAAGGCTCTGCAAGGGGTCTGGTCAGGCTGGATCAATGTGTTGAGGTTAATAGTATAAGCTTCAACAAGACCAAGTGTTGTGTCCTGTACTTTGGTAGCAACAACCTCGTGAATGCTCCAGGCATGGGACAGGCTGGCTGCAAAGCTGCAAACCTGGGGGTTTTGGCTGACAGCTGGCTGAACAGGAGCCAGCAGTGTGCTCAGGTGGCCAAGAAGGCCACCAGCATCTTGGATCAGAAAAAGTGTGGGCAGCAGGAGCAGGGAAATTATCATGCCCCTATACTCTGCACTGGTAAAGCCACGCCTGGATTATGGGGGTCAGTTTTGGGCCTCTCTCTCCAAGAGAGACATTGAGGTGCTGGAATGTGTCCAGATAAGACTGATAAAGCTGTTGAAGGAACTGGACAACATGGCTGGTAAGGAGCCGCTGAGGGAACTGGGGGTGTTCAGCCTGAAGAAGATAAGACTGAAGAGAGACCTCATTGCTCTCCACAGATCCCTGAAAGGATGTTGGAATGAGGTGGAGATCGGTCTCCTCTTCTCTTTAGTGTCAGGTGATGGAATGAAAAATGTCCTATGTTGTGCCAGGGGAGGTTTAGGTTGGCAATTAGGAAAAAATTGTTTGCTGCAAGAGTGGTCAGGCATTGAAACAGGCTGCCAGAGCAGGTGGTGGAGTCACCATCTCCAGAGGTGTTCAAGAAGTGGATATGGCACTTTGGGACATGGTTTAGTAGCTGTGATGGTCTTAGGTTGATAGTTGGGCTTGATAATGGTTAGATTGACGACCTTGAAAGCTTTTTCCAATAGAAACAATTCTGTGATTCTGCATATAGCACAGGATAGAAGCAGCATGGCCAAAGAGGAAGAAGATGACATTCTGTGGTTAAGCTCTTGCAGTGTGGCAGAGGGCTCCTGTCAAAAGTTTTTGTTCACACTGTATACCTTTGGTGTCTAGTGGAAGGTCTCTGGGTTGGTCAAATGAAGGCTACTTATGTCTCTCAACTAAAGTGCTGCAGACCAGTCTTACGCCTTTTAAACAGGTATAGAGTGTAGGAAACCAGTGGACTTGAAATCTGACCTCTCACATGGTTAATTTGCCACCTTCTCACATTACATAAATTCAAACCTAACAGTTTTTCTCATCCTGCTTTTTTTCTTTTCTCTTTTCTTTTCTCTTTTCTTTTCTTTTCTTTTCTTTTCTTTTCTTTTCTTTTCTTTTCTTTTCTTTTCTTTTCTTTTCTTTTCTTTTCTTTTCTTTTCTTTTCTTTTCTTTTCTTTTCTTTTCTTTTCCTGCAGTCCTGCAATGACTCAGAATTAATAGCAGATGACAAACTGGACCATGTACCAAGAGGGGAAAAGTCACAATAAAAGCTCCTTCCCATTAATGCGACTATTCATTCATGTGGCCACTATTCCCACAGGGAAACTGGCCATAAATTATGTATTTGACATCTAGTTATAGATGATTATATCTGACATAATGAAGTCATAATGGAAGGAGTTTGCACATTGTTTGGTTATTAAGTGCCCATTTCTTGTCCCTGCACCAGGTGCAACGGTGATAGGGCCATACAAATCATCCAGAAGAAAGGCTAAAATGGGTTTCCTCACTGATAAAGCACCACACGTGTTTATTAATTTAGCAGGTTGTCTGGTGTCTCCCCCATCTGCTCATTTAAAACAGTTACTTGCCCTATAAATATTTCAGAAAGACAAGTTTAGCGAAAAAAATTAGTCTAGCAGAAAAGGAAAGTAAAAATAATAATGAAAGGAGGAAAAAAAAGAAGAAGTGTTTGAGAGCCACCAAATGGGTTGGGTTGGAAAGGATCTTAAAGATCATGCAGTTCCAAACCCACTGCCATGGGCAGGGGCAATTTCCACTAGACCAAGCTGATTAAGCTCTCATCCAATCTGGCCTTACACACCTCCAGGGAGGGGGCATCTACAGCTTCCCAGGGCAACCTGTTACAGTGTCTCCCCACCTTCAATATAATGAATTTCTTCCTAATCTCCAGTCTAGATCTACTGTCTTCCAGCTCAAAGCTATTTTACTTCACCCTGCCACTCCAGTTTTCTTGTAGGCTCCCTTCAGTTACTGGAAGGCCACTCTAAGGGCTCCCCAGTGCTTTCTCTAGGCTTAACAGTCCCAACTCTCTCAACCTGTTTACATAGGAAATGCTCTCCAGCCCTCTGATCATCTTTGTGGCCCATCTGTGGGCCACCTCCAACAGTTCCATACTTGTGTTGGGGGCACCAACACCGGACAGGTAGAGTCTCATGAGAGGAGAGCAGAGCAGAGGGACAGAATCCCTCCCTGTCCTGTCTTTGGATGCAGCTCAGCACTGCATCTGGGCTGCCAGAAGCCATTGCTCATGGTAAGTTTTTCATCAGCTGACAGCCTTAAGTCCTTCTTTTTTAAGCCTGATCTCAAGCCACGCCTTCCCCAGTCTGTATTTGTGTTTGGGACTGCCTCAGCCCAGTTCTTGTGCTGAGAAAGGTCTCACACTGACAATGGTCTCACACTGTGAAGGGTTTCATGCTATATGAAGCACTGCACTCCATATTTTTTTCCAAGTTGAATTATTTCAGCAGCTTTTTTTTTCCAAGCTGATAATAGGACATTCACTTTAGATTAGTGATGCTTCAGGGTGCACCACCATAGCTGACTCTGCTTTCCAGCTGTTGCCGCTGTCAGAGGAGTGAAACCTTCCATCACTTGATGGCGAGTGGCACATTTCAGCACAGTGGAAAATGAAACCTACTGTCAAAAGAATCTCCTGAATGGATGTCTCTGTCCATTTGGAGCTTAAGCGGTTGCACAGCAGTGACGAATGGCCTACAAAGAATAACATTTCAAGGCATCTTCAAATCCCAGCTAAAGCGTCACAGAATGGTAGTGGTTGGAAGTGACTTCTAGGGATTGACTCTAATCCTCACTGCTGGAGAAGGTTCACCTAAGGAAGGTCACACAGGAACAAATTCAGGTGGGTTTTGAATACCCTCAAAATTAGAGACTCCACCACCTCTCTGAGAAGGCTGTTCCAGTGTTCCAGCACCATTAAATTAAAGTAGTTCCTCCTCGTGTGTAGATGGAACTTCTTATGTTCAAGTTTGTGCCCCCTCCTTCTTGTCCTGTTCATGCTGATCTCCACAGCAAAGGTCCTTTATAAGAAATCTCTTGGGGGAAAAAATAATTTTAAAAGCACCTTTTTTTTTTTTTTNACCCCAAAAGACTGAAATATTTTCAAGTGTAAAGACTTTGAGCAGTTCCCACCAGCAGACTGGATTTAGCACTTCTCCTTGAGAGACTTTGTTAGCTCCAGCTTTCTGCTAGAGTGAACACTGTTATCTTATAAATAAACAGCAGTGCCCTGAGGTGCCCCTCTGCAAGGAAAACACACATTCCAAAGAATAAGAGCAACAGTTCAACACCACACTGAAAAAGAAAACAGCAAACATCAGGCAATTAACTCTTCCTGAGTATGGAGAGCTACAGCATCTAACAAGCAAGCAGAATTACAGGCTGGCTATAAGATCTCCAGCAGCTTTGGCTGCTCTTGCTATAGAATCATAGGATCATGGAATCATAGACTCACAGAAACATAGAATGATGTAAGGGTTTTGGTTGGAAAAGCCCTTTCAGATCATCCAGTCCAACCATCCAACCATTCTCTAACTCTACCAAGGCTGAGGCTACTGCATGGCCCTTGACACCACATCTACACAGCTTTTAAACACCTTCAGGGATGGATATTCAACCACCTGCCTGGGGACCCTGTCCCAGTCTTTGAGAACCGTTTCAGCCAAGAATTTTTATTTAATATGCAACCTAAGCTTTCCCTGGTGCAACTTCAGGCCATTTCCATTTGTTCTTTCATTTGTTTTGAGGGAGAAGAGACCAGTCCTCACTTCTCTCCAATCTCCTATCAGCGAGTTGTAGAGAGCAATGAGGTTGCCCCTCAGAGCCTTCTTTTCTCCAGACTAGACAATCCCATTTCCTTCAGATGCTCCTCACCAGACCTGTTCTCCAGACCTTTCATCATCTTCACTGCCCTTCTCTGGACATGCTCCAACATCTCAATGTCCTTTTAGTGAGGGGCCCAAAACAGAATCCAAGGCTCAAGCTGTGGTCTCACCAGCGCTGAGCACAAGGGAACAATGATTGCCCTTCCCCTGCTGGCCACACTACTCCTGACCCAAGCCAGGATGCTGTTGGCATTTTTGGCCATCTGGGCACACACTGCCTCTTCTTCAGACAGCTGTCAATCAACATCCCAGGACTTTTCTCCTGGGCAGCTTTCCAGCTGCTCTTGCCCAAGCCTGGAGGGTTCATGGGATTGTTGTAATACAAGTGCAAGACCCAGCACTCATTTTGTTGATTCTTTTACATCTGCAGAAGCTGAAGCTCACAACTGTGACTTACAGGAGGGAAAAAATACCACAATGCCTTAACTCAGGCCCTGGCTAGGGAAATCTGTACAGAAGGGTGACATCTTGACATCTTTCTTTATTTGTTCCTTATTTCTAGTACTGGGATCAACACAGAGCTTTTTTAATCAATTAGTATTTTGGAAGTGTACTGACTTTGAGCATATCAATCTCCAAGACAGCTACTCTCTGAGCTTCAGCTTCGAAGGAAACCTTTGCAAAGCTCTAGCTCAGGATGGGAGGATAACTCCTCAGATAGCTTAGATTCAAATGCCAGGCATATATTTTGTGGTTAATATGATTCTATCTATTTGATAAAATCTGCCTCTATAAAGTTTTATAAATTGTTTTATTGTGTGGATTCAGTGAGTTTAATTCACTTATTTGCTGTGTTTTAGTACCTGGCAGAATTTCAGTCTAAACACTGAATGTAATTTATTGCCATCTATAATAATTCCATAAAATCCCTTCCTAAGCCAGAGTATCAGCATCAGTATCAGCATCTAGGACACTTCTTGCTATCATCAGTAACTGGGAATCCATTTTAAACACAGGTTTAAAGTTCAGTCTGTGTGAACCCAATCTCAAGGGTCAGCTATCCCTGGAATCATCCTACATATACTTGAGGTAAACAAGTGCATAAAAGTCATGTCCTGATGTCCAGATGATCAGATTGAGAGGAATAATAGAATCATAGAATTGCTTCAGTTGTAAAAGCCTGTAGAGAAACATGGCCAGTCTCCACTGAGGCAACAGTGGCAACAGCAAAATCCCCTTTATTACAGACAGAGCTACTTTTTTATACTATAACACAGACAGGGCAGTAACATAATACAGATGACATATAACCTTGTTTCTCTGACAGACTCTTCCCCTCCATGCCTTGTTTTTTCCCCCATGGCCATCTGGCCGGCTACCTTAGGTCTCCCATTATCTTAGCCTTCTCTTCTCTTCTCTTCCACTCCTGGAACTCCTGGGAACCAGCACAGCATACTTCTAACACAGCTCATTATTTTTCTTTCTTGCATTCCCACAAAAGCCCTCTAAGATCATTGAGTCCAACCACCAACTTAAGACCACCATGGCCATTAAACCATGCCCCTAAGTGCCATGTTTCTTGAACACCTCTAGGGATGGTGACACAACTACCTCCCTGGGCAGCCTGTCCCAATGTCTGACAACCCTTTCAGCAAAGAAATCTTTCCAAATGTCCAGCCTAAACCTCCTCTGGTGCAACTTGAAGCCACTTCCTCTTGTCTTTTCACTCTTTTTTAAGAAGAGGAGACCAATCCCCACTTCACTTCAACCTCCTTTTGGGGAGCTGTAGAAAGCCATGATGTGTCCCCCAGGCTACTCTTCTCTAGAACGAACACCTCCAGTTCCCCCAGCTGCTCCTCACCAGTCCTATTCTCTAGGCCTTTCTCCTGCTTTGTTGCCCTTCTCTGGACACACTCCATTACCTCTGTAACTTTCTTGGAGTGAATGGCCCAAAACTCAACCCAGAACACAAGGTGTGACCTCATCAGTGCTGAGTACAGGGGGACAATCCCTTCACTGGTCCTCCTGGTCACACTGTTTCTGATGCAGGCCAGGATGAGGATAGCCTTCTTGGCCACCTGACCACTCTGGTGGCTGATCTTCACTCATGCAGCACCCCCAGCTCATGGTTAGCAGTGCTTTGTTTACAGAACTAACTGTAAACCAGCCTCTAAATTAAAACGGGTATGAGGAATAAGAAGTGTCCTGACACAAAATGCTGATTCAGACTCTCATTTCCACGAAGTGATTTGCAGTGTTGTTACCATGCTACTGCACAGAGCTGTGGCTCAGAGTAATCACCCTGTAATGCACAGTGACACTAATGTACTAGTAAACTACTGGAGTTTATTTACTACTAGCATCAGGACTCTGAAAGGCAGGTAAAAACACCCTGAATGCAAAGCTAACGTGTGGAAATGTCATCAGGGATAAATTTGTTTAAAAAGGAGAAGGAAGAGGCAGTTACAAAAATAAATCCACCAGCTGAGAATTGCAATGTCCTAAGCCTCACAGGAGCACTAAAGCTGTGTAGGTTTTGAATAATTTGGGAAGGAAAGATGCTTTTATCTCTCTACCCTGGCTCTACATCCATTTATTACAATTAAAATTGTACAGTGGCTTCTTTTTGCCACTCTAAGTGCAACATTGACCTGGGCCTGGTGTTCAGCTGAGTGTGAGGGAAAATGCAGGAGAGAAATGAAAAGCATCAAAAGCACAGCCAACAGCATTAGTACTTGATGTCATCATGCTGCTCTTTTTTAAAGAGTTCCATCTAATGGAAATGTGGAAACCAATGAGCGCTTCAGGACAGAGGTGGTTTTGCTTTATTTGGTTAAAACAGCTCTTGTGGTTACAGTATTAAATAGAATACTCCATCTCTCTTCCCTAGTATCTGGTGATAGGATGAGAGGATATGGCCTTAATTTGCTTCAAGAGTGGTCAGGCATTGGAACAGGCTGCTCAGAGAGGTGGTGGAGTCACCGTCCCTGGATGTGTTCAAGAAACATATGGCCTTGGCACTTTGGGACACGGTTTAGTGGCTATGGTGGTGTTGAGTTGACAGTTAATGACTTTAGAGGTCTTTTCCAACTGAAACAATTCTATTATTCTATGTTCTAAGGTGTCAGAAAATACATCCAAAAAGACCTCAAACTTTCTAANCAGCAGATGTGTAAGTAGAGCTACACATGCCACGTCCCAGGGCCAGAGGAGAACCTTGTCCTTCCCCCAGGAGATAGTACTGACTGCTGCATGTTTAATATCCCCCAGTCACCCAGTTAACAGACATGCATTCAGACCTGCTATCTGTATGGCCCTCTCTAATTAAGTTACACAAGGGGGTTCAAGTACTTTCGCCAGTGTGTAGCAGTAGCAGAATCTGTCCTTCCATTCTGAGCAGCTCAGAGACTTTACAAAGACTCTCAAAGGAGGATGGGGAGGCCCTGGTGGAAGTGGTTAATGTACCAGTTTATGTTGCATAAACTCCAGTTTACCTTCTCTGCAAGTGCTGCAACTGTTCTGCCTGACCCACTTTGCTCTGCTCCTGATGGCAGTGCCATTCATCTTGCAGAGATACCCTCGTGAGCAGCAGCTCTCATCTTGGAAAAAGCATGGTGCAACATCTTTGGTGTCTGCTGTTTCGCCATCCTTGAGACTTCCATAGCCTGCTCCAGACTCCACAGCAAGGATTTACACTGACCTATTCTATGTAGGCTCTGAATCATCACATCTAAGAAGGTTCTGGAAGTCATAATTGATTCTGTCTTCCTGAAGTGGTCTGAGAGAGAAGCCAAGTGAGTTAATCTGACCACAGAACTGTAGGTTTTCAAGAGGCTTAGAAGAAGCTGGTATCTCAAATGTGTGTGTCAAGTCTCCAGGATAGTTCACTTAAAGCTGAATGGAGGTTGTGAACTGCCAGGAGATTGTACATGACCAGACCAGCTCACAACAAGGACAGATTTGGAAAGAGGATGCTGAATCCACCATCCTCCGCCACACAGCACATGGTTCTACCTTGCAGAGATGCACGAGGAATCACCAAGGAATAACGATGCAGAGACAGCTTCTCTGCAGTAAGAGTCAGTTCCTTCATTTTGCTTCCAGCAGCAACTAAGCAAACACAGTCACACATACAGAGGGAAGAATCCCAGCAAAAGGGGACTTGATATAGTTACAGATCTGGCCACATGACTGCTGATGGAAAGGCTCCCTCAAAACTAAGGGAAGCATCCAGTGTGGGACCACTAAGATTGTGAGGGCAGTGGAACTTCTCTCATGAGGAAAGGCTGAGAGAGCTGGGGCTTTTCACCTTGAAGAGCAGGCTGAAACAGAATTTTATTAATGCTTACAAACATCTAAGGGATGAGTATCAGGAAGATAAGGCCAGTGGTCCCAGTGACAGGACAATGAGCAATAGGCACAAATGTAAACATAAGAAGTTCCATCTAAACGTGAGAAGGAATTTCTTTACTTTGAGAGTGGCAGAACACTGGTGCAGGCTGCCCAGAGAGGTGGTGGGGTGTCGTTCTCTGTAGACATTCAAAATGTTCCTGAACACATTCCTATATGACCTATTTTAGGTGATCTTGCTCTGGCAAGGGGGTTGGACTCTTATCATCTTCAGATGTCCTTTCCAACCCCTGCCATTCTGTGACAGTGTGCTTTAATTTAGCCCATAAAGTCCTTGGGCTATTTGGAGTAGCAGGGTTGGGAGTCACAGCTGCAGTTCACTGACACAAAGGTTTTTCTGTCTGCCAGAACTTTTGGGATGGATAATGAAGTGAGGTGTGGGAGACAGGTTGCTTCACATTATATAAGAGCAGCGTGTCAATCCAGATTAGTCTTGCATTGACACATTGCATTCTTCAATTACGAGCCACAAGTGCACAAAATCACACACTTACAGACCTACACATGTGGGGCAGGATGGTGACAATCACTGCCAAGGTCAACCTCACACTTTTTCTACCATGGTACCCTTTGTGGAGAAGGAGAAAGGAAAAAAAAACAAAAACCCAAACCTAAGCAGTTGTTAATCTGAGATAGACAAATTGCATTTAGCTGGAGGTACCCTCAAAGATCATCTTGTCCAACCCACATGCAGGCAACAGGGACACCTGCAACTAAAGAAGGCTGCCCAGGGCCACATCAAGTCTGATCTTGAACATCTCCAGGGACAGGGCCTCAACCACATCACTGAGCAACCTGTTCCAGCATTTCACCACTCTCATAGTGAAGAACTTCCTCCTGATGTCCAATCTTAAACTCCCCTGCCTCAATTTCAAACCATTGTCCTGTCACCACAAGCCCTCCCAAACAATCTCTCCACAGCCTTTCTGTAGGTTCTTTTCAGATACTGAAATGCAGGTCTAAGGTCTCCCCAGCCTCCTCTCTAGGCTGAACAGCCCAAATTCTTTCAGCGCCCAAATTCTTTCAGCCTGTCTTCATAGGAGGAGTGCTCCAGCCCACTGATCATCTTTGTGACCTTCTCGGGACCAACTACAGCAGGTCCATCTCTTTCTTGTGTTGGTGACCTCATAGCTGAATACAGTATTCTCCATGATAACAAACTTTGTCTATCCACTTCCCTTTTCTTCTTACAGAACATTTGCTGTGTTTGAGGTCCATACAGATTTCAGAGAATCACAGAATATATTTAGCTGGAAGAAAACTCAAAGGTCATCCAGTCCTACCCTCCGCACACCACTGAAGGGTCAACACTGAACCATATTCCTAATCACCAGGTCTATGCACTGCTTGAACATCTCCAGGGATGCCCTCTGTCCTGGGCGGAACATTCCAATGTTTGAGAACGCTTTCAGTGAATAAGTATTTTCAAACATCCATCCTGAACCTCCCCTGGTACAACTTGAAACCTCTGGTCTTGTCACTTGGCATCAAGGAGAAGAGGCTTCCCTCTCATTGCCTTCAGGGAGTTGTAGAGAGCAATAAGGTCTCCCTTCAGCCTCCTCTTCCACAGACTGAACAACCCCAGCTACCTCAGATGCTCCTCCTAGGCCATGTGCTCTTGGCCCTTCACCAGTCTGCACCTCAGTGTCATTCCTGTAATGAGGGGCTCAGAACTGAACACAGGACTCAAAGTGTGGCCTCACCAGTGCTGAGTACAGGGGGATGGTCACCTCTCTGTTCCTGCTGGCCACCGTGTTTCTAATACAAACCAGAATGCCTTTGGCCTTCTTGGCCAACTGAGCACACTGCTACTCATATCACTTGACTGTCAACCAGCATGCCCAGGTCCCCATGTTGCAGCTTTCTAGCATTTCAATTGCCTAATGTTTCAAAACCATGTCCCAAAGTGTCACACCTACATGGTTCTTGAGCACCTCCAGGGACCAAGCCACCCCTCCATATACCTGTTTGATTTTAGCCAAGCTACTATCCATTCCAAGAAAGATAAGTGGTCATTTTGATAGCCAACCTGAATAGTGACAAGCTAATTAAAAGGAGCAAAGGGAGGTGTAAAAATTCTGCACCAGCACAGATATTTGCTCTTGGACCAATGCCAATACTGGGGGTTCATCACAACGCAGTCAGGGGATGATGCTTTAAACACGGCAGAGATATCAAGAGCTCACATTCATACCAGTTTATGTGCATTATTCACAAAAGCCATCTATCAGTTGGTTTATTCTGGACTTACTCCACAAGTACTGGCTACTAGCATTGTTCCTGAGGGCAATAAACTCACCACAATCTGAATCATTCTCTAGAGTGAACAGATGTCAGCACTAGCTCTAGAAAGAACTCTGAGCAAAGGCAATGCAGATTGAATATAGGCTTAAACCACCTCACAACCATATCTGTACCTCTACTCACCTGAGGTGCATTTTAGCATTTTGCCAACAGCCCCCTGTGCCTGTGCACTGCCATGAAAAAAGGAAGGAGGAAGGCAAAAGGCAGGGTCTAAGGTATGCTGCAGAAGGAAACCAACAGGAAGAGCAAGCCAGCTTTTGAACAAGACAGTACATTCAAACCTATGCAATGGGACTCATGGGATATTGTCATCTCTCACACAGCTCTTGAAGGAATTCAATTGCTCTGGAGCATCCTTGGATGGAGAGTGGGACTTTTGCCATGGAGGCTCTATGAACACATGAATGATGGAATCTCAAACCACGGATGGGTCATAATGCAGGTGCAAGGAGGCTGTCTCTGACTCACCCTTGGATGGCAGTCTCTCCAGATCTGAATCAAGGTGGATCGGTGGGGCAATGTAGGAAACCTGCCCATGGTGAGCCTGCCCTGTGGACAAATAAAGGTTTTAGTTCTGCTGTTTCCTGTGGATTGCTAGCAGGGGGACAATTAAAGGAATGGCATTTGTATGGCACTAGACTCAAACCAGGCATACAAGGGTTCTGTCCTATCTCACACTTTTCACAGTGAAGCTCCATTTTCTGAAGACACTCATTGAAAAGTTGAAAACACTTTCATTCCTTTTGGATTTTCCATGCAGATGTGGGTACCACACTGAACTTTAGCCATACCTGCTATACCACTATCACATATGCTCTGCACATCATTCTCTTGAAAGGCATTATCATAGAATCATGGAACCACAGAGTGGTTTGTGTTGGAAGGAATCTTAAAGATCATCTACTTCCAAACCTTCTCCCTCCTCCTTCTTCATGGACAGGGACACATCTCACTAGACCAGATTCCTCAAGGCCCTGTCCGTCCTGGCTTCAAACATATCCAGAGAGGGGGCACTCATGACCTCCTTGGGTAGCCTGCTCCAGTGCCACACCACTATAATGGGAAATAATTTATTCCTGATCTCTAGTCTCAATCTCTCCTCTTCCAGCTCAAAGCCATTGCCCCCCATCCTATAACAACAAGCCCTCATAAAAAATCCTTCCCCAGCTCTTCTGTAGCCCATTTCAAATACGGGAAGGTCCATCTGGACCCTTTTCTTCTCCAGGCTGAGAGCCCCAGCTCTCCCAACCTGTTTCCACAGAGGAGGCACTCCAATCCTCTGAGGATCTTCATGGCTGCCTCTTGACCTGCACCAACAGTTCCATGTCTTTTTTGTATTGGGGGCACAAGAACTGGACACAGTACTCTATGTGGTGGTATGCCACAGAAGACAATCAAATTCCTGGATGCCCTTGCAATCTGTTAATCCCTCTTTGAGAAAGCAGTAAGCCTTTCTGTGTCACAGCAAGTTCTGAAGGAAGTGTGCCATGAAGTACAATCACATCTGTTTTTTCCCACCTGCACAAGATGCAGGCGTGGCTTTGCAGAGCATCGTGTTGCTTTCCACCTTTTTTGCCTCCTAACACCATAAGACAGTTTCCTAGTCTCCATTCTTCTTCAGTAATTTGGAGGTAATTCCATCAAGAAACTTCTGCTTCCAATCAAACCCATGTTGTTATAATTCATCTATTTACCAGCACAATTTGCAGGGCTGTTAATCTCCATTTTTTTTCTAAACACGGAAAGTTAATGACACATAGATTACAATAACAGTTGAAGTAACCTTCCTGTTTCAAGTAATATTCTCGCTGCAATAAAAGCAGTTGATTCCTCTTAGGAGACACATTCCAAATAATTAATACAGCTCCCTGTTGGCATTTGCTGTTGTTGCTACAAGCAATTTCCAAGCTAGCATCCCAGGCAGCGGAGCAGCAGAACGGTCTTCAGGATTCTTTGTAATGACACCCAGGAATACTGTGGGCACAGCAGGCTGCTGCACACAATATGCTGAAAACATATCTTCAGGGAGATAAATATTAATGGAGAAAGAGGAGAAAAAAAATACAGGAGAGAAGGATCCAAGGAGACCTTAGAAGAACTTCCCAGTACCTTAAGGGGGCTACAAGAAAGCTGAGGAGGGAATTTTCACAAGGGCTTGTATTGACAGAATGAGAGGGAGAGGATTTAAGCTGGGTGGGGGGAAGTTTAGACTGGATATTAGAAAGAAATTCTTTCCATTGAGGGTGGAGAGGCACTGGAACATGTTGCCCAGGGACTTGTGGTTGACCCCTTCCTGGAGGTGTTCAAGGCCAGGTTGGATGAAGCTTTGAGCAACCTAGTCTAGTGGTAGGTGGACGATCTTTATGGTCCTGTTTGACCCAAACGATTGGGATTCATTTTCTAGGCATGAATGCCAGCTTAGCTGCTTTTCAAACTCATCATAGTTTTCCCACACAAGGAACAAAGACTCTTCACTGGTACATGTGGCCCAAGTTATACATTCAGAATCAAGACACCTTGTAACCCTTCTTTTTAATCATCAGAACCACCTATTTCTTTTGATTTTACTTAAAAAAACCAAAACAAGTGGGGTTTTGTGGCAATAGTGACATCTGAAAGGGTTAAGTCAAGGGAGGAAAGGTGGGGGGCGGGGTGCTAAAGCAAGCCCTGGTACACAAGCATATGGAGGAAACGTTAGGTCAGGAGGCCAAACTAGAGCAATCACCTTTCTGACTTTAATTGTATTAAAAGGTTAGCCACTGATTTTATTAAAATCTCCACAATTTTACTGGATGGTTCCTTGCAAGACTTGAAGACTGATATGGCTGGTATCATGTGAGTGCAGCTCACACTGGCCTCAAAGACAGACAAGTTTTACCACGTGACATCAACTCCTAATCCCTCTTGTATGAATTTTGCAGCTGCAGATGCTTACTTCAAGTCTTGACTCTAGGAATGAGTGGTTCCAGAGGAGCCCATGAAGATGATCGATCCAAGGGCTGGAACACCTCTCCTATAAACAGGCTTAGAGAGCTGGGGTCACTCAGCCTGGGGAAGGAGTCTTGACAGGATGTGGCGTAATGGGTTTAAACTGAAAGAGGAAAGATTTAAGCTAGATGTTAGGAAAAAGTTCTTTACAGTGAGGGTGGTGAGACAATGGCACAGGTTGCCCAGGGAGGTTGTGGATGCACCCTCTCTGGAGTTGTTCAAGACCAGGTTGGATAAGGCCTTGAGCAATCTGTTCTAGTGGGAGGTGTCCCTGCCTATGGTGGGGTGTTGGAGATGGATGATCTTTGAAGTCCCTTCCAACCTAAACTGTTCTATGACCCTGTGAGTCCCTTGAGCAGCCTTCTTGGATTTGAAGAAGTCTACAAGAGAGCTAGGGAGGGACTTTTTACAAAGGCTCGTAGTGACAAGATGGACAACAACGGCTTTAGGCTGCAAGAAGATGAACTTATTTCATATATCAGTAAGAAATTCTTCCCCATGAGGGTGGTTAGAAGATTCCAGTCTTCATCTCTGCAATTCCAGAACACCACTTGAAAAGGCAAATGTGAAAGTCTTAATGAAAAAAGAGATTACATAAAAAAACAACCACTCCCTTTCCAAATTGCCTGGTACTTTAGCAGTTCTTTTTCTGCATCTTGGATCTAAGCTGACAATGATGCAGCTTTGGGAGATGAGACTCGGCTTCCCTTGGCTCCATGTTCATCTCTCCAGATCTCAAGACTTCATTTTTACCCTCACAGCTATTAACTCCTGAATCTATTTGATGCTAGCTTCAATCTGAAGAGCTGCCCACATGCTAACCAATTTTGACCTGGTATCCACACTTACAGGAAAAGAAATGGTTGGTGTTAGGTCCTCCCCAGCTTTTGCAGGGTGCTCCAAAATAACTGCACCTCTTTAAATAAAGTGGCTTACTTTTTAGTTATTTAAAATATTTTTTTTTTAATCAACACAAAAAACTAACAAGGCAGCTTCTGACAAAATACCAAAATTCCAAAGGTCAAGATGTCTCTGTTGCTGAGTGAAAGTTGAACATGTCTGGTGTCCCGAGAGCTTTCATGGTCTTCTCTAAATCCCACCCCGACTATAACCATCTGGTGTTTCTGCAGCCAAATTCCAGGTAAACAAAAATAAAGAGCAATTAAACATAATCGACAAAGTAACATGTGACGAAGATGCCAATTGTGTACTTAATCTCTAAGGTAGTGCTTCATTTGCCTCATTCCTCTTGCTGGTGAGGTCCTGCCACCAACATGGTCAATGACTATGGCTCCCTGTGGGTGGTAGGAGCAGAGAGAGCAGCCTGCAACAAGGGACAGTGCTAGAGACAGCCTTTGGTCAATCCTTTGCTTTTATTTATTTCATACTTCAAAGATTCAGAACTAGCCAGTGCTGCATAAATGTAGAAACCATCCCAGGGCAAAGAGCAGAGGTGACCCAGGTAGCTACAAACTCCTTGTCTTCTGCTCATGCCACCTCTCTCAATAAGGACAGATATTTGGCACTCATAGTAAGCAGGCCATAAAAACATGGTGTGGAAGTAGGAGGGAAATAAAGGGAAAAAAAAAAAACCAAGGAAGATTATAACAGGAATCTGGGGAGCAAAACAGAGGTATGACCTTGAAAGTCCACCCAATGATATGGTCTTTCTTGGGTTGAAGAAAAGGGGGAGATGATTGCAGGAGGCTAGAAAATGTCCTGATGCATCAGAGACATAATATATATAAAAAGCCAATAAGTTAGAAGGAAATGTTTTCTGAATACTGAGGGAAACAAAACAGCTTGGCCTAAGGGATTTAAAAAACCCTTAAAAAAAAAAAAATCTGGATCATCATAGAGGAGAAAATAAAAACAACCCTCCCCATATCTTCAGAAATCTGCCCCTAAGAGATTTCAGTCATCTAAAGATATCACAACAGAAAATCACAGGGGAAAAAAGAAATCTGTGATTGTATGGAGCAAACAAGGAAGGTAGCAACAAAGCTGTTTCACTTGTTTATTTGTTGAAAACCAGTTGTCCTAGTCCTTTTATGAAACACAGAATCACAGAATGACTTGGGTTGAAAGGGACCTTAAGAATCTTCTAGTTCCAACCTCCCTGCCATAGGCAGGGACATCTCCCAGTAGACCAGGTTGCTCAAGGCCCCATACAACCTGGCCTTAAACACTTCCAGGGAATCATCCACAACCTCCCTAGGCAACCTGTTCCAGTGTCTCATCACCCTTATTGGAAATAATTTATTTCTAATTTACCCTCTTCCAGCTCGTAGCTATTGTGCCTTATCATAACACTACAAGCCATTGTCAAAAGTCCCTCCCAAACTCTCCTGTAGCCCCCTTAAGGTAACGGAAGGATGCCCTGAGGTCTCTCCAGAGCCTTCTCCTCTCCAGGATGAAAAGTCACAAGTCTTGAAGCATGACCCCACATGGGAGGTGCTCCAGTCTTCTGATCATCTTTGTGGCCTCCTCTGGACTCTCTCCAACAGTTCCAATTTCTTCCTGTACTGGTGGAACTAGAACTGGACACAGCAATCCAGGTTGGGTCTAACCAGAGCAGGGTAAAGAGGAAGAATCACCTCACTCATCCTGTTGCTCATATACCCACTGTTTGTAGCATCTGAGAAGGCAGACCTCTCTCCTGACCCCTTGCCAGGTTTGTAGTGACCATTACATTCGATTGTTCCATAGGACAACTCCTGTCACCATGCATGCAGGCAGGAAACCTTCCTGCCTGGCCCTTGTTCATCTTCCCCATAAGATTTTACTGTGTACTGCCATGGATAAAACCTGACCAGGAAACATGAGACTGGAAGAGTCAAATCTCCAAAAGCAAGGAAAATGAACACCAACAATTACTAGTCTAGAAATAAGCCTTTAAAAATCTATGATGAGGGACTTCCCAAAAATCTCATGATTTGCCTTCTAAAGCTCTGTCACGGGCAATACCATGAAGATAACTCACCAGGCTGGATGGTCCTCACTTTTTCCTCCTGTCCAGTGCCCACAGTACTGCAGTGAGCACTGACAAGCATGGACTCAAAATGTAGTTGTGTTCTGTGCCTGACTCACCTCCAGCTGTGGTAATGACAATCCACCATGATATTCTTTAAGATTTAAAGAAGTATGCCTCAAATTATTCATGTCAAGGGGTGGGAGTCCCCTCTCTTTACTGTCCTTATCCATACCAAATCACTGCAACACATTTTTGTTTACCATAGACTACATTGCTTGTTCAGTTTTTCATGCACTTTCCAGCCTCTTTTGGCATGCTTTTATTTTTCATGAGCTCATCATGGTGGAATGAGGTCCAGAGGAAGGCCACGAAGATGGGGAGAGGGCTGGAGCATCTCTGCTATGGGGACAGGCTGAGAAAGTTGGAACTGTTCAGCCTGGAGAAGGAAAAGTTCTGGGGACACCTTATAGCAGCCTTCCAGTTCTTTAGGCTGAACAATCCTCAGGCTGAACTTTCTCTGTCTGTCCCCATAGCAGAGGTGCTCCAGCCCTCTCATCATCTTTCGAGCATCCTTTCAACCCTCTCCAGCAGTTCTACGTCCTTCTTGTGTTGAGGCACCAGAACTGGGCCCAGCACTGCAGGTGAGGTCTCAGTGGATAGAGCAGAGAGGCAGAATTTTCTCCCTCCACCTGCTGCTTATGCCGCTGGGGATGCAGCACAGGACATGGCTGTTTTCTGGGGTGTGAGCAGATATTGCTGGCTCATGTTGAGCTTCTTATTTCCCAGCACCACCAAGTCCTTCTTCTCAGTGCTGCTCCCTCTCTGTTCACCTATAGTTGTGCTTGGGATTGCTCTGAACAAGGTGCAGGACCTTGCACCTGGCTTTATTTAACCTCTAGAGTTTGGATTGACACACTCCTCAAACCTTTCCAGGTACCTCTCAATGTTAGTAACTCGATACTAGGAAAAAAAAAAATCTTTGCTGCAAGAGTGTTCAGGAATTGGAACAGTCTGGGAAGTGGTAGATATCCCTGCAGATAGTGCAGAAATGTGTGGACATGGCACTTTGGGACATGATTTAATGATCATGGTGGTGTTGCATTGAAGATTGGATTCAGTGCTAGAGGTCTTTTCCAAACAAACCAATTTGGTTTCCAACCAAAACAATCTGAGACACTTTGCATGCTGTAGCCTTTTCCTCATACAACTGAGAAGTTCCATTTCTAAAAGCAGTCTGGTTTGTCCTAGGTGATCTGATCTGTAAAAAGCTCACCATTACTTTCTGGCCACATTTCTGTAATTTTCAAACTGCTAAATGGGATTTTTACAAAAATCTGGTTTGTTATCCAAGTGAAGACTATGGCCCATTTTGTTGGATCACAATTTCCAGGGTCATTACTCTCATCCTCTTCAATTTCCAAAATTAGTCCATTTTTTTCCCTTTTCCTTTTTTTTTTTTTTTTCCCCTCTACACTTGTGAGCCTTTTTTGAACTCTGTAATACAGCAGCATATATAAAAAACATATGGAAAGAGGAATGGAAAATCTTCTAGGTTTGCTAACAAGCTCTTTCAACAGGACCATTAAAAAAAAAAATCATTCAGACCTATCTATTCAGACTTCTCCTGGCAGTCTTTTTTTTTTTTTTTATCTGCCTTTCATCAATGACTATCCTTATGAAACATAATTTCCTTACTGCCCACCCTTTTCCATTTTACATTAAAAGCTTTCTTTTTAAATAAAGCTTTTATAAAGCCATTCCCTAGCTCAGACCTGTCAGAATTAGCACTGATTCTGTCCACTGCTTCATTTATTCATGGACTTTTATGGAGTAGCTCTCTTTCATCTCTACATCTCTCTTTCATCTTTCATTGCCCTTTTAACTCCTTAGGGTAGCAGCAACTCATCTGCTCCCTCTTCTTCTCTCCTTCCCAGGGTTGTTTCCTTATCCTTCCCTTGAAGTTATGTGTGTCTCTGAATACAAGAAAAACCTTTTCTCCAAAGGGTACTCTCAGACTGCACCATCTTTGCTCTCTTCCTGTTTTGCCTCTGATACTTCTTATCAGGAACCATCACAAGCTTAAACCAACTGCAGCAGGAAAAGTTGGGTACCTGCAAGTGTGGCTGTATGTGAAGGGACCTCTGGCTCCTGGTCATGTTTGCTTTCTGTTTGACAAGAGGAAATGGACACAAGTTGGACCAGGGGATGTTTGAGTTGAGTATTAGATGAAACTTTCAGAATGGATTCTGAAAAACTGGAACAGGGTCCTCAGAGAGGTGGCTGAATCCCCATCCCTGAAGGTGAATGGTGCCACCTGCCCCAGTGCAACTTAAGGCTATTTCCTGTCCTCCTATCACTTGTTACTAGGGACAAAAGACCAACTCCCAGATCTCTCCAACCTCCTTTCAGAGAGCAAGAAGGTCTCCTCTCAGCCTTCTTTTCTCTAGCTTAAACAATTCCTGTTCCCTCAGCTGCTTCTCATAAGACTTGTGTTTAAGGCCCTTCACCAGCTTAGTTGCCCTCCTCTGGACTCACTCCAGCATCTCAATGTTTCTCTTGTAGTAAGGTGTTAGAGACCTCCTGATTTCCCTCCACACAGCAGCACCTGAAGGAAGGCTATATCTAAGACTGGCTTCCACCCATGCTTGAGGCAGAGAACTGGCCTCTGGGGCTGCATTTTCTGAGCTTCCCTCCCCAAAACCTTGCCTGGCAGGCTAACCAAACATGGCACATCCTATTATCCTTCCCTTCCCAGATGTGTTCGCTGTGCTATGAAATTCAATTTACCAGTCACCTGCACTGGGAAAGAAGAAAAAAGAGGAGAGGGATTTTGGTGCAGAAGAGACCAAGAGATTTGGAGCAATGCAGTCCTCCAAGCCCTGGGGCAGATGATGAATATTGGTAACCACAAACCACCCTGAATGGGTTTAGCAACAGTGAATACAGCAAAGCCCAGAGAGATTTTCTTGGCCAGCTCTCAAAGATTTAAGCTGATATGAAGAGCACTGTGCCAGCTCCCTCTGTTCTTACTTCACGTTAATCCCAGAAGTCAAACAGGACATTTCAAACTGCCTTACCAGGTCAAGTCAGCCTGTTCTGCCTCAGAGGAAGCTGAAAAGAATTGCGATGGAGAAGTTAGGAGCTGTATCATGAGGAAACTCAGCAAAGGAACAGTATCTGGGGGAAAACCTAGCAAAGCCATCCAGTCAGTCTCCTGCAGAGGCAACAATGTTTTTTTACATTGTTTTGAATGGTAACCGCTCAGGGATGCTCCCTCCCTGATGCCAAACTGTAGGTCTCATTGTTTAAAGATTTATTCCTTCTCCCTTTGGAATCAGAAAATGGTTTTCGTTGGAAAAGACCCTTAGGATCATCCACTCGAATCATTATCTAATTCTACCAAGTCTGGAGCGAAACCATGGCCCTCAGCACCATGTCTCTGCAGCTTTTAAGCACGTCCTGGAATGGGAATTCAAACACTTCTCTGGAGAGATTGTTCCAGTCTTTAAGAACCCTTTTACTTAAGGTGATTCTAAGATCCAAACTAAACCTCTCCTAATGCAACTTGAGGCCATTTACTCTTGTTCTGCCACTTGTTACTAAGGAAAAGAGACCAGCCCCTACCTGGCTCCCACATCCTTCAAAGTTGCTATGCCTGCCTCTCTTAAAGGGAGGAAGAGGAATCCCATTGCCTCCCTATCCCAGATGTTCCTGACTTATATTTACCCTGTTGCTTGCTCTTTTCTTCTTGCCAGTGTTTCTTTAGGGCCTGTTCTTTGCTGCTCTCCTCTCACTCTCACCCACCTTTCTGGTTCTCCATTTCTGTCTAAGCTGAGCACACATAACCAAGGCTGCAGCTCTGTGTTATAGCTCACCCATTTCACCATGGTCTTCTGTCCCCTGGGAAAAACAGCCAGGCATTTCCATCCCCTCCTTTGCAGGCAGATCTGGCAATGAATGCAAGCAGAGGGCAAGGAAGAGCTGATCTGATGGAAAACAACCCAGCCAAAACAGTAATTACTGGTTTCTCAGCGGCTCAATAAGCAGAACCAGTTCCAGTTGCTGTGGTGGCAGTGCCAGATCTGATGCAGAGGAAAGGAGCAAGAACAAAAGAGCCAGGGGTGGGGTGGGGACAGCTATCAGCTTCACCGTAACATGAACTGTGCCTGGGAACAGTAGTAGAATTGTAGCTGGATCTCCCCTCTGGCCCCACACCAGCCTCTCCTTTTACCGCAGGGAGGCTCCCCACAATTGCATCCTTTCTTTGGTGCCTTTCAGACAGCTTTCCATCCACCTGCCGGCAGAATCTGGAGAGCTCCATCTCACAACTCCAGGTCAGGGGTTTTAATGAAAGCCCAATGACATTCCAGCACGTCATGCTCACTGCTCACAAGCAGAGCTTGGGACATAGTCCTGTCCTTCTGTCACTCATGTTGCCCTTGTTCATGCAGGAAGGGGAGTAGTGGGGGAAGAGAAGAAATTAGGCAGTAGTTCTTGCCATGATGAGCTTAAATTTCAGTGGCAAAGCATCTGGGGGGGGATTGTCAGAGACCTCAACTGAGATGCTGGGTAGCATGGTGGGAGACAGATCTGGAGCAGACAGGTAGACCTGTGAGTCACCAGCCTGGATACAGTAATTGAAATGTCTTGTGGTTTCAAATACTGTGTGATGTGATCCAAGAACTTGTCATTCTTGCTCTCCTCCTTTTGTGACAGCCTATGTCCCCTTCAATTCTGCCCTTATTTTCCAGCCTGCAGCATGGTCTCCATCCCCATGTCATACCTCTCCGGTACTGCTTATACCTCTGCTTCAATCCTCTCTTTTTCTCTTCTACCACCTCCCAAGCAGGTGAAACTCATCTATCACAGAGAAGTCAGTCTCCTGGAAGGCTTCAAGAAACAATTCCAGCACACAGGCCTCCTTCTCTGGGTCCAAATTGCAGTCTCTTGTCCAGCTTAATGATCTCCATCTTCTGTGGTCACACAATCTCACACCACATAAATTTAACTCTTATCTCCCATGGGTTTCTGTCACTCCTCCTCACAGTGACTGCAGTCTAGAAAGGACTGACAGACAAGAAGGCATTTAAAAATGTTTTTTTTATCAACTGCTGTCATTAAGGAAGTGCAAGGAGATGAGTTATTTGTTTTCTGAGCAGGTCAGCATGGCCTAACATCATTAATCACTGCTTTTGATCTTCAAGGGGAACCTCAAGACAGGCAGGACAGCCTTGTCTTGCCCTGCTTCCAGCTTGCTGCCAAGCTTCAGCTACAGTGCAGGATCCCTCAAGAGCAGACAGGCTCCAGCCTAAAGTGATGAAGCAATAAATGAGATTAAGACCACACTATTTGATGAAGAAATGAAACAAGGATGCTGATTTTCTTTGTGACCTAAGCCAACAGTATTCCAAGCCACCACATCATTATGATGTTTTTTGCTTCTTTCTCCCCCCTTTTCCCCTCTTTCTTTCTTTTCAAGATAATATGAGGTATGTCTCAGCATGAAGGACATGGCTGCCTGTAGAGAAATTTTGACAACTCCCCTCTGAGTGCTAAAATGCTGTCAGCCGAAAAAAACCTGAGCTGTTTGGGCAAATTGATCCAGCTCTGACAGAGTTTTGCACTGTGTTCATGTTTTCTCTCTCAATCAAAATCCTCCTAAAGGATCCATGTTTTTAGTTCAATCTCACAGAGGGCACAGAAGACAGGAGGCCACCTACTATTGCTGCACTGTCCGTCATGAATCTAGCTGGATGAAGAGTCATAGAATCATAGAACAGAATCATGGATTCATTTTGGTTAGGAAAGACCTTTAAGATCCCACAATATTCTAACTCTATCAAGTCTGGAGCTAAACTGGAGCTCTAAGCACCATATCTCTGCATCTTTTAGACACCTCTGGGAATGGAGATTCAACCACTTCATTGGGCAGCCTGTTCCAGTCTTTGAGAACCCTTTCAGTCAAGAAGTTTCTTCTAATACCCAACCTTAACCTCTCTTGGTGTAACTTGAGGTAATTTCCTTCCCTGCTATCACCTCTTCCTAAGGAGAAGAGACCAACTCCCACCTCCAGCCTCCTCTCATGGAATTGTAGAGACCAATGAGGTCTCCCCTCAGACTCACCTTCTCCAGGCTAAACAACCCCAATTCCCTCCCATCTCTGGAAAAGAGAAGGCTAAAAGGGGACCTTCTCAACTTCTATGAATATCTGAAGGGTGGGTGACAGAAGGATAAAGGCAGTCTATTTCCAGTGATACCCAGTGACAGGATGAGAGGTAATGGATGTAAACTCAGTCACAGGAAATTCCATCTCACCATGAGAAAAATACTTTGGTGAGAGTGTGCTGGAGTCCTGGAGCAGGCTGCCCAGAGAGGTTGTAGAGTCTGCTTCTCTGGAGATCTTCAAAATCTTCCTGGCTGTGTTCCTGTGTGATCTGCCCTAAGTGGTCCTGCTTTGCAGGGTGATTGGACTTCATCATCTCTGGAGGTCCTTTCCAACTCCTAACATACTGTGATTCTGTGATCAACAGGCTTGAGTTCATCTCCAGTGACCAAAACAGACAGGCTACTGATCCAACCATTCAAAGAAAGCCTTACTGAGAATTTTTTCAACAATCATTAGGTGTCAGCTCCCTTTTCCCTAGCTGAGAATATCTCTGTAACCTTTCTGCACCACTGACAATTTTGAATACAATTTTTTGATGATCAAATCCTGAGAGCACTGTAACTGCTTTATAGCAAAGATTAAGTCAGCTGCTGTCACAGCCAGTAAAACACCATCTCTTTCCAACCCTCTGGTTAGGAACTCCAGAAGTCCCCAATGCCATCAGGTGAAGGAGTGCCAAGCAGACCAAAAGTACCTTGAATGCTCCCATGGAGGAGGCATCCACAACCTCCCTAGGCAATCTGTTCCAGTGTCTTACCATCCTCCCTGGAAAGAATTTCTTCCTAATAGCCTCAGTGTCCCCTCCTCCAGCTCAAAGCCATTGCCCCTTGCCTTATCACTACAAGCCCTTGTAAAAAGCCCCTTTCCAGTTTTCTTGTTGGTCCCTTCAGGTATTGGTGATGTTTATCTTTAGTCTTTTCCTACTTTCTGTAAACTCAGCTGGGGGAACCCATGCTCAGTGTAGCCGATACTTATAATTTCTAAAGGCCTGTGCAGCAGAATTATTCATTGATATATTTAAAGCGATCTGAAATCTGTAGCTCACCAATTTTAGTTTTGGTGAAGTCAGCTAGGGTTTAGAAACTTCATCCTGGCCCTTTGCATTGCTTGCCAAAGCCAGGCATGACATAGAAGGTTGCACCATCTGTTCCCTTCACGCTGTCATCCTACACTTCTTTCTTTCTACGCGGCCAAGGACTGAGAAGTTTGCAGTGGGTCAGGAACTGCACAAGCCCACTGAATTCCGAAATAACTGTGCACAGAACATAAGCCAAATACATTAAAACATCCTTCTACAGATCAGATGCTTCATACAAGGTCAAACAACAGCTCTTAGCATCAGATATTCTGTATTTGGAACCTGCATTTTTTAAGGCCCTTCAAGATTGTCTCTGGATTACTTTTATCTCAGTTCCTACAACATTCCTGTAGGCCTCCAGGTGACAGTTTTGATTAGAAGGCTGGACACTGTCTCAGACAGTAAGATCCTGATTGGAACTTCTTGAATAATACATATTAATCCTGGCCTGAGCCTGCTTCACACTGCCTGAGTCATGCTGGCTGGCTGTCCTCTGCAAGGGCCACAGACAGGTCTGCAAGGGCAATGTTCTGTCTTGCCAAGGCCAGCCAAGGATCCCGAGGCATTGCTAGTTGTCCTGAGTTTCTCACATTAGCTGTGTACATGCAGGGGAAAAGGTATGGTATATAACACAACATGATTTCTGATGTGTCTGTTTGGTCCCAAAAAGGATTACAGGGGACATACAGCGCAGCCGAAGGTGAGACCGTGGGGAATGAGTAGTATACCCAAAGCTGGTGTGTTTCAGCCCAGCTGGACATCTTTCAACTACTTCAGCATCTGGCTCCTGTCTTTGCAGTGAAATCATGCTATGAATCATAGAATCATAGAATGGTTTGGGCTGGAAGGAACCTTAGAGATCATTTAGTTCCAACCCCTCTGCCATGAGAAGGGACACCTTCCACTAACACCAAGTTACTGAAGGCCTTGTCCAACCTGCTCTAATCTGGGGAGATCTCACCTGGAGGTCTAGCTTTAGGTCCCCCAACATAAGAAGGACGTGGACCTGCTGAAGAGGGTCCAGAGGACCCACCATAATGATCAGAGGGCTGGAGCAGCAGTTCTATGAAGACAATTTTTCAAGAACTAGAAGTGTTCAGCCTGGAGAAGAGAAGGCTCCAGGGAGACCTTAGAGCTACATTTCAGTATCTGAAGGGGACCTACAGGAAGGCTGGGGTGGGACTGTTTAGAAGGGCCTGTGGTGATAGGACAAGGGGCAATGGTTTGAAACTGAAGCAGGGGAGATTTAGACTGGACATAAGGAGGAAGTTTTGCACAATGAGAGTGGTGAGATACTGGAACAGATTTTCCAGGGATGTGATTGAGGTCCCATCCCTTGAGACATTCAGGATCAGACTCAATGTGTTTCTGTGCAGCCTGTTCTAGTTAGAGGTGTCACTGCTGACTGCAGAGGGTTTGGACAAGATGACCTTTGAGTGTCCCTTTCAATGCAATGCAGTCTGTGAAATATTTTTATATTTATTCTCCTTTGGAGCTACAACCCCTGAGATGCTTTACTGAGAGCAGAGATTTCCGCATTACGCATGCTAGCCATGAGCACCATCTGAAGCTAAACTTCCTCTAACAGGCTAACCCTTAACCTTGCATTTGAATCTTCTGATCGAAGAGCTGACAAACTCAAAGTGGCAACTCAAAGTCTCTGGCCAATCTGGCCTCTGTCAATGACATTAAGCACCCTTCACCCTCTCACAATCTGAGCAAGGAAGAAGAAACACCAGTATATCTGATGAGTTACCTCCACAATGTGTGATTAATTCCTTCTGAAGTCTGAGCTTCATATGGAGCAACAGACCTCATTGGTCAGGAGCCCAGGACAGATGCATGCTTATTGTAGTCATGGAATCACATAATTGTTTGGGTTGGAAAAAAACTATAAGATCACCAGCTACCCCCACAGACATTTCAGAGTTGTCTGGGCTAATGTGAATTTTTTTCCTTTGGTTACAAGCTGATGCATACTTTGTCAGCTGTTTTGGGGCCATGACTTCCAAACATGCACGAAGTCCCTGTGGTCACACATAGAATCACAACATTGTTTCCTCTGGAAAACACCTTAAAGATCATCCAATCCAACCATTTTCTAACTCTGCCAAGTTTGCTGCTAAATCATGGTCCTCAGCACCACATCTCTGCCTTATTGAAAGACCTCCAGGGATGGGGATTCAACAACATGTTCCAGTCTTTGAGAACCCTGTCCCTGAGTGGAGAGGACAGAGTAATTCTGTTTAACCCTTCTTGTTTAGGGTTATATGTAATAGTATTTAATGGAATTGGTGCCACTCAAAGAGAGGTCTAATTTCTAGGTTGGCTCTTTGGGATCAAAACACAGTCCCAATAACATTGGCCACTCCAGCTCTGACTAGTATGAGAGCTTCAGTTGAAGTAACACTGGTTGAATAACTCAGTGACCAAGGATCTGTCAGAAGACAGAATTTCTCTTACAGCTGAGGAGCCCATTCAGAGTATTCCTGGAGTAGCTTAAAGAAAAGAAAGGGAAAAAAAAGAGAAACTGGAAAGAAATTCCAGCCTGGAATTAATGTTGGCACTGCCATGGCAAAGACACATCCAGAACAGCATAAGCTTCATTTTCTAAAGCAAACCAGCTGAAGCCCAAGCAAGCCTAAGCCAAAAGTCCTCTTCCTTTCTACAACCACTGCATGTGAATAGGAATACCACTGAGGAAGGTGACTGTGTAGCTCTCCCTGCCAGTCTTCCATTTCAAAGAGAGTTTGAGTTCCTTTGCACAGGTGACCTCTTTGTGTGGGAGTTCAAGCTTTCATCATCCTTCCCTCCAGGGATGACTTAATTAGAGATGGTGTTTCCTTCTCAAGTTACTGGATTTGTGGAATCATGCTGTTGTTGCTTCCAGGCAAATTGAACAGAAGTAAAGAGGGACAGCGAATAGCAAGGTGGGGAAAATGTGTTGTCCCCATCTCCCCCAACCCCTGCACCCCGCTCCACAAAANGCATCTACAAAAAGGACAAGACTTCACCTTCACAGCAGGCTGGAGACCTTGGCATCCAAACCTGTATGACTCTGTTGAGGGAGAAAGTCCTCTGAAATCTTTTATTTTGTAAGAATCCAGGCAAAAAATCTCCAATTCGTTTGGTGGAGATGAGAGACCAGATTGCAAAGTGCCTGTTCCTTGACACAAAGGCAGCTTTCTGCTCATTATAAATAGAGCTTAGAAGATTTTATTAAGAGGTGAGGCCAAAAGAAGTGAGTGACTGCAAGAAGTAGAAGGTAACAAATATTGGTGTTGTAGATTGAGGACAAGTGCCTACAGTTTCTTCTTTACAAGCTGGCTAGGCAGAGAAGCCGATTTCCCCCAGGTCCCTCAGTCAAACTGATTACAAAGGTTACAGATGACTGGAACAAGCTGAGAGCTTCCAGGACAACCAGAAGAAGAAAACAACTTGTGAAAAAGCCTCTGTTTTTCAGGTGCTTGAAATGACATTGCTCAAAAGCTGGTGCTGAGAAGACATTTCACTGTCAACCTCAAGCAGGTAAAAGTCAGGAGAGACACCCCTCAAATGCTGGGATTACATTCTAGGACTTTTAAGCAAAAAATAAACAAATTCCACAAGAAATAGAAAATTTTATGGACTTCAGGCCTTTACTCACTGTGCTTCTAAACTTTTCCGCAGCAGCATTTTATAGCATCAAAGAATCATTTGGGTTGAAAAATATCTTGAAGATTAATGAGTCCAACTGTTGCCCTAACACCATCCTGGCCGATAAACCATTTCCCCAACTGCCATGTCTACATGTTTCTGAAAAACTCCAGGGATGATAACTCCACCACCTCCCTGGGCAGCCTGTTCCAGTGCCTGACCAAAATCATTCCTTGGCTAAGATCAAGTGGACTGGAGTTTTAAAGTTCCTCTTTTCACTTAGAAATCCAAGAAGACTTTTGCACTCCTTCCACAGGAAGGCTGCAAAGATGTTCAGAGGGTTGGATCACCCTCTATGTGGGGACAGAATGCAAAGGATGGGGCTGTTCAGCCTAGAGAAGAGAAGGCTCTGAGGAGACCTTAGAGCAGCCTCCCAGTACCTGAAGGTGTCTACAAGAAAGTTGGGGAGAGACTTTTTACAAGGCCTGGTAGTGACAGGATGAAGGCAATGGCTTTGAGCTGGAAGAGGAGAGATTTAGTTTGGAGAAATTCTTTCCAGTGAGGGTGGATGACACACTGGAACAGGTTGCTCAGGGAGGTTGTGGATGCCCCATCCCTGGAAACATTCAAGACCAGGTTGAATGAGGCCTTGAGCAACCTGGTCTAGTGGACGGTGTCCCTACCCATGTCATGGGGGTTGGAACTAGATGATCTTTAAGGCCACTTCCTACCTAAACTATTCTATTAATCTGAGATCCATTCCAACCTAAACTATTCTATTGTTCAACAGAACTGAATATTCTGTGATCACAAGGACTGAGTCTGTGGAAAAAAAAACATCCCTCATGTCCTCTGGCATATGAGCTTCACCAGGGATAACCTCCTGCAATGAGGTTAACGATGAATTAAGAACCTCTAGGTGATCCTGCTCTAACAGGGGGGTTGGACTAGATGATATTCAATGCTGCCTTCCAACCCCACCACTCTGCAATTTTGTGTGACCATCTTTAAATAGCTCAAACTACTGGGCAGCTCAAGTCTGCTTGGATTCATGGCACCAGGGGTTGGAGCCATCTACTTTGGTTCTTCATGGTATACATCAGACATATGCACTTAAAGGCTGTGACAGCTTGAGTTGTTCAGCAGGAGAAATCATATTTGAAACAGCATGTCAGGTTTTGATTAAACTGGCAATTAAGCAAGCAAGGAGCAACAGGCCCTGGGGCTGCGGAGCTGATAAGCCAGATTCAAGACAAATGGAAAAATCTTCAGGTGGTGCAAAGGGTTGGAACTTCATTGCCTGCTGCAGGCCTGCACCTTTCCATTCGAGCTGTGGATCTGACCCTCCCATCCTGGAACAGTGCTATAGATGGTAATGAGCTTCAATCAACTGGGAAAGAGACATTGTGCAAGCAGGCAAAACTTGACAGTTTGCAGTGGCTCCCCAGGGAGATGGTTGAATATCCATCCCTGGAGAGCTTGAAAAGAGGCAGGGAAGTGGTGCTGAGTGCCATGGTTTAGCATCCCCTTTGCAGAGTTAGAGAATGGTTGGACTGGATGATCTTAAAGGACTTTTCAAAACAAAATTATTATCTGATGCTATTTTTACTTTTTTTTTTTTTTCTTTTTTTTTTTCCTTGGGTAATACTAAAATGTTCCATGCTAAACATAACAATAAAAAATAAACTAAGACCAATTTAACATTACTGATGACAACAACAGCACCCTTTCCTGCCAAAAAAGGCCAAGTTCCCACAAAATGTTTTGATGTTCTGTCAGTGGGACATTTTCCAACAACAACAATGAAAAATCATTCCAGTGACTGTTGTTTGGTGTGCTGTGAATGTACAGTTTCTTACATCCATGCCTTGGGGTGCTATAAAAACCCCTCAACCTTAATAGAGCAGGAGGTTGAAAACAGCAATGTCTCAACTGTCACTTGGATGACTCCTGTCCTGCCTGTAAAAATCTGTCTCATAATTTTCATCAGGCTGTTGCTCTTTCCTATTCAAAGCAGTAACTTTTTTTGGGAATGTCAGAGGTTGGAAAGCACTCCCTAAGGAAATCAAAACAGTCTAATGGTGTCAGGAGGATTAATTGAGTTTTTGCTTGACTTGAGACTACAGGAGAAGCCTAATTCAGGAAACCTGACCATTCCCTCACAATATTGCTCCCCTGGCTTGGTTTGGTTCAGGCCTTTTGTCTTTCCTATTAAACTTAGTCTTGGTCACCTGATGTTATCCAGCAAAGTCAACATTTGCTATCGTGTCAAAGCTCTTGCCAAAGCATCTTGGCCAGGTGAGGCTGCAAGAGGGAAAATATGTGAAGGGACAGAAATGTATCAATCAAAGAATCCATCAGGTTAGAAGGGACCCTAAAAGTTCATTTTGTCCAGTCTCCTGCAGTCACAGCAGGTACACCTCCATTTAGATTAGGTTGCTTAGGGTCACATCAAGTCTGATCTTGAATGTCTCCAGGAATGGAGCCTCAAGCACCTCTCTAGGCAACCTATTCCAGTATCTTACCACTGTCATTGTGCAAAACTTCCTCCTGAGGTCCAGTCTCAAGTTCCACACTATTGCTCCTCATCCTATCACCACAGACTCATCTAAACCATCCCTCTCCAGCCTTTCTGCAGGTCCCCTTCAGATATTGAAACGTAGTTATAAGGTATTACCAAAGCCTTCTCCTCTACAGACTGAACCCAACTTTCTCAGCCAGTCCCAGTAGGAGAGATGCTCCAGCCCTCTGATCATTTTTGTGGCCTCCTCCAGACACAGTCCATCAAGTCCATGTCTCTCTTGTGTCTCATAGCTGGACACAGTACTCCAGATGTGGCCTCACAAGAGCAAAGAAGAGCAGAGCATAATCACTTCTCTCCATCTGCTAGCCAGTACCCTATATAGGATTTGAAGTGATAAGAGAAATCAGATTAATTAGGTCTGCAGATCATCTTGATACCTGAGCAGAGTCAGAAAAGCCTACCAAATGCTTGCATCATCTGAATTCAGGCATTGCTTGGGAAAGATTCATTCCAGGATTAAAAAACAAACCCCTCCTCTGTCTGGAAATCTACCAAGTACATCACTCTCTTCCATAAAAGTATACTTAGATAAATCACCTTAGCAACTGAGGCACTTTGCAAACCCTTCTTTTTAAAACACACTGACTCATCATGCACCTGGACAAGTTGGAAAGGGAGGCTGAGAAAAATGTTGTGAGGTTCAACAAGTCAAATTGCAAGGTCCCAAACCTATGTTGGGGCATCACTTGGTATCAATCCAGGCTGTGGGACAATGAGATTGAGAGCAGCCTTGCAGAAAGGGACTTAGAGGTGCTGGTGGACAAGAAGCTGGACAAGAGCAATTAATCACAGAATCATTTCAGTTGGAAAAGACCTTTCAGATCATGCAGCCCAACCATTATCTCACTCTATCAGATCTGGTGCTAAATCCAGACTGAAACTCCCCTGGTGCAACTTGAGGCCAATTCTTCTCTTTGTATCACTTGTTAATAAGGAGAAGAGATCAAAACCTGTCTGGCTTCAAATTCCATTCAAGGAGCTGTAGAGAGCAATGAGGGCTCCCCTCAAATTCCTTTTCTTGAGGCTGAACAACCCCAGTTCTCTCAGCAGCTCCTCACCAGACCTGTTCTCCAGACCCTTCACCTGCTTTGTTGCCCTTCTCTGTGCCCACTGCAGCATCTCAATATCCATTAGCTGGACCAAATAGAAACATTTGCAGTGTACATTAATGGGCAATTGCAGCCCAGAAGGCCAATGGCATCCTGGGCTGCATCAAAAGCAGTGTGGTCAACAGATGGAGAAAGGTGATTCTGTCCCTCTGCTCTGCTCTGCTCTGTTGAGACCTCACCTGCAGTGCAGTGACCAGCTCTGGGGACCTCAACACAAGAGAGAAACAGACCTGCTGGACTGGGACCAGAAGAGGGCTTTAAAGATGATCAAAGGGCTAGAGTACCTCTCCTATAAAGATGAGTTGAAGTACTTGGAGCTGTTTATCCTGGAGAAGAGAAGGCTCCAGGGAGACCTTAGAGCTACATTTCAATGTCTGAAGGTAACCTACAAGAAGGTTGGGGAGGGATTGTTTAGAAGGGCCTATGGTACAGGACAAGGGACAATAGTTTGAAACTGGAGAAGAGAAGATTTAGGTTGGACCTCAGGAGGATGTTCTTCACAATAAGAGTGGCAAAATACCAGAACAGGTTGCCTAGGGATATGGTTAGGGTCCCATTCATTGAGAAATTCAAGATCACACTCGATGTGGCCCTGGACAGCCTGCTCTAGTTGGAGGAGTCCCTGCTGACTGTAGGGGGTTGGACAAGAAGATCTCTTGAGAGTCCCTTCCAATCCAATGCAGTCTGTGAGTCTGTCTATACACAGAAGCATGTGAATGACTTACTGCCAATACTACTTTCCCCAGCAGCAGCTTCAGACAGCTCTGGACTTAGTGTTTGATTTCAGCTGCTAAAGGATGATGTCTGAATACTAAACAAGCTGAAATGAAGATCTGAGAGATGCAGGTATGACTTTTACCAAGCCACCAACCATCTCCAGGGTCCTCTAGATGCCTGTACATAAGCAACTCCCTATGGAACCAAGATGAAGTCTTTCTGGAGAAGAGTCTTCTGGAGAATACATAGTCATTGGCTTCAAGTAGGGGGTTTTATCTGTTGAAACTCAGAAATAGGATGAGCCATGACCTTGAAACATATCCTGTATAGAAAGCACCAGTGATTTTCAACAGATAATGAAAGCAACTCTATTAAAAACCTGGATACAGAAGATAACTTTTTTTCTTTAACACTTTGAAATTGCTTGAAAGAATTTTCTGTTGTAGTAGCTGGATCCAGTCTTCATGCACTGAGTACAACAATCTTTATGCTGCTAATAAACACATTTCTCTAAGGAACATCTCTTAGTAAACTTGTCTGTAATTCAGGAAACCCAAGCACAGGCAAGATAAAAATACCCATTTCCTAAATGCTCAAATTGAAGGAATAAAACACCCCAAAATAAATTCAAAGTTAAATTATCCATCTTAAATTTCAGTATGAAAACTACTGGTGATACTGACTTCTCAAACTCCAATTAATCTTTAACTATTAAGCCAGAAGGGAAGAAAGGTTCTTCAGAGCATCAGACAGGAATCTGCAAAGAGCTCAGATCAGTTTGTGGATGGATATGACTACTGCTCGAACTCCCATTCATGGTTTCCCTGGGATGGTTAACTCCTACTGGTCATAGAAACATAAAATTGTTTTGATTATAAAAGCCCTCTAAGATCATTGAATCCAACTGTCAAGCCAACACCAACATGTCCACTAAACCATATCACAAAGTGCCATGTTTACTCATTTTTTTAACCCCTCCTGGGACAGTGACACCCCCACCTCCCTGGGCATCCTGTTTCAGTGCCTGACCATACATTTTTCCTAATATCAAATATAAACCCCTCCTAGCACAACTTGAGACCATTTCTTCTCCTCCTATCACTTATCACTAGGAAGAAGCGACCAACCCCACCTAACTCTAACCTTCTTTCAGGCAGTTGCAGAGAGCAGTGGGGTCTCCTTGCAGCCTCCTCTTCTCCAAACTAAATGCTTCCAGTTCCTTCAGTTGCTCCTCACCAGACCTTGTCTTCAGGCACTTTGCCAGTTTTGTTGTCCTTCTCTGGACCTGCTCCAGCACCACAATGTCTTAGACTCCTTTGGGTTTCTGTTTTCTAGGCATCTGTGTGTGACTACCTGCATGTGTGTGGTATACATTTGCCAGCTTCACTTCTCAGGGATTAATTGGCAGAGGTGTTTGTCATGGTTAAATAATTTTATTTAATTTGAACTGTGTGGAGATATTTGGGCAAAAGGGAAAAAAAATAATTAGTTCCCACCCTCCCCTATAATAAGAAAAAATTGCATTCCTCAGAGACACAGCTGGGTCTAGAACATCACTGAGTTTTATTGTTAAATACGCAATAAGAATAATAAAAGCAATAAAGGTCAATGATCAGTTTCTTGCAGCAAAAGAGTGATGAGCCCAGGACAGGCAAATCAGGTCTCTAGAACCAATGGCAACTGAAATTTATAAAGATCGTTATTGAAGCATAGAAACATCTTGCATGGAAACATCCAAAAGGTTTTATTAGAGGTTTCTAAAAAAATAAATAGAATCATGGAATCACAGAATGGTAGGGGTTGGAAGTGACCTCTGGAGATCATGGAGTCTAACCCCCCTAGCAAAGCAGCATCACTTAGGGCAGGTCACACAGGAATACATCCAAGTGGGTCTTGAAAGTCTCCAGAGAAGGAGACTCCACAATTTCTGTGGATTATTACTACTGTCAGCTCCCTGATAGACAAAGTCTCTTCTCCTGAAGTCCCTGGTCCTTTGTTAGGACCATCTTCAAATTCCTGCTGTCTGCAGACCTTACCTACAGCCTACCACAAGCCTCACAGTTCCCCCAGTTCCCTGTTTGGTATCAGCTGATGTAGATGATCTTTTGACATGACTCACAAAACCTAACAGGCAGCCTCTGCAGCAAGATGCATCCACAGAGGTGTGTGGACATTTGTGGCCAGCCCTAAGTGACAAGGGACAAGAGCCTCTCCTCATCTGAAGGGCAAAGAAATAACAGACTCCTCTAAGCTTCTTCAAGGCAATAGGTCCCATCACAAACTGACTCTGGAGGATCAGGCTAGAACTGTGATGTTAGAACCACAGGTCTCCGGGGTGGATGCATAGGAGCAAGAATCATATTTAAAGATCATATCAGCAAGTTAGGGATGCACAAGCCCTTTTTAGCTGCTTCTGTAGCCATAAGGCTTCCAGAGCAGATGAATTAAAGAGCTGCATGGATGCATTCTGTATTTTTAATAATTATTCTTTTTGCTTCTTTTAAATAAGAGTAGGAAGAGGACAGTAAGGCCATTGAAACAGAACCTTTATCTGGAGAGGACCAGCTTTTACAGTTCTGGATCTACTCACTGAAATAAAGAAACTTGTCACTGCTACATGCCAACTAAGTGTAGAAAGAAACTTTTCACATAATTTACTCCCAACCTAGAAGTCATTGTAAGGGGGAAATTTAATGAAACACCTGAAGGCCATGGTTCAGCAAGGCGATGGTTACTGCCTTCCATGTGCAGATCAGGTTGGAAAGCAATGCACAACTCCCATGGGCACTACCATACACCAGCTAGCCCCACAGACGCTTCAGGGTCATTTGGCCTAATTCAAGTCTTTTTCCCTTTGCTTACTCTCAACTATGTTGGGACCATGACTTCCAAACATGTACAAGGTCACAGTAGTCACAAAGAATCACAGAACTGTTTCAGTTGGAAAAGACCTTTAAGATCATCAAATCTATTCATTATCTAACTCTATCTAGCCTGCTACTCAGCATCACATGTACACAGCTTTTAAACACCTCTCAGGATGGGGATTCAACCATCTCCCTGAGAAGCCTATTCCAGTCTTTGAGAGCCCTTTCAGCCAAAAAGCTTCTTCTAATCTCCAACCTAAACCTCCCTTAGTACGACTTGAGGACATTTCCTCTCCTCCTGGCACTTGTTCCTAAGGAGAAGAGGCCAACACCCACATCACGCCAACCTCTTTTCAGGGAGTTGCAGAGAGCAATGAGGTCTTCCTTCAGTCTCCTTTTCTCCAGATCAAGCAATCCCAGTTCCCTCAGTTACTCCTAAAGGGACCTTTTCCTTCAGATCTTTCACCAGCTTCATTGCCCTTCTCTGGACCCATATTGCACTGTAAAGGTAAGAGAGGATTTCCCTTCCTACATGTCCATTTTAAGGTTTCATCTATCCAACAAAATAGGTGAGAAAGAGAGGCGAGATGTTTACTCTCACAGTGCTTAATCTAAAGAAGCCATCATCTTGAGAAAGTCAATGCCATCAAGAAATATCTGAAGAGAAGCTTCTTCAAAATATCATAAAACGTGCCATTAGAAGGAAAAAAAACGTGCCATTAGAAGGAAAAAAAGGCTGTGAGACCTGGGGCTGTTCAGTCTGGAGAAGAGAAGATCCAGATGAGACCTTATTGACTTCTGTAAGTATCTGAAGGGTCGGTAGCAAGAAGAAGGGGCCAGGTTCCTTTCAGTGGTGCTTGTGACAGGACAAGGGGCAATGGATACAAACTGGAACACAGGAGGTTCCACCTCAAGATGAGGAGAAACTTCTTTGCTGTGAGGGTGCTGGAGCCCTGGAGCAGGCTGACCAGAGACATTGTGGAGTCTCGTAGTGTAGAGACTTCCAGGACCTGCATGGATGCATTTCTGTATGGGATGCACCCATATGCCATAGGTGATCCTACTCTGGCAGGGGGTGTGAACTTGATGATCTCCAGAGGTCCTTTCCAACTCTTACCATTCTGTGGTTCTATGATTCTGACACCATAATAATTTGAATGAAGAAAGCTTTTGGTGCAGACATTTGCATGTTTAGAAGCTGTCAATCTCATTCCATTAGAAAGTACCACTAGATTTTAACATGAAAAGCTCAGTGTGACACCACTCAATATCATCAACTATTATTTACCAGCCTGCTTCTTGTACCCTCTACAGTTGATTTCCTGGCACCATAATTTTTTTCTTCTTTTTTACCCAACATAGACACAACCTCCTTTAAAAGAGGGTAGAAAACCAAACACACACACATAAAACCCCAAAACAACTCAAACAATCAGAAAATCCATTTGAAATCAAACATCCTAATATTTTAAGGAGAAAAAAAAAATACCAACACCTGCTGGAATGAGTTTTTGCCCTTTCCAATGGACAGATATTATCATCAAAGAGAAAATTGGAACTTGATGACAAATTCTGAGGTTTAAATGTCACTCCCCACCATTCTGGTTCAAATTAAAATGAAGATGGCATTAAGAAAATTGTATGGAAGCTCTTCAGCCTGGTAATTTTTCCTAATTAAAAGCTAGAGAAAAAAGACACATTTGGTGACACTTGTCATACAGTTCATATCTCAAAGTAGAAGACTGTTTTGGGTTTAGTGTACAGAAAGATATTTTTTTCATTGCCAGTGAATTACTGTCTTTCAGGATGCTCAGGAAGTTCCCACTCTACATAAAAACTTTCTAACATCTCGCAGAACATCATAAAATTTCAGACCTACCACTAACTCCCACACAAAACACCATCTGAGCAAGAGACAAAGAGTGCAACTGAAAAAGTACATTTTGGACTTTTGGAGAATTGGACGGCTTGTAAAGGACTCCAGAGATCATAGAGTCCAACACCCCTGCCTAGGGCAGGTCACACAGATGGGTCACAACCACAGCCTCTCTGGGCAGCCTGGTCCAGGGCTCCAGCACCCTCACAGCAAAGGATTTTTTTCCTTATGATGCAGTGGAATTTCCTTTGTTCCAGTTTGTGGCTATTGCTCCTTGTCCTATCACAGGACACCACTGAAAAGAGCCTGGCCCCTTCTTTTTGGCACCCATCCCTCAGAGTTTTATAAATATTGATAAGATCTCCTCTCAACTTTCCATTCTCCAGGCTAAAAAGCCCTAGGGCCCTCAGCATTTCTCATCAGACAGAATTTCTAGTCAGTCCTTCATCCTTGTAGCCTCCATTGTACACTGTCTAGTCTGTCTCTCTTGAACTGGGAAGCCCAGAATTGGACACAATACTCCAGCTGTGGCATCATGGGGATAAAGTAGAGAGGAAAGAGAACATCCCTTGACCTGCTGTCCGCACAAGACACCATTGGCCTTCTTGGCCTCAAGGGCACATTGTTGTCCCACGGATAACTTATTGTCCACCAGGACTCCAAGATCCATCTTCACAGAGATGCTCTCCAGGAGGTCAACCTTGAATCTGTCCTGGTGCACAGTGCTGTTTCTCTCCAGCTATTGTGCATACTATTAAAAAAGGCACAAAAAGGGACTGGCTGATCTGTCAGTACAAATCAAAATGTGTATAACGTGGATATTGTTTACCTCTCTAACCCTAGTAATGAACATCCTCCCCTGGAACAGCACTCTGTGAAGTGTGTCTGGCTGCCTTTCTGGAAAACACACTTTAGTTGAAGTCAAGTCATTAGGATCAGTACAAGAGGAAGCGGATGAAATCCAATCGACTGCATTACAGAGGTCAGACTAAATGAGCTAGTGGTCCCTTCTGGTCTTAAAAAAATCTATTAATCTAATTTAATTCTCTGTTCTACTCTTCATACCAGAGTCAATTTAAACTCATTTATATGAAAAGAACACAGTACAGCAGCCTTACACAACACACCATCTTCTGACTGGGCACTTTTAGGCTACCCAAAAGCTTCATTTACTTCCCACCGAGCTCAGGAGGAGGCTTCATTTATCCATAAAGAGAGCTTAAATTTACCAGTAAACCAGCAGGCAGAGGCACCTCTCCCAACACTACACTGAACAAATTTGCACCATAAACTAGACCAGAAACTCACAGGGTCAGAATTGTCAAGGTTGGAAAAGACCTTTAAAATTATTGAATCAAACCATTTTCTAAGTCTACCAAGTCCAGTGCTAAACCATATCTCTCATCACTACATCTCTTCTTATTTGAAACACCTCTAGGGACGGGGATTCAATGACCTCCCAGGCAGCCTATTCCAGGCTTTGAGAACCCTTTCAGTCAAGAAGGTTCTTCTAATGTCCAACTTAAATCTTCCCTAGTGCAACTGGAAGCTATTTCATCTCGTTCTACCACTGTTACTTGGGAGGAAAGAACAATCCCATCTCAGTCTCAGTCCACACTCAGTCACATAGTTGTAGAGTAAGAAGGTCTCTCTGAACCTCATTTTCTACAGACATAAAAACACTTGCCAGAGTACTTTTTACCTTGGATTGGATTTTGCTGCTGATTCTTTCCATGGTGAAGAGCAAAATGCTTTTCATCAATGAAATCTCTTCCAGTTGCTCCAAGAATATTTCTTGTGAATAACTTGTAATACACTCAGTGTTACACCAAGAAATTACTTGGCAGTCATTGTCTATTAGGAAAAGCAGTCACTTACGTGAAGAAAGCAAAAACTAGCCACTGCTGGTAGTCCTGCCAGATGCTCCTGGTAAGCACACAACAAAACACAGAATGGCAGGGGCTGGCCAGAATGTAGTCTCTGAGATCTAGTAAAACTCCCCTGCCAAGACAGGTTCACCTAAAGAAGGGCAGAGGTGAACATGTCACAGAATCACAGAACCTTAGAGGTTGGAAGGGACCTTCAGAGATCATCAAGTCCAACGCCCCTGTCAAAGCACGATCACCCAGGGTAGTTCACATAGAAATGCATCCAGGTTGGACTTGAAAGTCTCCAGAGAAGGAGACTCCACAACCTCTCTGGGCAGCCTGTTCCAGTGCTCTGTCAGCTTTAAATTAAAGAAGATCCTTCATATGTTTAGATGTAATTTCTTATGTTCATGTTTGTGCCCATCAACCTTTGTCCTGTCTCCTCTTTTTCTTCTCATTCAGTTTTCCCTCAGTACTTTGCTCTCCCTGAAGCCTCAGTGTTCACATCAATGTTGTCAATCTTTTACTTATTTCAGGAGTATAACAGTGCTAAAAATCAAATGAATGCAAGCTGATCACAGGATGTCAGGGTTTGGAAATGATCCAACCCCCCTGCCAAAGCAGGACCATGCAGTCTAGCTCAGGTCATAGAGGAACACTTCCAGACAGGCCTTGAAAGTCTCCAGAGAAGGAGACTCCACAACCTCTCTGGGAAGCCTGCGCCAGTGCTCTGCAACCCTTACAGTAAAGAAGTTACCCCTTACATTGAGGTGGAACCTCCTGTGATGCAGCTTACATCCATTGCTCCTTGTCCTGTCACAGGGAGCCTTCCATTCCCCGCCCCCTCTTCCACCCCAACACTCAGCCCTCAGATATTTATAAACATGTATTAAATCCCCTTTCAGTCTTCTCTTCTCCAGACTAAAGAGCCCCAGGTCCCTCAGCCTGTCCCCATATGACATGTGCTCCAGTCCCCTAATAATCCTTGTAGCCCTCTGCTGGACCCTCTCCAACAAATCTCGGTTCCTCTTAAACTGGAGAGCCCAAAACTGAATGTAATACTCAAGATGGGGTCTCACTAGGGCAGAGTAGAAGAGAAGGAGGACCTCCCTTGATCTGCTGGACACACTGATTGACCTTAGCAACTCACAGCATCCTTTACATGCCTCGGATAGAGGAATAACTTAACAGTTTGAGTGGCAATGGAATATGAAGTCAATATACATCAGCTCAGGAAAGGTCTTCTTCATGTGATATGTTGGATAGACCCTATCAAGGGACCATGAATGATTTCTGAGAAAAGACTGAGAGAATTGGGGATTCTTAGGCTGGAGAAGAGCAGGCTTTGATGTTGATCAATACTTAAAGGGTGAGTGTCAGGACAATGGGACCAGGCCTTTTTCTCAGTGGTGCCTAGTGACACAAGGGGCAATGAGCACAAAATCAAACACAGGAAGTTGCATATAAACATGAGGAGGAGTTTCTTTAATTTAAGGGTGATGTAACACAGGAACAGAGTGCCCAAAGAGGTTGTGGTGTCCCCTTCTCTCGAGACATTCAAAACCTCTCTGGGTTCCTGCATGACTTTCTCTAAGTGAACCTGCCTTGGTAGAGGGGCTGGACTAGATGATCTCCAGAGGTCTCTTTCAACCCTCACAAAAGTGTGATACTCTGATTCTGTGATTCTGTGCTGGCATAGCTGTGCTTGATGCTGCCTTTATTTCTTCTGCCTGCAGCACTCAGACAGTCCTTTTTCCATTGCTGTCTGACACATCCACAGATGAAAAAGAATTGCAGAGTTGCCCAGTGCCTGCTCTCTCCAGTGACTCTTAATTTATTCCAGATATTTGAGGGAAGCACAAATGGCACCCCAGTAAGCCAGCTCAGACTGGTATAAAGGCAACTGCTTTTCCCATCTTCTCTCATGGACAGTGTATAACTTTAATAGTTTCCAGCTCTGATGTTCCTTTGCTTCCCCCCCCCCCCCCATCTCCCTTTTAAGTCTCAAGCAGCTGGTACTTTGTGAGAATGCAGAACTCAGAAGCTACATAACATGAAACACCCAGTTTGCCTCTTCTGCTCCAGATTTTTTAATCTCATGTTTCAATGAAATTTGCCTTGAGTCCTTGTTTCCTCTTAGCACATTTTAATCAAGCAAAAGTCCTACTTCTAATAAAGAAATTCCATTTATAGTCAACAATCACTTACATTGTTTTCATGGCCATATCTCACCTGAGCCTTCACCACCTCTGGGATGTATCAAAAAAGATGGCTACAAGGAACTTTTAACAAGGGCTTGTAGTGATAAGATGGGAGGCAATGGCTCTGAGCTGGAAGAGGAAAGATTTAGACTGGACATCAGAAAGAAATTCTTGACATTGAGGGTGGTGAGACACTGGAACAGGCTGCCCAGGGACGCTGTGGATGTCCCCTCCCTGAAGGTGTTCCAGGCCAGGTTGGATGAGACCTTTAACAACCTGGGCTAGTGGAAGGTGTCTCTGCCCATGGCAGGGTGGTATGAGCTAGATGATTTTTCCCATCTTTCAACCCAAATTATTCCATGATTCTATGACTCCCCTTTGGACTCCAGTCACAAACATGTCCTTAAAAAAAAAGCAGCCTTTGAAACATCCAAGTGTAGTGCAGATATTGTGACTCAGAATGCTATGGATACTCGTTGACTGTTCCACCTTGCAACTGCTAGTTATGCATCCTCTCTGAATAGTTTAGACATGAATAAGGAGGTCAGAAAATCTCTCACTGGCAGGAAAAGTAATTCCTCCCACAGCAAATGTCTCCATCTCTGGAGGTATTAAAAACTCACATGACATGGTCCTGTGCAACATGTTTTAGAAGAACCTGCCTTGGCAGGGGGGTTGGAGTCAATGATTTTTGGAAATCTCTTCCAATCCCCACCATCCTGTGATTCTGTGAAACAGAAAGTCATCTGAAGCCCCTGCTCCAAACTTCCACAAGCTTCAGAGGCTTTTTCTGAATCCTGTTTGAGATGAAACTTTCCAGGAACTATGGAATTTTGTCCCAGGAACTTTTTCATTCTATCAACCCTTACTCATGTCCACCTGGCATACTCACCTGAGAGAAATGAATGGAATTATTCTTATTTAAAAAAAAACTTTTCTTCCCACAATCCAGTTCTTTTGCTTTAGCATCACTCCTAAGACATCACCAAAATGTACTTTGAGGTGTGCTTCAGAGTGTCTATTATGTCTTATTTCTGAGGTCTACCTACTTTTCCTTGTCAAGCTGGTGACGGCATCACTAACTAGCACTTCACAGTCCTTTGTGGTTGGTCCGACTTCTCCCAGAACATAGAGATATTCCTCTCCCATCAGCAACCCATCAAAGTCAACCCCATGGTGAGAGTTCAGCTGGATTTCTAAGGATAAGGTTGACCTTTCCGTTTCTCATAAAGGTACCTTGAGTACCTTTCAGCAGGACAGCGTCTGGAAAGCTGACTTGCTGCCACATAATAAAGAATAGGGAGATGGATAAGAGCATCACTACACCTTCCTGAAATGAAGTGAAGGCTCGGTAAGGCCTCCTTCTAGAGCTTCAGTAATTTTGTAGATTTTTTCATAGACTTATAGAATTGATTCAATTGGAAAAGATCACTAAGATCATTGAGTTCAATCATCAACCCAACATCATCACGGCCATTAAACCATGTCCCAGAATGCCATGGCCACACATTTCTTGAACACCTCCAGGGATGGTGACTCCACTACCTCCCTGGGCAGCCTGTCCCAATGCCTGTCCTCTATTGCAGCAAAGAAATTTTTCCTGATCTCCAACCTAAACCTCCACTGCCACAATTTCAAGGCATTTCCTCTCATTCTATCACCTGCTACTAGGGAAAAGTGTCCTCTTTAATCTGAGTATCAGAGACAGCAGTATGAAGGATATCCAATATGTGTCCAGTTTGCTTTTGCTCTACAGCAGAATATGGTATTGCATCCACATTTGCTTTCTTGCCTTTAGTGAGCTAAAAAAAAAAGGAAGGAAACCTGGCATGGCAGATCTGCAGAGTGCTGGTGGCATTGAAGAAGTTAATTAGTGTCACTGAACTAGACTGTAGAAGATGAGTCTCAATAAGTGCTGCTAAAAAATATTGCAGCAGTCATTTCCAGAAAAAAAAAAACACAATCAGCAGCAGATGAGTAAGAAAGAGTGACCAAGACCCACAAGCTGCCATGGTGAAGGTGTTTTCACTGGGGAGCAGAAATAAAGTCTGCTCCTTTTAAAAGCAATGCACCAAAACACCAAGCTGTCGTTACAAAGAAATCATCCCAGACCATGCATGCCAAGCCAGGCTAGTGGACCTGCAGTCAGATCAGAGAAGAACTTCATGAAGCAGAATTATTGCAAGTGTTATTTGATGACCAATTCACTGAGTCAGCAATGGTTTCTGGCAGCCAGGAAGGCAACCATGTGTTGGGCTGCAACAAAAGCAGTGTGACCAGAAGTGCAAGGGAGATGATTCTCCCCCTCTACTCTGCTCTGGTGAGAACTATCTGCAGCACTGTATCCAGTTCTGGTCCAACAAAAGAGGGACATGGAACTGTTGAAGCAGTTCTAGAGGAGGCCACCAAGATGATCAGAGGGCTGGAGAACCTTCTCTATGGGGACAGGCTGAGAGAGTTAGGGCAGTTCAGCCTGAGCAATGTGTTCCATGTCTCACCACCCTCACTGTAAAGAATTCGTTCCTAATCTCCAGTCTAAATCTCCCCTCTTCCATCATACAGCCATTGGCCCTCGTCCTAACCTAACAAGCCCTTGTCAAAAGTCCATCTCCAGATTTCTAGTAGGCCTCTTTCAAGTAGTGAAAGGCTAGTGTCCCCAGGGCTGAACAGACTCAACTCTCACAACAAGACACATGATTCACTCATCACTAAAAATTACCTGTACAAATCTAGTGCTCAAAAGCCATGTCCTGTCCATGACACAGTCCCTCCCTCCTCCAAAGGGTAGCCTTGGATATTCATTTTGTCACCTCTTGCTCCCTACCTCTGGCAAACATCTCAGCCCCAAAGGGCTGGGTTTGGTGTACACTGTTTGCACCAGATTGAGAAGATGTGGTGGATGTCAGGGAGAAAACCCAGTGCTCTTCAATTAACGAAATTATAATTAATGACTACTCCAGGCTGACTTCTCAAATCAAAGAGCACTCTGTAGAAGAGCAAAAGCTGCTGTCCTTCACAGGAAGTTCATGCCTTTTTCCCTAGGCAACCACCTACTGTCTCTGCAGCAGCACATCCCATACTTACTGCCAGGAACAGCCACCTCAGGTTCTCAGACATGTTCCTGTCAAGGTGTTTTCCCACTTCCCAGTGTCTAACAGGCTTATGGGGGGCTGAAGTCTTTGGCCTCCCTTTGTTTTGAAGGTTGGAAGTGAAGTTTGGATTAAGAATTTTGTCTTTTGCTGCCCTTCCACTATGTCAACCAACCTGGCTGCCCACCAGCCCAGTGCCTGTGCACTTCTGCTTGAGAGCCCATGAGAACAGAACCTCCAGCTTATGGGTGTTTGCTTTGACTTCAGGGTATGCCAGTCTTCAGTTTGCAGTGGTAACAATCTATTTCCAAAGAGAACACATCAATATCCTGGTTTAGCTCCTGGATGACTTAGATTGGCCATAAATTTTTTTCAGGCGTTTTCAAATAGATGTCCTATAGCAGTGTCAGTGATTCTGGAGGAGTCTGAGAAGAAATCATCTCACTCTCTACAACTCCTTGAAAGGAGACTGGAGCCAGGTAGGTGCTGGGCTCTTTTTTCCTAGCAACTGGTTGATAGGAGGATCAGAAATGGCCTCAGGTTGCGTGAGAGGAGATATAGTTTGGATATCAGTAGAAACTTCTTGACTGAAAGGGTTCTCAAAGAGTGGAAGAGGCTGCCCAGGAAGATGGTTGAATCCCCATCCCTGGAGATGTTGGAAAGAGGTAGAGATGTGGTGCTGAGGGTCATAGTTTGCCACCAGTACTGCAGAGTTAGAAAATGGTTTGACTGGATGATCTTAAAGCCCTTTTCCGACCAAGATAATCCTGTGATACTCTGATTCTATAGAACAGGGAGGTCTCCTCACCTCTGTTTGGCAAGGCTAGCTCCTATTTCACCACCCAACTGAGAGAAGTGCATTTTTATTTGGGAGGAGGGAACAACCACATATTTATTCACACTGGAGAGGCACTGAAGACACTCCTGCTGTGATAACTAAACAGAATTAATATTTATGAAAGGCTTCACAAAGGAATGTTTTGAAGATGAGGAGTCTTTCACTTTTCAAAGATTTTTCAGTGTGAAGGTAGAGGAAAGAGCTCAGATCCAGACTTTTCTGACAAAAAGGAAAACTTCCTAATTTCAGAGATGTGTCCAGTGGTGTGAAACTTTTTTTAAAATCATTTTTGGATTAAACACTGCTTTACAAAGGGAGATCATTTGAAACTTTAACAAGAAAGAAACAGATCAGGCCTCAAAATGGGGATGAAACACAATTCTGAGCCCCACCAATACCTCAGGTGCATGAAATACCCTCCTGCCATTTTGAGCTTAAAGTATCATCTGGCCAGCAAATGTAGGTTGAGATGTCAGCTTTGTTATCAAAAATGAACAGTCTCTGTAATGTTCTCTTCAGCACCAAACTTAGACATGCCTTTTTATCTTACATAGTAAAGAGGGACTGAAATATCTGGAGAAGACATGGAACACACAGACATGGGCAAATATTAGAGGACAAAAAGCAGGGCTTCAGTCGTGAGAGGCATTTAGTAGAGGCTGCTAAGAGCAGGCACTGATCACTGGAAATCTACAGCAACACTCTGCAGCCAGCAGCTGTCACTATAAGCAATGAAGAGGAACAGGAGCAAGAGAGCTAAGAATGTTCCTGGATGGGAGAAAAGCAACTGGAAAATAAAAACACATGAGAAGCTGCAATTAAACACTCAGCAGCTCCCTAAAAATGGCCCTTGGCTGCCATGAGAAGGTGCTCATCAAAAAATCTCAGCTGGCCTTTTACAATGAAGCCCAAATTCCACTTCAGAGACACTAATCATTACTTTTTTCACCAGGACCTTACCATGGCAGCATTTCATGTACTGAGTAGGAGTGAGATTGAGGATTCAGCAAAACTTGGAATGCATGTCCCAGGCAAAGGCAATGAGAAGACTGGAGCAACTCTTCTATAAAGACGATCTGAAAGTATTTGGGCTGGTCAGTCTGGAGAAGAGAAGGCTTTAGGGAGACCTAAGAGCTGCATTTCAGTATCTGAGGGAGACCTACAGGAAGGCTGAGGAAGGACTGTTTAGAAGGGCCTGTGGTGATAGGACAAGGATGATGGTTTGAAACTGGAGCAAAGGAGATTTGGACTGGATATAAGGAGGAAGTTCTCCACAATGAGAGTGGTGAAATACTGGAACAGGTTGCAAAGTGATGCCCCATCCCTGGAGATCAAGATCAGACTTGATGTAGCCCTGTGAAGCCTGCTATAGTTGGAGGTGCCACTGTTGAGTGTCGGTGGGTTGAACAAGATGAGCTTTGAGGGTTCCTTCCAACCCAATGCAGTCTGTGAGTCTGTGAATCTCTGATGTGGGATGTTCAAGGAGAAGAGTGCAGGAAGCTGCTTCCAGCTACCTATTAGCACGTGACAGATGTGAAATGTTCAAGATCCTTTGCCCACCATCCACATTACTTGGCTGTCAAAGGCAAAGCTTCAGATTTATGATGTGAAAATTACATTTTAACGAGGTGTCATATGTGTTTAAAGTTCTTATTCATCACCCTCCTGCCATGTCTTTTACCCAAGACACAAATGTGCTTAATTAGCATATTCTAAGGACAGAGAGTTCACCTTATCTGCACTCTAAAACTGCTTTAGGGAAGAAAAAAACCCCAAACAAACAAACAAAAAAAACCCAAAACCACAACTTCAGCCACTCTTACTGAATAAAATGGTTGCAGTCATGTGTCAGGAGAGTATCTCACAGTATTGAACAAAATGGGGAGTGTAAAAGTTTGATGTGCACCTACTGAGGTTCTGAAAATATCACAGATTTGGATGGAAGCTCAATATCAAATTTTATATTTGTATATCAGAAGAAACTTCTTGACTGAAAGCATTCTCAAAAACTGCCCAGGGAGGTGGTTGAATCTCCATCCTTGAAGATGTTTAAAAAGAGCAGAGATATGGTGCATGATCTAGCAACATACTGGGTAGAATTAGGTACTGGTTGGATTGGATGACTTTAATGGTCTTTTCCAACCCAAGCCAGTTCTATAACTCAATGCTTATCAGACTGGCACTCCACAGTGTCAATACACAGTCTATGGAAGCCACTTCAGCACACTAAGGCTGTATTAGAAATCACAGAATCACAGAATTATTTTGGTTGGAAAGGATCTTTAAGATAATCAAACTCAACCTTCAAGCTAACACCACCATGATGATGAAACCATGCCCCAAAGTGTCATGTCCACATCTTTCTTGAACATGGGATGGTGATTCCACTACCTCCCTGGGCAGCCTGTTCCAATCCCTGACCACTCTCCTAGCAAAAAATATTTGTTTGTAATCTCCAACCTGAACCTCTCCTAGCACAATTTCAGGCCATTTCCTGTACACCATTCCTGTGCAACCTGCTTTAGGCAAACATAATCTAGTAGTGGTGTTGAACAAGATGTTCTCCAAAGCTCCCTTTCAAGCCCACCATTCTGGGATTCTGGCTGCCTGTGGACGTGCAGAGACGCAAAGCTGGGAGCTGGATGTTTGCATGTAGCTCAGGTGTGGGAAGCAGGATGGTAGTACTTTATCTTTTTGGAGAGGAGGATTTGTTGATATTTTCTTGAATTTGTTTATGCATCCCAGATCACAAGTGGATGATGATTAAAACAAGGAACTCTGGTGAATATTAAGTCTGATTAGGTTGCAGAAAATTCTCCATTCTGTGCATATAACCTTTTCATTTCCCTTTCTGCATGCCTAGCAGAGCACATAAAAAAAAATAACCTGCACATTTTTTTTGCCATGGAAAAAGACACTGCTAGAGTTGCAGATCTCCTTTCACTCTCACTTCAAATTAGTGAACTCAAAAGCAGCTACAAAGAATGCTCAGAAACATTTATTTATGGAGATGTAACCTCCAAACCCCCTCATTTTAGGGCAGAAAAGCTCAAATTACAGGCTTTTGGTATCATCAAGTTCACTTCTTGAAAGTAGACATTAATGCCAAGTTTCTTGGGATCTGCAGGCACTAAGGAGGGTTTGCTTTAAAAATTGCTCTGGAATAAAGGAAAACAACCCCAGCTCTATTGGTTCTAGTTAAACTTCCTGGAGCACAAAGTGTAACAGAACAATACAACAATAGGATGCCTTCCCCTCTCCCCCATTTGGAAAAGAAAGGAATTAGATGTAGACAGTGAAAAGGGGTAAAACACCTAACAAAGAGTTTCGATTCGATTTGGAAGTTAAAAGGAAAACTTTAACAATAAATAAAAAAGGTATTTTAGGTAAGGGGAGTTACAAAAATATAGGGAAGGGAAACAAAATACATCCAGACTGGATGGAAGTGGATGGAGGTGGTTGCTCCCACTACGTGTCTGGCTGGCCATGTGGCAAAGCAGGAACAGCAGGAACCAGGATGCTGCTGACTGCTGAGACAGAGCAGAGAGAGCGAGCAACAGGAAGTTCCTCTGTTTTTTTATAGGGGTCCAAGACAGGAAGTGGGAGTGGGCTAACTACTGCACCAGGGGTCAGGTTCAGACCACTCGCACCACTCTGCAGGAGTGGTTAACCCTTTACACCAGTGTAAATGCCATTGGCTTGTTAGGCTGCCAGTGCCCATCGCTGGCTCATGTCCAGCTTCTCACCCAAGTCCTTTCCTGCAGGGCTTGTCTCAATCTCATCACTCCCCAGCCTGAACTGATACCAAAGGTAGCCTCAACCTAGGTTTAGGATCTTGCACTTTGCCTTACTGAACCCCATGAGATATCATTTAAATATATCCTCCTTTAAATGTCTGATATGAGGCATTTCAAATAGTCTTCAAATACCTTATTGACTATTTAGGCGGCTAAATTTATCACTATTCTTGTTATGAGCAATTATTTTTTTTTTTTTTTGCTTTAAGAGCTCTTCTCCTAAAACTTCACCCTTAACAGCTTTTTAACAACCAATTTATTCGATCCATCAATTTTATAATCTTTCTTTTATTTTCTAATTAAGCAGATACTGTTTATATATTTTGCTGCTCAAACTGTAACCCTATGGAAATTGGTTGCATTGAATATTGCCTTAGTCCAAACAAAAAAACACTGGTGATTTTGGAAAAGGAGAAATCCATACCCACAACACACTCTGAAAAATATGACTGGAAAAGATTTTTCAGATCATCCAGTCCACCCATTCTCTCCCTGCCCCAAAGCTGGTTCTAAACACTGGCCCTCAGCATCACATCTCTGTCTCTTTCAGACACCTCCAGGGATGGGGATTCATCCATTTTCTTGGGGAACTTGTTCCAGTGTTTAAAAATCTTTCCAGCCAACAAGTTTCTTCTAATCTGCAAACTAAGCCTCCCCTTGCACGACTTGAGGTAATTTCCTCTCCTTGTTTCCCTTGTTACTTGGGAGAAGAGACCAACCTCCACCTCATTACAGCCTCCTTTTAGGGAGTTGTGGAGAGCAGTGAGGTGTCCCCACAGACTCCTTTCCTCCAGAATGAATCCAGTTGTCTCAATTGCTCCTCATAGGACCTTTTTCTCCTGACCTTCCACCAGCTTCATTGCCTGTCTCTGGACCTGCTTCCACACCTGAATCTCTTTTGTTGAAGTGAGGGCCCTAAAACTGAACCCAGGACTTAAGCTGCAGAGTATAATAAGCCAATCACTTTCCTGCTGGTCACACTATTCCTGATGCAGGCCAAGAAGCTGTTGGCTTTCTTGACCACCTGGCCATACACTGGCTCACCTTCATCTGGCTGTCAGCCAGCACCATGAGGTCTTTCACTGCTGCCCCAAGCCCAAATAATTCATGGTGTTGTTGCAACCCAAGTGCAGAACCCAGAACTTGGCCTCGCTGAAACTCATGCAGTTGGCCTGAGTTCAAGCCAGCCATGTATTTAGTATCATAATTAAAGCAATGCAGGATTAAATGTGGTGCTAACCAGAAAAACGTTTTGCACTGAATTTGGAAGACAGATGTGGTCTCACAGATCTTTTCTGGGAAAAAAAAAAAAAAAAAGGTGTCAAGCACAGGTTTGCTTACCTGTTCAACTCAAATTAGCGTTTCTGTTGGACTAAGTCAGAATCACAAAAGAATTCAAGTTGGAAATCACTGTCAGGATCACCAAATCCAACCATTACCCCTACTCTACAAAGTTCACCCCTAAACTATATCCCCAAGCACCACATCCAAATGACCTTTAAACACATCCAGGGTTGGTGACTCAACCACCTCTCTGGGCAGCCCATTCCAATGCTTGTCCATCTTTTCTGTGAAAAACCTTCACCAAATTTCCAATCTAAACCTACCCAGTCACAGCTTGAGGCCATTCCCTCTTGTTCCATCACTAATTATCTCTGAGAAGAGATCATCATCAACTTTTCCACAATGTCCTCTCAGGTAATTGTGGATAGCAATAAGGTCTCCCCTCAGTCTTCTTTTTTTCAAGCTACCCACCTCCAGCTTCTTCAGTCATCTTCATAAGATATATTCTCTAGGCCCTTCCCCAGCTCCGTTGCCCTCCTCTGCACTTGCTCCAGCATCTCAGCATCTCTCTTATATTCAGGTGCCCAAACTGAACACAATATTTGAGCTCTGGTCTCACCAAAGCTGTGTACAATGAGACAATCATCTACCTGATCCTGCTGGACACAGCATTTCTAATACAAGCCAGGATGTCACTGGCTCTCTTGGCCACCTGGACACACTGCTGGTACATATTTGGCCACTTGTCAGTTAGTAACCCCATGTTCCTTTCTGGCAGACAGCTTTCCAGCCACACTGCCCCAAGCCTGTAGCATTGCTTGGGGTGGTTGTGACCCAAGACTATTCCCACTCATCAAGCCATGTAGGTAATGGAGAAGCAAACTCCCTTTGCAAAGGTATTGGTCTTCATTTTGAAATACCTTGGCTCTTTCTGAGTTGTGTCATCAAGAATTCCACCTGCTAGCAGAGCAGCCTTCTCCAAAGTCTTCTAAATTCATGAATTACTAAGGTAACAGGATCCTTACACACATATGCCAAAACAGAAATCCAAGCCATTGCAGAGATGGGGAACACATATGAAGTTCAGCTTTATGCCCACATTAGAAAGCCACCAAAAGCTGCACAAAAGGACCTCAGAAAAAAACTCACCACATTCCCCAGAATGAGCTTAACCCTCTTATGTCTATCACAAGATGCCAAATTGCCAAAACCTTATCCACCATAAATTCCAAATCCAGCTTCAGCTTTTCATCTGAGGAACAGGGAAGGTTTAAATTCTCCTCCAAACATGAGTGAAGTTAAAGGGCCTTCAAACCATATTTTCAGCCTAAAGCAATGCTTTCACCTGCTTTCCCATCTTACCAGCTTATACTGGGAAAAAGGGGTTTTCACTGAGCATGGCTTTTATTTTTATTTTAATTAAATTGTTTGAGTTGGAAGGGACCTTCAAGATCACTCACTTCCAAACTTCTTGCCATGGGCAGGGACACCTTTCACTAGGCCAGTTTACTCGAGGCCTCATCCAATCTGGCCTCAAACATCTCTAAGAAGGGAGCATCCACATTACTAATAACAGTTGCACAGGAAAAAATGGCATCGGACACTCCACTTTAATACCTGGAAATAACCCAGTGGAAAAGAGAGACATTCTGTGAACTAGAAGGGATGCAATTGATTTTAATTCCACGGGGATAAGCAATAGCTCACAAATTGCTCTGCTTCCCTCCACCACTCAGAATACCCATGCTCATCATTAAGCTGGGAAAATGAAAAGTGTTACTTCATTTTGTGCTCATCTGCGATCTTGCAGAGGTCAACATCACTGAAAATGCCCCTGCTCCCCTCTTAACATTCACTCAGTTTTATTCATCTCCCTCTTTAGGATTTCTGTCTCTTCCTGTTGCTTTATTTTTGCACAGAAATAAGAAATTCACTGTCATTTTACCACTTTATTCCACTTCTTCCCAGATTTTCATATCCAGTTTCTTTCAGCATATCTTAATACATTTTTAGGTGAATAACATATTGCAAAACAGGAAAAGAAAAAGAAATCAGTGCACCTCTTGACTTCTCTTTTGCATTCTGAAGCCCCAAATCCATTCAACCACTTTCAGGTTTCTAATTAAAATAAAAGAATGTTCAGGGAATAGCAATGGAATCACAGAATCATGAGATCCTTTTGGCTGGAAAAAAAACCTTTAAGATCAAGACCTATCATTCTCTAACTCTACCAAGTCTGGTGCTAAACCGTGTTCCTCAGCACTACATCTCTGTTTCTCTGAAACACCTGCAGGGATGAGGAGTCAACCACCTCCCTGGGCAGCCTGTTCCAGTCTGTGAGAACCCTTTCAGACAAGAAGTTTCTTCTGCTGTCCAACCTAAACTTGCCCTGGTGCATCTTGAAACCATTTCCTCTCCTCCTATCAGCTCATAACAGGGAGAAGAGACCAGCAACCTCCTTTCAGGGAGTTGTAGAGAGCAATTAGGTCTCACTTCAGCCTCTTCTTATCCAGGCTGAACAACCACAGGTCCCTCAGCTGCTCCTCAGCAGATCTTTTCTCTGCAATGTCCACCAGCTTCATTGTCCTCCTCAGGATCCCCTTCAGAACCTCAATGTCTTTCTTATAGCGAGACCATTATTGTGTCAGTACTCCCTGGGGAAGTGCTCCTGCAGATTTGTTTTTTTTCATTAACTCTGCATGCAGCACACATCAGATAGAGAGAACTGACATCATTGTGCCTCTGCTAGCAGGATAGGCTGAGGGAGCTGCGGTTGTTCAGCATGAAGAACACTTCAGGGGGACCTTAGAGCTGCCTTCCAATACCGACAAGAAGGCTGGAAAGGGGCTTTTCATAAGGGTGTCTAGCAACAGGAAAAGGAGGAGTGGTTCTAAGCTGAGCAAGAGTAGCGTTAGCCTGGATCTTAGGAAGTTCTTCAGTAGAAGGGTGGTGAGATTCAGGAATAGATTGTCCAGGCAGGTTGTGGATGCCCCTTCCCTGGTGGTGTTTAAGGACAGACTGGATGAGGCCTTGAGCAACCAAGTCTACTTAAGAGGTGTCCTTGACCCTGGCAGAGGGCTTAGAGTTGATTATCTCTGAAATCTCTTCCAAACTAAGCTATTCTATGATTCTATGAAACAAGACAGAAAATCTGGGAATCCTCTGCAGGGCAGCAGATGCTTCTCTCTTAGAGGAGGAAGACTAAGTCATGGTAAGATGTAATTTATTTTTTTTTTTTAAAGCAACTTAAGGAAAAGAAACCAAAAATGTGGAGAATATTGTTATTGATTTATTGATTCCCCTCCTGACTAACTCTGAGCACACATACTTGTGGGTTTGTGCTCAGGTCCATGTGATTAGTGGCAGCTTCCCTGAACAACCCAATCTCCTCCAGCTTCATTGAAGAAAGTCCCTGAAACTTCCTGTTAACTTTCCCCTTGCTCTTTGCAAAGCCAACACCTTCTGTGCTTTGTTTAACCAAAATTCCTGTGGAAGGAAAAGGTGATCTGATGTAGATAGGACAATTCAGCTAAAAAGAAAGGAGCGTTTATACCTGTGAAAGGAAGATGAGCATGGACATTTGGAGACTGCTTCAAGTTAGTTGTGGATAAACCACTCCTTTCTCCACTTCCTTTCAAACTAAGATTGAAAATAAATATTAAACATTCTTCACACCTTCACATTTTAATATACACCTGGCAGTGAAGCTTTCTCTACAGAAACACAGGCAGATCAGTAAGACCTGGATGTACTTCAATTTTAAATTCTGGAAGAAAATCAGAAAGCCCAATTCAAATTTGGATTTGTTACTAAAACACTTACCTGCTCTGCTGTCCAGTGGGCCGAAATCCAGGGAATACTTCACAACGTGATAATTGTTCCACACGTAAAGGAGGTTGTCTCGGGGATTATAATCCACAGCAGCAATGTACTGGTAGGAGTTTGGAAAGGGCACATCCACCATACTATCCTTGCTTTGGTCAGTGTTATAGATGTAGTCTATTTTATTCCCTGTGGCTTCATTGTCATCATCTTCATACACAGACTTCACCACATATAAAATCCCACAGATCATGAAGGCGTTAGAAGCTGACCTCTTGTCATAGGCAGTATCCCACGTCCCTTCAATCCTTAATGTGTAAGGGTTTAGCTGACTAATGACTATTTTGCCATTATTTTGTTCTGTTGCATAGATTACCCACAGCCCATTCTCGTCCACGGCCAGGTCTATATCTGACTTGCCTCCCCAGCGGTAAGGAGAGGTGTCATGGTAGTTTGCATTAGCTATGATAGCTTCCCCACTCTTTATCCTTGTCCTCAAGTCAAACTTGACGATGTTCCTGGTACGTTCCTTGTTGAAGAACAAAGCCCCATCATATACCACAAAGCCTGTGCCATCCACCCGGTGTGGGAGCTTGTAAGTTGTGGTTGGCCTCCCAGCAATGAAGTCATCCTTGGAGGAGTACTCTGTCAGTGTGTCGGTCCGGTACGGTGTCCAGGGCATGTAGTAGATCTTGTCGGATGCCTGCAAAGGATCCTTGCACCAGGCACCAGACTGGTGGTCAGATTCAAATAAATGTTCACTCTGGTATACTCCTTTCAGCAATCCAGGACAAAGGAAAACTGTTGAAGGGGAAAAGAATTCAAAACAAACAAAAACCCACAAAGTTAATAGTCTGGAGGTGGTTGGCCCAAACATCTCAAAATATTCTAGTTCTGGAGGAGAGGATGCTCAAGATCAGAGGAAACTCAAGAGCAATTCCTTGTAGCTAGATACTAACCCTGCTGGCTATGTCTTTAGAACAAGATTTGCTCAAGCAAACTGATTACTTTTGATTTATTTTTTTTTTAACCTTCTTTTTCAATCAACTGTGGCTCATTTTTCTCCATTGCTTTTCAGATCTATTTTTGCAGGTGTACTTACTTGGACCGCTCGCCTCTGTACCCTCTGAAATGAATATGTGCCCCCAAAGGATTTCTGGGTTTGTATTTCCAGATTATACTCTGCAGTAAGTCTGTGCCTACTAGGTGAAGGGGTAAACTTCCTGGGGAATTGATCCACATATTTATTTGAACAGCCTAGAAATGGAAATAAGAGAAAGAAATTCCCATCCTTACAGCTCAAGTGATATTAAATATTGAAAGGGTACCAACGGCAAAGCAGAGGAGAATCCCTTAACAACTCAGAAGAGCATTTAAAGCAAGGAGAGTGGGAGGTGGGAGAGGGAACACCCATTTACAGATCTGGAGGTGTAACTAGGAATGAGGATTTCAAAGCTGCTACAGGACACACAAAACATGCAGTCCACACAATTAAAAACAAATGATGTATAGTTGCTGAAAGGAAAAGACAAGGAAGGAAGGAAGGAAAGAGACAAGGAAAAGAGTCACATTTACTGGAGAGGAACCCAAGGTCTGGATTTTAATCAGTTAAAAAATGTCCTGTTAAATATAGTAGTAATTCAAACTTAATGACATATACCTGCTATTGTTACATGAAGGGAGCACAGAGGAGCAGTTTGACTAATCAGGGTGCTTTGCTGCTCAGACTTCGGGGTGGGTAGGAGCTGAGAGGGGCCAAGGCATATCCAGTAACTTGGAGGGAGCTCAGCCAGTGACCACCTGACCTTGGCATCACTGGAACACCAATACCAAGAGGCCAGCTGGCTGACTGGTGAGACAAAAGGAGGGATGCTGCAGTGCCAAACTGGCTTGCTGGACCCTTGTCATATCCAGGAGCACCCTCCTGACCTGGAGGCATCTAGAGGCTAGGGGAAGAGAATATTTGTAGGTTGCTTGTCATGCTGATCAGTACAATAACTGTGATGTTGATGGGACAGGCAGCAGTGAGGTGTGAAGAGGTGTCCTATCACACGCTTCTCTGGCAGAGGGGATTCCACCTTTGCACTGCCTGCTTGAAGCATAATTAATCATATTTTTAAAATGTAGGAACTGGTAATATCCTCTGGAGACTGGCATGGGAGAAAAATTATATTTAGTAACTGGTGTAAATGTAAAGTGCTCTACTGGAGCCTAAGTAAGTGCACATATATGCTGATAAAGAAGTGCCATTCCCAAGAGGCTTGGTTGGATATACTCATGCACAACCTCTCCACATCCTTCCGAGCAGAAATGAAATCAGTTCTGTGAACCTTTGAACAGACGTTCAATGCCAAACAAACAAACAAAAATGGTGGCACTGGTAAAAAAAGTGTTTTGGGGTTTTTTTTTAGTAAAAATCATCTGGTGAAGTTGAGCAGCAGAGATACTAAATAAACTTTAACAAAAAAAAAATTAAAAAGTAGTGAGAATTAATAACAAATCATTGAAACTAAAACGTTAAACTGTTAAATAACTTAGCCTATACATAAGTAATATATATATATATAATTTGAAAGGTATTTAATTACCTTTTTGTTCCACTTCTATTGTAGAGAGAGAGGTAAAGAGAGAAAGGAGAAAAGAGAATAGATTAATGGTACTGTATTGGCCCGGTACTTATCTTTACCTCTTTCATATGAAAAGGAAGCTTTATTAATTTACTTTAGTATGTGAACGTTTTAGATATAAATACAAAGCCTTTCCTCCGATATACAATGGATAATAAGCAGACAAGCTGAACAAAATACAGATACATTTTAAATTCACAAAAAGTTATTAAGAAGAAAAAAGAAAACAAGCACACACACACACACACAAATCCACCCAAAACCAAAACCCAAGTACTTGGGACATCCCCAGCCCTTCTGAACTATCTGAGATACCTCTGCAGCGGCAGCCTTGGATTAGTTTCATAGAGCAAAATGAAATATCCACATACTGAAATATGACTGAGAAGGATGTATGTAGAGAATAAAAACTCCGAGAAGTTTTACAGAATATACATCTTCATATATTTCACCCCAATCCTGTAAAAAGAGAGATCCCTACTTTAAGTAGGAGAATATTCCCTCACAGATCAAATAAATTGCCTTATGACATGAATAGATAACTTAGGAGAGTCAAATGAAGCTCATCAATAGATGTTCATAGGGTCCTGTCTTATGCTTCAGAGAAACAAGCTGTAAAACGACTTGGGGGAAAAAAAAATATTCTAAAATACAGATAATATATAAGGTCCCAAAGACTTCCAGCATTGATGGATCAGAAACATCTCAGCACTATTTTAGAGCCAAATCACAGAATTCACTGGATATTTTCTAGTGAATTATTCACCATGCATAATAACACAGTTGAAAATGCTGCATCACTTTGGACAGAGTCCATCATAGCCAAGATAAATCATAAAATCATAGAATTAGAAATCATAGAATTATGGAATTACAGAAATAAAGTTGTTTTGGTTGGAAAGGACCTCTAAGATCAGCAAGTCCAACCATCAGCCCAACACCACCACGGTCATCAATCCAAACCATGTCCCAAAGCGCCATGTTTCTTGAACACCTCCAGGGATGGTGACTCCACCACTGCCCTTGGGAGCCTGTTCCAATGCCTGACCACCCTTGCAGCAAAGACATTGTTACTAATATCCAACCTAAACCTCCCATGACACAGTTTCAAGCCATTTCCTCTCATACTTACATCTGATACTAGGGAATAGTCCAACCCTCTTCTCACTCCAAACTCCTTTCAGGGAGTTGTAGAGTGCAATAAGGTCTCCCTTCAGCCACCTCTTCTCCAGACTAAACAACTCCAGTTGCCCCAGCTGCTCTTCACCAGTCTTGTTTTCTAGACCCTTTACCAGCTTCTCTGGACACACTCCGGCACTTCAATGTCTTTCTAGTAGTGAGGGGCCCAAAACTGAACTGTATTCAAGGTTTGGCCTCACCAGTACTGAGTACAGAGGAACAATCACTTCTTTACCCCCGCTGGCCACACTATTGCTGATCCAGTCCAGGCTGTTGGCCTTCTTGACCACCTGGGCACAATGCCAGCTGTTTGCAAAAACCTCCAAGTCCTTTCCTGCCAGTCAGTTTTCCAGCCACTCTGCACCAAGCCTTGTGCGAAATGCTCAGTCTCCGTTTCCACATCTAACAACTCCCTGAAAGAGGACTTGGTGGGCCTCATCCAGAAGCCTCCTATGGTCGTGGTGTAGTGAGGCTCCAAAGAGCTTCTGCAACCCCAGCCCTGGGGTTTGCTGGTTCTGTGGAGCTTCTTCTCCAAAAGAATAAGAGGAGATAAGCCCTATAGAATATCAGTGAGGGAGAAGAGAGAATTTGCCAGCAGAACAGTATGTTTTTGACAGCTGAGAAATCTCTATTCAGAGATGTGAAGCAGGAATGCAAAGGTATGCACCCATGCTCTGCTTTTGCTTGTGTGGAGTTCACTTTGGCCCCTTCCAGACTGAGACACTTGCCAAATGACTGTCCTTCAGTGCTGGGATCACAAACCTCTTTGCATTAAGAAATATTGTTCATTTGGATGGGAAACTGCAGGCTCCATGAAGAAGAATTTCAGATTAAGACTGCAAATATATTGGTGGATCTGCAGTTTGCTGTGGACATCCAGAGCCAACTGTAGCTCGCTATATGAATGTTTCCAAATTTTGACTGTGATTTTTTAACCTGGGCTTTGATTCAGTCTCCTTTCTACCTTTTAACACATTAATGTTAAAGGCTGTCAGGGGTTTAGAGAGTCTGGTTTTCACAGAAACATAGAATGGTTGGGGTTGGAAGGAATATTAAAGATCACCTAGTTCCAAGCCTCTGCCATGGAGGTGCCACTAGACCAAGTTACTCAAGGCCTTATCCAGCCTGGCCTTGAACACTTCCAGGAAGGGGGCCTCCACGATCTCCCTGGGCAACCTGTTTCAGTGTCTCACCACCCTCACTGGAAAGAGCTTTGTTCTAATGTCCAGTCGCAATCTCGCCTCTTTAAGCTCAAAGACATTGGCCCTCTCCTGTCACTACAAGCCCTTGCCAAATGTCCCCTTCTGGCTCTCCTGTAGCCCCTTTCAGGTACTGGAAGGCTGCTCTAAGGTCTCCTTACAGCCTTCTCTTCTCCAGGCTGAACAACTCCAAATGCAAGTGCCTGCAAAATTTAAAGTTACTAGACTCTCAACAGAAGAAACTCACTCTCTCCAGTCCACGGTTAAGCTAGGCATTCAGAGGAAAAAAAAAAAAAAGAACAACTCAACATTAGATGCCAGTGGCAAAAGCAAGAAAGCAACCTGACAGATTCCCACACTGCTTCACACTGCTGCTGCTGTCTTACGGCACACTGTGTCTCCAGCAGCAGAAAAGAGAGCAATTTCAGCTTCCAAATGAACAAAAGCTTTCGTGATTCACGCAAACAAGAGTGTGATGCTGCAAAGCAGGAAGTGAGAAGCTTCTGCAGGAGCTGTTATATTCCTGACTAGCTAAGCTGACTGACCTGTAGCACTGATTACCTTTATCCTGAAGGGCCAGCATGTTTTATTAGTGGTCAGTGCCATAGACATCTCTCTTCTCATTCCAGATATGGGACATGTTTTGGTGACCTCCTGCATGGTGCTTCCCATTGTATATGTCTCCACTCCATATTGTTTTTCCTCTTGATTTAAGGCTTAATGCTTCTGAATTTCAGTAAAGCCTCAGCTTCTATGGGCTGCCATATTATTATGACAGGTTGCATGGGAAGTGTAGAGGATTTAGCTCATTGAGCAATACTGAAAGGAAGGAGTCTAATTAGGGTCTGATTATCCCTTCAGTTAGGCAAAATATCACTGCAAATCTGTCTTCAGAAAGTAATGGAAGAATTTTTAACATTTTGCCCAATTACAGACAATTTTACATCTCTACCATGTCTGTGTCAGTCCACAGAATTTGAGCACTGCTTACAGTGCAGAAGGTACCTTATTTGCCTCCAGCATCTACAGAACAAGCTGCCATACAAAGGTATTTCTCTTACAGTGAGGTAAAACAATCTCGTTCTGATTGGAAAAGACCTTTAGATACATCAAGTCCAACCATTATCTAACTATCAAGTCTGCTGCTAAACTATGGCACTCAGCACCACATCTCTGCCTCTTCAAAACACCCCAGGGATGGAGATTCAACCATCTCCCTCTTCCAGTCTTTGTGAACGGTTTCAATCAACACATTTCTTCTAATTTCCAACCAAAACCTCTCCTTGTGCAACTTGAGGCCATTTCCTCTTGTTCTAAATTTCTGTCACACAAGTTGTTTTTTGCAACCTGAAGTTCCAGAGGCTGCAGAAGTTCCCACTTTTGCACTACTTTCTTCTCCTGACACATCATTATGGTGACAAAAGAGATGACAAATCTGAGCTCTCACTGTGCAGCACAGAAGTAAACCAAAGCACAATTTCTCTCATCCACCCACATCTTCTAGGAAAATCTGGGATCCCACTGAAGTGCAAGCGGCTGGTTACTGGACCAGAATGCCACAAGAAAAGGAAGAGAGTCATACCTCCTGCATCAAGCTATACCCAACAGGGCTCAGGTAACGTTTAGCCTCTAGACAAAGGAAAAGCACAAAGCAACACATTGGTCTTTGGTCTCAAGACTATGGCATATGAGTCAGGGTAATCCCAAGCACAAATATAGGCTGGGTGAGTGGTTGAAGACCTATTACGAGGAGAAGAACCTAGGGCTGTCAGTTGATAAAAATCTCAACATGACCCAGCAGTGGTCACTTGCAGTCCAGAAGGCAGACATGTGCTGGGCTGCATCAAAAACAACGTGAGCAGCAGGACAGGGAAGGAATTCTGGCCCTCTACTCTGTTCTCATTAGACCACACCTGGAATACGGCATCCAGTTCTGATGCCCCCAACATTAGGACACGGAACTGTTGGAGAGAGTCTAGAGGTGGCCACAAAGATGATTAGAGGATTGGAACACCTCCCTTGTGAGGACAAGATGAAAGAGTTAGGAGTATTCAGCCTGAAGAAGAGAAAGCTCTGGAATTAGTTTTTTTTGCAAACTTCTAGTACCTGAAGGCAGCCTGCAACAAAGGTGAGGAGGTCTTGTAGTGATAGAAGAGGCAATGACTTTGAGCTGGAAGAGGGGAGATCTAGACTGGAAATTAGAAATAAATTCTTTCCAGTGAGGGTGACGAGCCACTGGAACAGCTTGCCCAGGGTGGCTGATGCCTCATCCCTGGAGATGTTTAAGGTCTGACTGGATGGAGCCTTGAACAACCTGGTCTAGTGGAAGGTGTCCATGGCCATGGTGGGGAGATTTGAACTAGACAATGTTTAAGGTCCCTTCCAGTCCAAATCATTCCACGATTCTGTGATTATTTGCATCAATTATATTGCTATCAATTCACGTTCTTGAAGATGCCAATTTCTGTTCTGAAGGAACCACAGGAAAATTTGACCCTCCTCATTTTCAGTTATCCACCAGAGCAAAACCACTCTGCTAGCTAAATTGTTTTAGATTTAAATTATTACAATCATTTGGGTCAGCTAATCTGTAGCATTAGAATCATAGAATTGTTTTGCTTGGAAAAGCTTTCTTAAGATCATTGAGTCAAACCTTTAACCTAGCACCACTGCAGCCATTATACCAAGTGCTGTGTCCACATATTTCTTTAACAGTATCTGGGATGGTGACTCTACTACCTCACTTGGCAGTCTGTTCCAATGCCTGACCACTCTTTCTGTAAAGAAAGTTATCCTAATAATTATAACTAATAATTAATTATATTTCAAAACAATTGTAAGGTTTCAGTAAACAGAATCCTTCCCTGTTCTTGAATCTGTGTGCACATTTTAATCCTTCCCATAAGGCTGGGCAAAAGGAAAAAAAAATCCAACCATAAATCTTTATTTCTTGCAGAGGAGAACTGCTTACCTTTTCTGACAAATGAACTACTAATCCTCTCTTTAATGAAGGGAGGAATAATCTCACTTGCTCCATTTCTAAATTAATTTTTCATATAATACCCAGTCCTCAGCAAACGGAGGTGCTCTCCAAGTACGTCTTGTTACAATGGCTTCATGTAACACATTCTCCAAATTATCACCTCTTAATTAATTTCACTCTGAAGATTGGAAATGTCAATAATCCAGAAACACTTCACAAACCACAACCTAAATTAGATTCTTAAATATGTTATCTGCAGATATGCAGAAATCAAAGCTGTCATTTGGCAGACGTGGCTTTTTTTTCCTTTACCACCCTTCCCCCCCCGCCAAGATTTCCATTCATCTGATAAATTTGTGAAGCCTTTCAAACCGTTAATTTGGACTTCCTTGAAATGTCAGTGCTTTCAGCCTGCTTTTTAATGTGCAATAACTAAATAGATGTTCACTACAAAAATACTCAGGATTATTCATGTTAAAATACCCCTAAGTGTAACTTACAGTCATCAGGACCCAAGAAACCACTAATATTCATTAACTTAGGTCCATCAGATCTTTCTATGAGACGAAAAGAGTTATGGTTTACTACAAAACTGCCTTGTGGATTATAGATCAAGCTTCAGGCTGTTTTGGGAGGAAGCCATCTTTTCATTAGACATTCACATGATGGATGACAGGCAGCATGGACTCTTGCCAAACCGCCAAAATAACAAATGCTTTTCCATGGCACTGGTGCCTCAAAGCCAACTTCCTTTAAGAACATCAAATACAACCATTATCTAACTCTACCAAGTCTGCTGATAAACCATGGCCCTCAGCACTTCATCTACACAGCTTTTAGACACCTGTAAGAATATGTCCCTAGGGCCTTGTTCCAGTCTTTCAGAACCCTTGCAGTAGACAAGTTTCTTCCAAAATCCAACCTAAACCTCCACTGGTTCATCTGGAGCCCATTTCCTCTCCTATCACCACCTTACTCCAGTCTGCTTTCAGGGACTTGTAGAGAGCAAGGAAGTTTACCTTCAAAATCCTTTTTTCCAGTATAAACAATCTCAGTTCCCTCAGCTTCTCCTCACCAGACTTGATCTTCACATTCACCAGCTTGCTTGCATTTCTCTGGACCTGCTGCAGCACCTCAATGTCGTCCTTCTAGTGAGAGCCACAAAAGTGAATGCAGGCCTCAAGGTGTGGCCTAACCAGTGCCAAGTAATATTAATCCTGCCTAGGCAGGGAGGTTGGACTCAATGATCTCTGGAGGTGCTTTCCAACCTCTAAGGTTCTGTGATTCTCTTCTGTGATTTTGAGTACAGGGGGTACAATCACTGCCCTGGTCCTCCTTGTCATAATACTGCTGAGCCAGTTCAGGATGCTGGTGGCCTTCTTGGTCACATGAACACACTGCTGGCTCATCTTCAGCTAGCTGTCGATCAACATCTGTAGGTCTTTCTCTTCTGGGCAGTTTTCCAGTGACTCTGCCCCAAACCTGGAGTACTCATGGGTTTGTCTATGGCAGCACCCAGCACTCGACTGTGTTCAGTCTCATACAGGTGACCTCAGCCCATTGATGCAGCCTGCCCAGGTTTCTCTGTAGAGCCTTCCTACCCTCAAGATGATCAACACACTGGAGGTGTCCCAGCTCACTGAATGGGTGTTGGACAAACTGACCTTTGAGGGTCCCTTCCAATCCGATGCTATCTGTGAATGTGTGAATAGCCCAGCTTAGTGTCATCTGCAGACTTACTAAGAGTGCAGCTATGGCCTTATCAAAGAATGAAAAAAGATGCATTTCAGTGTGTTTTTTAAAGGAAAAAAATATCCTTCCTGCAGAAAGCAAATAAAACTTTGGGATTAAACAATAAACTCCCTGATACCTGCTCAGCCCTGCAAGAGCAGAGATCAGTGAGATGATTCTCAACAGTTTTGCAAAGATGTGTATATTCTCAAATTCCATCAGTAATTTCTGTTATCTCTTTGCCTCCCTCCTCTTATTATTATTGCAGGTGTCAGTCACAGTGGCTGACTTCTCTGAAGAAGCAGATACATAATTTGCTTCAGCAGATACTGAATGTGATTGCGCTATACTTCTCAATACATTATTCCAAGAGGTAAATATTTTTTGATCAAGTAAAGATAACTCACTTAAGGTGTAAATTAGAGGTAAATTAGAGTCCTGAAATATATTTGCACTGGAGACATTGCAAATAAAATATGAAGAAAAAAAAAAAAAAAAAAGGAAANNNAAAAAAAAAAAGAGAAGGAGAAGATATTGTTGGAGTCAATGTTCACTTTCTGATTCATAGAATAATTTGCAGTGGAAAGAACATTCAAGATCATTCAGTTCCAGAGACAGCTTTCACTGGACCGTGTTGCTCAAGGCCCCGTCCAGCTTGGCCTTGAACATCTCCAGGGAGGGTACATCCACAGCCTTCCTGGGCAATATGTTCCAGTGTCTGCCCATAGTGGAAATAATTTTTTTCCTAACCTCCAGTCTAAATCTCTTCTCTTCCAGTTTCAGGACATTGCTTGTTATCCTATCACTACAAGTCCTTGTCAAAAGTCCCTCCCCAGCTCTCTTATAACCGCCTTCAGGTACTGGAATGTTGCTCTATGGTGTCCCCGAAGCCTTCTCTTCTCCAGGCTGAGCAGTCTCAACTCATGCAGCCTGTCCCCATAGCGGATTTTCTCCAGCCCTCTGATCAACTTTGTGCCTTGTCTGGACACTCTCCAATAGTTCCATATCCTTGCTGTGTTGGGGGGCACCAGATCTGGACATAGTTCTCCAAGTGGGGGCTCATGAGAACAGAGCAGAGGGGCAGAATCACTTCCCGCATCCTGCTACTCACACCTGAAGAAGAAATATCTGATTTTTTAATACACATAAGTATATTCTGTAGATTAAAGTGTAGTTTTATAGCACCATTCCTGAGATAAAGCAACCTGAAGAACCAATTTGTCCCTGAATTTGGGAACAGAAAGGGTTTTTATACTGGTCAAAGTGTTCAGCAGAGCACCGACCACTGCTTACCACCATCACAAGTAGAAGAACGAGCTGGGCAGATGTCTGCTGTGATCCTACGGCTTGCAGCACATTCTCCTGTTGTTACCAGTTATACAAAACCCATCAGTTATTTCTTAACTCACTGCACCTATCTCAACATGTTGTTGTACACTGGAATGCCCCTTTTGAATTTGTCAGTTAAAAAGAAGCAGCAAAAGGAGTTAGAACAAGAGTGGGGAAAAAAGGAGCCTACGAGTATGGTGTGTAACTCAATTATGGTTGCAAGTCACTCAGCCAGACTTCTCTTGGCAGTTGGCCCCTCATTGTTTCCAGCAAAGCAGCAGATGAGGGAGCTGCTATTAAATCACAGCAGAACCAGCCACCTGGACAATATTCTCCCATAATAAAGGGAAAGAGAAGTAAAAAGAAGGAAAGAGAAAAGAATGGGAAGGGAAAGAAAAGGAGGGGAGGAGAGAATAGGGGAGGGGAGAATAGCGGAGAGGAGGAGAGGGGAGGGGAGGATAGGAAAGGGAAGGGCAGAATCTCTGTTATGAAGACAGACTGAGAAAGCTGGTGCTGTTTAGCCTGAAGAAAGCTTCAGACAGACCTTAGAGCAGCTTTCCAGTATTTGAAAAGAGATACAGGAGAGCTGGGAAGGGACTTTTGACAAAGGTTTGGAGTGACAAAACATGGGTCAATGGCTTTGTGCTGGAAAGAGCTGGATTTAGATTAGACATTAGGAAGAAATTCTTCCCCATGAGGGTGGTGAGACATTGCAATACATTGCCCAGAGAAGTTGTGGAGGCTCCAAACTTGGAAGTGTTCAAAGCCACATTGGGTGGGGCCTGCAAACCAGTATAGCAGGAGGTGTCCTTGCACATGGCACGGGAGGTGAAACTGGGTGATCTTGAAGGTCCCTTCCAACACAGACTATTCTCTGATTCTGTGAAGACCCAGATGCTGAGAACCCACCAGTCTTTCTGAACACAGCCCTGTGGCTGTGATGAGCAAGATGTCGAGATCTGATCCTTTCAATGGAGGTGTGAAATAAGCCTCATCCAGTCTGAAAGCAAGACAGTACAGTTATTCCAGCTCCAGATTTAACCAGAAAGAGAGATGACCATTGCCCAGAAATGATTGTTTAACTGCGCCCCTCTGTAAAAGATCTGGATAGAAAACAAGTATCAAGATGCTGCTGTCCTCCATTGGACAAGTGGAGGTGGATCAAGAGGCGGTGGCAGAAGAGTTTGATCCTCCAGGAATATTGAGTGTGTTTTTCCAGGGCAGGAGCCCATAGTACACCCAAATCCCAGTGCTGTCAGCTCAGCTCAGGAGTGCTCAGTCAGGGCACATGGAGACATATCAATAGAATTGTTAGAAACCGTACCACAAAAGATATGTTTGGAAAACAGCCTTGCCTGACAAAACTCTAACCCCAGAGAGCTTGTGGAAGCAAGTTGGAATCTAGGTGTTACTCCCCTTGGTCATTCAGCCCGAACACATATCACAGAATGTCTGGGTTGGAAGGGACCTTAAAGATCATCTAATTCCAACACCCTTGCTATTGCAGAGCAATAGCACTACACCAGGTTGCTCAAGGCCTTGTCCTACCTGGCCTTGAACACCTTCAGGGAAGAGACACCCACAGTCTTCCTGGGCAAACAGTTCCAGTGTAAACAGGTAGGGTAAATGAACCTTGATAGCCACCTCCTCTTGGGACGTCAAATGCAGGGAAAGAGCACTTGGCAATTAGGCAAATGCAGCTAATTAGGAATAATTGTTATTTCCATAGCTCTTTACATTTTCCTTGGCAGATGAGCTGTAACCCTCTTTGAATGCCTTTAAAGGGGGAAAAAAAGGCTGAAATTCATTAAAGGTTAGTCCTCATCCTGGTGTAAGATAAATTTGGGATGTCATAAGGCTGACAGAGCCATCAAGGCAAACATTAGGAACTTTGCCTTAAGCAATAAGTGGGAAGGGGAAAAAATTCTTAGGTGAAGGAAGGCTGATGTAGAGCTCTGTGTCTTTTGGTCTGATTTCTCTCCAAAGGGGAATAAACTGGTTGTCATCCTGCCAGCTACAAGCCTAGCTATAAAATAATGGATTCCACAGGCCCAAATGAGGCTAATCATGATTGCCAAGGCATGTCTGTGCTGTGAGAAGTGAGCGAAATCTGACGCTCTTCAGAGAAAACAGGGTTTTTTTTTACAAAGTTGTTTTTTGCTCGGCAATAAGCTTTGGCAGTTATCACATGTCTTGGAGTATCTACCATACTTCTTGTTTGATAGCAAAGCATATTTCAGAGGCTGGCTGCTGTGGCTGTGTTTTCTTTAACATTGCTTTGGTAGGGAAAACACCACTTCTTTTGAGCTGTGGAGAAAATGGTAGGGAAGGATTTTTCACTGATTGCCTCTCTCGATAGTACTTCAGGGTCTCTAAAAGGATGCTGGAGTAAAAATGCCCATCAGAGTCAGAAAAGGATTTCCACAAAGCTAAACAACAGTCAAAACATTTGGTTTGTCCTCTCTGAATCAGAGGAGTGGCTGGAGAGGTGGGATTTTACTGCAATCACTTCGGAGAGCAGGGAAGAACAAGGAAAGGAGTTGTTAGGCTTCTTTAGGAACTGGTCTTTTAGTGTGAGATTTTCCAATTTTAACAACATCTGCTACTGGAATTACAAAGAAGAAGAAGAAGAAAGAATCAAAGCAATTAACACAAACATGGTGTGTGTGCACAAATGCACACTCACATGCAGAGGAGTGAGTCCTAAGGTTTGGAGACTGAGATGATGAACCCAAGCACAGACTCCTATACATAATACAAAGGTACTGGCATAGCTAACACTTTGAGGCCAGTCTGGCTGAGGCCGTGAACATCCTGGGCTAGTGAGAGGTGTCTCTGCCCATGGCAGAGAGGTTGGAACTAGATGATCTTTAAGATGCCTTCCAACCCAAATCACTCTAGGATTCTATGATCTTCCTTAAATCTGATTGACTCATCTCCCTGGCATGCCTAGTACCCATGAATCACTACCTACCAAACAGCACAGAAAAACCTCATGTATTTGCAGAGCTGAACAAGGAGCAGAAGCCAAAGACTCCCTGTGGTGCTCTTGGCAAGGCTCTGGCAAGCCAGCACACCACTAACTGAGGCTGCTGCACAAGCAAACCCTTGAGAATTGGCACCAGGGTCTATTTATTTAACCAAGCATGCAGGTAAACACAGAATCACATAATGCTGGGTTGGAAGGGACCCCAACCTTTCTAGGTCACAGGAGAGCTGAAATGAGATGACTCAGCACCCTCACAAGCTGAGTCTTAAAACTGTCCAATGGAGGAAAATCCGCTGTTTCACTTGGAAGATGATTCCAATGTCTGATTGTTCTCATGGGGAAACATTTTCTTCTAGAGTCCAATGGGAATCTCCCCAGCAGGAACTTGTCCCCATCACTCCTTGTCTTTTCCATGGGACTCCATGTAAAAAGAGAGTCTCTATCCTCTTGGTAGCCACCCTTTATGTCCTGTTCCATGGCAATAAGGTCTACTCTAAGTCTTCTCTTCTCCATGCTGAACAAACTCAGCTCTCTCAGCCTTTCCTCACATGCAGGGCTGCCAGGCCTCTGATCATTCTCTTGGCTCTTCTCTGGACACTTCCCAGCCCATCCAGATCTTTTTTGTGCAGCAGGGATGGAAACTGCAGGCAGTGCTCCAGGTGTGGCCTGACAAACATTATGTGGGATAATGACATATTCAGGGAGAGTAGCTTTCAAAGAACACATGGTCTGAGCCCACCTGTGAATAAGGAACACTTTATGGGCTTGGGGACGTGGCTCCCCATTGCTTGACTCCAAGAGTAAGAAGGATAACATTATATTTTATACTTCTTTCTTAATGAATAAGTACTACTATAAAGCAGGGACCTAGCTGGAATGAACTGTCACTTTAAAGGAATACATCTGAGACCTTTAACTTGCACTGGTATATTCAGGGAAGTAAAAATATTATTCTGCTTGGGAGAACCACAAATTACAGCAATAAAATACATGTGGTGAACACAGAGAAATTTGGTACCATTCTGGAAGGAACTGGATATTAGGCAGTGCTAAGACCCTATAATTTTCACCATTAATGAAAAGGAGACCATTTTATTTCTAATTTAAAGCCTAAGAATTTATGAAGGTTCAGAAAAGTCTTTTGTGTGCTTTTGCAACAGATTGACTTCTCATATATATATCTGAAAATTAGGATCTCTGGGCTCCTGTACAATATTTATTGGTGCACATTATTGGAACGGTCAGCGTGTGGTGCCCTCTCTCTATTTCATAGCCAGTGCAGCAGTTTCCCCATGGCATCAAGAGATTAAAAACCCTTTACAAATTCTTGCTAGAGTTTAAAAAAAAAAAAAAAAAGACAACAAAACAGACTCATTTTGCTAAGGCTACTTTGCTAAGGTTTAGATTTACATAAAACAACCCACTTATGGAATCATAGAATTGTTGTGGATGAGAAAAACCTTTAAGATCATTGAGTTCAACAATTCTCTAAGTCTATGAAGTCTGGTGCTAAATGTTGCTAACTTAGAAATGGAAAAAAAAACAATTAAGAGTGAGATTCAGTTTTCAATCCATCTGTTTTTGTAATGCTAAAGGGGGAAAAATGATGAAAAGGGACCCTGAGAGGTCTAAGGGACAGAGCCAGATGTCAAGGTTATTTCTGCTTCACATAAATGCTCTTTTTCTTGAAATCTCTTTTTGACAACTTAGATGAAGTAAACCAGCAAGAATTAAATTACCATCTTGCCAGAGATTCCCAGAGGGACAGAAGCAGGACTTATAACATGGTAGTGCAGAGGATGTAACAGAATCATAGAATGGTTTGGATTAGAAGGGACCAACCCTCCTACCATGGGCAGTTTGCTCAAGGCCTTAAACTCTTCCCTGAGCAAGAGGTTCCACTGTCTCACCACCCTCACTGGAAATAATTTCTTCCTAACATCCAGTCTTAATTTACCCTGTTCCAGTTCAAAGCCATTGTCCTTCATCCTATGACCACAAACCCTTGTAAAAGTCCCATCCCAGGATTCTCGTAAGCCCTCGAGTAGTGGAAGGGGTTCTTTCCTGTCATTGCATTATCTTCTGCATTCAGGAACAGATCCGATGGGAGTGTGCCATGACCTTAGTCCATAAACAGTACAAACATAGCTTACAACATCTTTTGGGAGAGGCTTTTGGAGATTAATCTTCCCACCAAAAAATCTTGAGGGTGAAAGAGAAGGGATATCGAGAAGAGCTGTGGCAAAATTAAGCACAACTAGGTGACCAAAAACTGGTGAGAAGAGCCCACATTAAGCTAGAAGTGGAAGCGATGAAATTTAGAAAGCACCACCATTAACACTGGTATGGAAACACAACCTAGACACCATCTAACAACACACATTTCAAAAAGCTGCCTCTGCAGCTCATTGCTAACTCAGCTTGCTTTTCCCACATTCACTACTCAGAGAGAAGCAGCAGTTTCTGATGACCAGCAAAACACCAATGTGATAATAACACATGTTCCTGGAAGTGACAGCACATTACGCAACTCAGATCATACTTGGGCACAACCCACCAGAGGTTTGCACAACTGTTTAACCTCAATAAGTGTATGAAAGGCAAGCCATCTTCAGCATGACAGGAAGGCAAGAGCAGTGCTTTGAGTAAGGCAGTGTGGATAGCCTATTTTACTGCTAGAAGGAGCTCTTGTGGCAACTCATTCTACAAATGCATGCTTTTATAAAGATGTTAACAACTCTCAAAACAGTCACTCACAGAATCACAGAATGGTAGGTGGCAGAAGGGACCTCTAGAGATCATCAAACAGAATAATAGAACAGTTGGGGTTAGAAGTGACCATTCAAAGAAAAACTACCTGGTGAAGGTCATAGTGGAACACACTCAGGTGGATCTTGAAAGTCTCCAGAGGAAGAGACTCCACAACCTCTCTAGGCAGCCTGATCCAGGGCTCTGTCACATTCGTAATAAAGAAGATTTTCATCATGTTGAGCTGGAACTTCCTGTACTCCAGTTTGTATCCATTGCCCCTTGTCCTATTACAAGACACTGAAAAGAGCCTGGGCCATTCTTCTTGACACCTACTCTTCAGATATTTATAAACATTCATAAGATCCTCTCTCTGTCTTCTCTTCTCCATGCCAAACAGCCCCAGGTCTCTCAGCCTTTTCTCATCAGATAGATGTTCCAATGTACCTCATTCTCTCTCAGATAATGCACACAACAGAAAGAAGAAAAAAAAAAAAAAGAAAAATGTCCTCTTGATGGCTCTACTTGGGTTGACTGAAGTGGAAGGTCTGATCTTTAGATGTTAGTCTAAATGTCCTCTTGATGGCTCTGCTTGGGTTGACTGAAGTAGAAGGTCTGATCTTTAGATGTTAGTCTAAATTAGAAGACAACTAACCCATTTCCTTTTAAAGAGAGCAACTTCTCAGGTGCTTCACAGAATCACAGAACTTCGGTTAGAAGAAACAGAATGTCCACCTGGAGACCAGTGAAAAGTGGCATCCCTCAGGGGTCAGTGCTAGGACCAGTGCTGTTTAACATCTTTGTCAGTGACATGGACAGAGATATCAGTGCACCCTCAGCAATTTTGCAGATGACACCAAGCTGTGTGGCACAGTTGACTTGCTAGAGCCATCCAGAGGGACCTGGACAGGCTGGATAGGTGGGCCCAGGCCAACCTCATGAAATTCTACAAGGCCAAGTGTAAGGTCCTGCACCTCGGTTGGTGCAATCCCGAGCACAACTCCAGGCTGGGTGGCGAGTGGCTGGAGAGCATCCCTGAGGAAAAGGACCTGGGGGTCTGGGTGGATGAGAAGCTCAATATGAGCCAACAGTGTGCACACATGGCCCAGGCAGCAACTGTGTCCTGGGCTGCATTAAGAGAAGCATTACCAGCAGGGCAAGGGAGGGGATTCTCCTCCTTTACTATGCTCTCATCAGAGCCTACCTGGAGTACTGTGTGCAGTTCTGGAGCCCCCAGCACAGGAAGGATGTGGAACTGTTGGAGAGAGTCCAGAGGAGGGCCACGAAGATGATGCTCAGAGGGCTGGAGCACCTCTGCTATGAGGACAGGCTGAAAGAGTTGGGGCTTTTCAGCCTGGAGAAGAGAAGGCTTTGAGGAGACCTTATAGTAACCTTCCAGTATATGAAGGGGGCCTACAAGAAGGCTGGAGAGGAACTATTGGCAAGGTCTTGTAATGACAGGACAAGGGGTAATGGGTTCAAATTGGTGGAAGGGGGAGATTTGAACAGGATGTTAGGAGGAAGTTCTTTCCAGTGAGGGTGGCGAGACACTGGAACGTGTTTCCCAGGGAGGTTGTGGCTGCTCCCTCCCTGGGTGTGTTCAAGGCCAGGCTGGATGAGGTCTTGGGTGACCTGGTCTAGTGGGAGGTGTCCCTGCCTATGGTGGGGGGTTGGAACTGCATGATCTTTGAGGTCACTTCCAACCTAAACCATTCTATGATTCTATGAAACCTCAAAGGTCTTCCAGTTCAATATTAGACCCATCACTGAATGGTCAACACTAAACCACATCCCTAAGAACCAGACCCATATGCCATTTATACACGTCCAGGGACAGTGACTCCACCACTGCCCTGAGCAGATCATTCCAATGTTTGAGAACCCTGTCAGTGAAGAAATATTGCCTGATATCCAGCTTATTCAGTTTCAGACAGATGATGTCCCATATCTTGGTTCAATGCTCTTAATAATAGCAGATTATGTATGTCACCTAAGATACAGAACCACAGAGTCACTTTGGTTAGAAAAGACCTTTAAGATCATTCAGTCCAATCATCCTCTACCTGAGTCTGGTGCTAAACCATGGTCCTCACCATCACATCTCTGCCTCTTTGAAACATGTCCAGAAATGGAAATTCAACTACCTTTCTGGGGAGTATGCTCCAATTTTTCAAGAATCCTGTATGTTTTTCAGGGTTATGTTTTTTATGTCTAAGAGAACTTACCTTTTGAAACAAAACAAAACAAAAGAACCCAAAGCCAACATCTAAATAAGCATGTTAACATTTGCTGTAATCTCCATTCAAAGACACAGATTCACAAATTGTGTTGGGTTGGAAGGGACCTTTGAAGGTCATCTTGTCCAACACCCATACAGCCAGCAGGAGCAAATCCAGCTAGGGGTACATCAAGTCTGATCTGGAATGTCTGCAGGATAAGGCTTCAACCACATCCTTGGGCAAGATTATTCCAGTGTTTCACCACTCTTGTTCTGAAGAACTTCTTCCTTACATCCAACCTAAATCTCCCCTGCTCCAGTTTCAAACCCTTGTCCTGTCACTCCAAGCCCATCTAAACAGTCCCTCCTTAGCCTTCTTGTAGGTCCCCTTCTGATACTGAAATGTAGCTCTAAAGTCTCTCCAGGGCCTTCTCTTCCCCAGGCTGAACAGCCCCAACTCTCTCAGCCTGTCCAGCCCTCTGATCATCTTTGTGACCCTCCTCTGAACCCATACCAGCAGGTCTCTCTCTGTCTTTTTTTGGGGGCCCCAGAGCAGGACACAGTACTGTAGGTCAGGTCTCAGCAGAGCAGAGGTGCAGAATCACCTCTTCCAGTGTGTTCTCTGCATCCTGAAAAAGAACACTATCCTGGACATCCCAAATCATCCCAAATTCCTTCCTTCTCCCCCTGTCCCTGCCCTGT
>VWZI01001960.1:259947-280056 GCA_013396835.1 Psilopogon haemacephalus
CACAAGAAGGCACAGAACTGCTTTTCTTCTCCCCAACCCTGCGGGCTTGTAGGGGGGGGCAGCAAAGGGCCCTTTCTGCATGTGTGGAGGCTTGTGATACCAGCTCATGCAGGGATTTGGGCTGGTGATTGTCTGGGCTTTCACATCCAGTATGAATTGGCAAATGGACACTTTGTTAAAAAAAAACATAAATAGGGAAAGGGTTCCTGCTTGAAATGTTCCCACCTGGAAAAGCTCCCCATGTTTACAGAGTCCTGCTTTTTGAAGGAGTCCCCGTTTTGGGACCGTCTGGGGTTTGGATGGCTCCTATCTTTTGCATGGCTCTTGGGTTTTGCACTGTCTCTGGCTTTTGGACAGTCCTCCACTCCTGCACTATCTTGTGCAGCTTTTGTAAGCTTGGCAAGTTCTGGGTCCATTTTAGAGAACTCTCTGGCACCTGGACCCAACAGCACTGGGACCTTCCAAAGAGCTGACTTCCTATCTGTTGTCTTGACTGGGGAGATTACAGCAACATATCTGTCCCTTTCTGCTGTGGAGACAGCAAGGCTTCCACAAAATTTGCTTGTACTCCAACCCAGCCGAGCACAGAGAGAATCCAGCAAGGAATAGTCAGTGGTTATCTGCTCATTGTTATGAGTAAAGCTGTTCCACTTAATTCTTTTCTTAGCCAATTGACAGTGGCGTAAGAAGCTGTGTTTGTAACTTAGCCTTTTCCATTTTCTGACTTCCTAAGTCTCTGAATTTGTCTATAGCACCTTTTGAAGATCTTCCTAATTGAATCAAGACTGTAAATAAATTAAAATTAATTCTGTATATAGTTTTGGAGGCAGGGGCTTCTGGGAAATAAAATAATTCTATTTTTGTAATTCCTGACTTGGCCACATTAATTATCCTGCTTTTCACAACAGACACCATGGCCAGGACTTTTCAAGGGTGCTTGGGGAATCACAGCCTAATGTTTTCTTTTTAGAGAGGCACCAAGCAGGTACAAGAGGTAATTTTTCTGTCCATCTGTCCCACATGTTCAATGTTATTAATTCCTGTGGATCACGTTTTCTCAGGAAAGGGGATGCAGTGCTTAGAGTTGTTAATTGATTCCTCTTCAATGAACTCAGAGCTATTTTCTCTCAGTCTTCCTATCTGCTTTGAAGCCTGTGAGTTGCTGTCAGCAGTCTGGTTGAGAAAGGAGAAAGTCTTAACATGGGGAGATCTGCTCTATGGAAGTAAGAAGGTTTGCAACCTTATAGCATCATTTCCAGGTGCTGGACTGCCCACTGGCCAAGTATTTCATAAGACAGCTTCCCCCTCCATCTGACTTTATGGTTGGATTCATCACGCAGCAGGAGGGAGAGAAAAGCCTTTAAGAAATGCCTGTCTGTCTTCCTTAGCTCATGAAAAGCTGATTTCTCTGTCTCTGAGAGCTAGGCCTGGCCTCAGCCATTACAAGGTTAAACTCCTAGAATAGGCTATACTTTGGAAAGCCATCAGGAGATTAAAGCTGATGCACAACACAGCTGCTCCTCTTTTACACAAGTCAGCTCCCAAGAGGCGAGGCCATGGTCTGTGCTCTGGACAAAGTGCCAATTGCTTTCTGGATGCACTTCAGCCTACCATAATGGCAGTGAAGCTTCAGAAGCTGCTCCCCCACAGCACCTTGCTGTCAGAGCAGCTGTCTTTTCATGAACCTGCTGGCAGTGCCTATCCCAGGAGTGGGGATGTCTAAGAAGGTGACAGCCATCACCTCCATCAGCCAAAGCTGCTGAGGTACCACTAGCATGGTCACCATTGTGAACAAGTTCTGAGGCAGCTGGGGGTGGGAACAGGGATGATGCTCGATGGGCAACAGAGGGAAATAATATAGAGTTAGAGCCACAGCCTTTGTCAAATTGTCTAAGGGTGCCACCACTTTTCTCACTTCTAACAGTGGAGACCAGTGCGTATGGTGCTCTCGTAGATGCCCCTTCTCCCTCATACCTGATGTATGCACAGCAGAAGGCTCTTAGGTTGCAAAGTCAGGTCAAACTGGAAGTAGCTTTGCATGTTGTAGAGCTTCACGAGACTGAGGATAGTAGCTTAGACATAGAGGATACATGCTTAATATCTACCATCAGTTTTCAGTGGCTCTGGATAAAGGCCTTACTGTTTTCCCTTCTTGCAATAATAGAGGAAGCTGAGGATCACCAAGATGCCATTTACACAAAACACAGCAGATTCCTAAGAAAGTGGAAAGCACAATGGCAAGAGCTGCAACTCAGGCTCACTGTGAGACCATGTAGGAGTAGCATTCACAGCAGGAGAAAGCAAAATGAGATCTTTTAAAAATTCAGGTAAACAAATATCAAGATAGACAGACACCAGCCAGGTGCAGCCAATTATATTCTCAGCTCTGCATGGCCACAAAGGCAAGGGGAACCTCAAACAGTGACATGTGTGACATGGACGCAATCCCTTGGGAGTCACAGGATGCTTGGTTCTGAGTTTTCCTAGTATAAGAGCAGGAATGTGCCTACTAAGTGATGCAGAAAGTCATAGAGTCATAGAATGGTTTGGGTTGAAAGGGATCTTAAAGATCACCTCCTTCCAACTTCCCCACCATGGCCAGGAATACATCCCACTAGATCAGGTTCCTCAAAGTCTTGTCCCACCTGGTCCTGAACACTTCCAAGAAGAGGGGATGAACTACCTCTTTGGACAACTTCTAATGTCTCAGCACCCTTATTGTAAAGAATTTCTTCCTAATATCCAGTCTTAATCTCCCCTCTTCCAACCTAAATTTATTCCCCCTTGTCCTGCCACTATAAACTCTTGTAAAAAGTAATTGAGTGCACACATACTATGAGGACAGACAGAAAAGCAACCACCCACTTCCCTCTAAGTGACAGCATGAGCTACAATCCCTTCCAGGAACTGGGTTCAGGAAAGGGTTAAGCAGCTCTGCAGAGCATATCTCATTGTCCATTGTTTGCAGGGAGGAGAAATGGAGAGCACATGGTGTGCAGATGGGACTTCAGGTCTGAAGAGCATAGTCCTTGGGAAGGAGCCCCAGTCCTGGCTCTGCACGCGATTTTCTGTTGCTTGCTTTGTTAATAAATCCAAAGGGGACTTTAGGCTTTGCATGCAACATGGACTTTATTTATAGAACAGGTCAGGGAAGGCTCCTGCTCACCAAGTCGATAGTGGAAAATGGCACTGCTGTACACAACAGCATCACACCAGGGACCTGAGTGTACAGAATACTGAGCTCCTTGCCCACAATTAGAATTGCTGCTTCATCTTCCACCCTTTAGTCACACAATGACTATGTTTCACCAGAGGAAAATTGGGGTGGAAAATAGCAGCCCAAAGGTTAAGACCTATCTGAGCTTTCTTCTGGACCATCAGGACTTAGCGAAGTCACAGACAGGCTACACCATGCTTGCAATCATGACCTTCACTGGCAATTACAGGTTAAGGGCCTATCTGGGCTTCCTTCTGGACCATCAGCACTTACCCAAGTCACACCCAGTCAACACAGTGCTTGCAATCATGACCTTCACTGGCAATTACAGCTTCGCTTCACTGTTAAACTGTTTCATCCAGCAATGATTTTGCAGTTCCACGAAGCATTGCTGATTAGATTTTCAACACTGCTGCACATGAGATCCCATGTACAGAGCAGCTTCCACTCAGAGTTTGTGAGAATCAACATTCAGTGGTTTTCAATCCACATTTGGAATGAAAACAGAAAGAGAAAACTCTTATTTTACAAAAGAAAAAATAAATATTTTCAAGTGCTTGATTTTTTTGTTTAAAAACAAAGCTTCTCTTTTAACTTTTAATGTTATGTAATTTTTCTTCCACTTCATAAAGCTGGTGAAGGGTCTGGAGAACAGGTCTGGTGAGGAGTGGCTGGGGGAATTGGACTTGTTTAGTCTGGAGAAAAGGAGGCTAAGGGGAGACCTTGTTGCTCTCCACAACTCCCAGAAAGGAGGTCGGAGCTAGATGGAGGTTGGTCTCCCCCTAGTATCAGGTGATAGAATAAAGAGAGTTGGCCTGAAATTGTGTCAGGGAAGGTTTAGGTTGGAGATTAGGAAAAAAGTTCTTTGCTACAAGAATGGTCAGGCATTGGAACAGGCTGCCCAGGGAGATGACGGAGTCACTGTCTCTGGAGGTGTTCAAGAAATGTGCAGACACGGCATTTGGTTGACATGGCTTTATGGCCATGGTGGTCTTAGGTTGGTGGTTGGAGATGAATAATGGAATTGTTTTAGTTGGAATGGACCTCTACTATATGGTAAACTATGGTATCCCTTAAAGCTGGATCACCAGTATCAATGAGTTCAGTATTTTTCTAGGAATACAAAAAGCAGGAAATGTTGGGACACAGACAAATGACAATCAGATGCTGCTTGGTTATTCCCATGTCTTGAAGCTTATACAATTTTAATAATTCTAATTCATTAAAGCAACTACTAGGAGAACTTTTTAACTATTTCCATCTTCTGTGGTTACCATCGATGACATTTGAGTTTGCAGTCAATAGTCTTTTTATTTCACTTGCTTAATTTGCTTAAAACAACGGAATCCTAACACCAATACATTTACTAAAATATTCCTGTGTGACCTGCCCTAGGTGACCCTTCTTTGGCAGGGTATTGGAGTCAATGATCTCTGGAGGACCCTTCCAACCTCTATCATTCTATGATTCTGCACAACACAAATAAACAGGATTTGTAAATGTTGCTCCATTAGGAGAGAAACACTCAAGAATTAGTTTTTCTGCATTAATATTAAAAAAAAAAAAAAAGAAAGTCTGCCAAAAAATCTAAATAGTGATGACTTCCCACTAAATGGAAGATTCTTTTTTTCTAGTATTAAGTTCACCTGCCAAGCTTGCTGCTTTCTTCACTCATCTCTTTTCAATTACTCAGAGGCCTGAGCAGCCAGGAATAGCACAGGCAGTACACAATGTCCACTGCAAAGCAACTTCAGCAGGATAATCATCAAACAAAGCTGCATTAATCGTCTCTTGCAGACTAAACCTTAGAGACAACACTCTTGAGCTTTTAAAAATGTTTAACTACTTCTGTACTCCTAGCCCCAAACTTCTATAGCTTTTAGGTCAGTTTCATGATGCAGGTATAGACAACAGAGGGTGATTTGTCCCCTTCTACTCCACTCTCTGTAGACCTCACCTGGAGTACTGTGTCCCATTCTGGGGCCCCCAACACAAGAATGAGTTGGAACTGTTGAAGCAGGTCCAGAGAAGGCCATGAAGATCAGAGGACTGGAGTACCTCTTCTATGAAGATAGGCTGAGAGAACTGGGATTGTTCATAGAATCAGCCAGGGCTGGAAGGGACCACAGGGATTGTCTAGTTCCAAACCCCTGCCATGGGCAGGGACACCTCACACTGAATCCTCAAGACAACCTGGAGAAGGCTTCAGGGAAACCTATCAGTCTTCTAATATTTGCAATGGACTTACATGGGAGCCACAGAAGGACATTTTACAAAGGCATGGAGTGACAAGATGAGAGGCAATGGCTTCAAACTGGAAGCAGCACAATTTTGATTAGATATTAGGAAGAAACTCTTTCCCATGACAATAATGAGACACTGGAACAGGTTGTCCAGAGAAATTGTGGAATCTGCAAGCCTGAAAATATTGAAAGCTGGGTTGGATGGGGTCTTGAGCAACCTGATCTAGTAGGAGGTATTCCTCTCCATGACAGGGGGTTTGGAGCTAGATGATCACTAAAGTGTCTTAGAAGCCAAACCATTGTAGAGCTCTATTTTTCCTTTATTCTGTATTTCCAGCAATTCCTTGGTATAAAATTTATTTACGTCTGGGCCAGTCAAGTTTGGCCAACCATGAAGTTGGAATAGCTCTCCCACTACTATACTAAGGAAGCCTTGTCTCTGTGCAAGCATGACAGGACAGGCATCTTGCTGAATAGCTAAATCAAATGTGGTTTGGGTTCAAGCTAAAAGGATGGCTTGAAGCAGCAGTACTGACATTCCTTTTTCCACTCCATCCCCATTTCAAAGCAGAAAAAAGCCTTGAAAGGAGCCACCAGTCCACAATTCTAGCCCACATACTGCACTTTTTAACAACTACAAAATCAAGTGACTAGTCAGAATTTCCATGGCATGTTTTCCAGACCATCACCCAACTTGCCATGCCTTTCTGCAGAGGTCGCACATGGTAATAGGGGTATTGTCAGCAGGTCGAGAGAGGCGATCCTTCCCCTTTACTCTACTCTTGTGAGATCACATCTTGAGTACTGCATCCAGTTATGGTGTTCCCATCATAAGAAGGACATAGAAATGTTGGAAAGAGTCCAGAAAGGGCCACAAAGGTGATACAAAGGCTGGAGCACCCCTGCTATGAGGATAGCCTGAGGCAGCTGCAGTTGTTGAGCCTGCAGAAGGGAAAACTCCAGAGGGACCTTAGAGGTGCCTTCCACTACCTGAAGGGATCCTACAGGAAGGCTGCAGGGGGACTTTTCATAAGAGTGTCTAGAGAAGGGACAAGAGGGAATGGTTTGAAGCTAAGGGAGAGAAGGGTTATAGTGGATCACTGGGAGAAGTTCTTCAGTACAAAGTTGGTAAGACCCTGAACAATGGGTTGCCCAGAGTGGCTATGGGTGCCCTCTTCCTGGAGGTGTTTGAGGCCAGACTGGATGAGGCCTTGGGCAACCAAGTCTCATTGGGAGGTATCCCTACTCCTGGCAGGCAGGTTGGAAGAGATGATTTTCTGATTCTATGATATCACTGCAGAAATACCTGTGCTGCAGCACTGGGTAAAGAGAGACATAGAGATGTTATTACATTTTAATTAACATGTGAAAGGATTTGTAGTTTTTCAACTAAAATGTCTTTTAGAGCAAGAAGCGTTTACATGTTCATCGCTTTAAATGCAGTTAACAAACAATGTACAGAATAAAACCACAAATCAAAGGACAAAACCCACCCTGCAACATTTATTTTCTCTTAGGTCGCTTCAATTCAACATTTTCTGTAGCACATTGTTCTTGGGAGCTTTAATGCTTTTTGTAGAGCAAAACCAATCATGGCCATTTCAACTGAAAGAAAACCTGCAGGCTGTGAAAAGCATGGTCTAATTGACTTCTTTTGTTTCAGGAAAAAAAAAAAGAAAACAACCAACCTGTGTCCCCAAATCCAAATTCTTCCTGCAGAAAATTGAATTTTCCAACTGACGTTTTACTCTATGTGCAACTGTTTGCAGAAATGAATCTCCAGGACAGCAATGGTGAGCAGATCACTCAAGTGAAGAGTTTGCCTGATGTTTTTCAAACTAAATATTGCAGTAAAATAAATCAATATTAAAAGGAAGTAACAATTTTGCCTTCTGCTACTGATTTCATAGAATCATTAAGGTTGGAAAAGACCTCCAAGATCACTGACTCCAACATTCAACCTAAGCCCACACATTTTTTGAACATCTCCAGAGGTGGTGATTCCATTGCCTCCCTGGATGGCCTGTTCCAATCCCTGTCCACTCTGCCAGCAAAGAAAATTTTCCTAGTATTCAACCTAACCCTCCCTGGCACAATTTCAGACCATTCCCTCTCCTTCTACCACCTGCTACTAGGGAGAAGAGATCAATGCCCAATTTCTTTCAGGGAGTTGTAAAGAGCAAGGAGATCTCCCCTCAGACTCCTTTTCTCCAGACTAAACAACTTCGATTCCCTTAGCCACTCCTTACCAGACCTGTTCTCCAGACCTTTCACCATCCTCATTGCCTTTCTGTGGAGCCACTCTAGCATCTCAACATCCTTGTTGTGAAGGGCTCAAAATCTGAACCAATTCAACTTGGACCGTTTAGTTTGTTCAGTTTTGTTGTTGTTTGGTTTTTGGTGGGCTTTTCTCTTTGTTTGTTGGGGTTTTTTTGTTTGATTGGTTCGTTGGTTGTTTTTTGGGTGGGTTTTTGTTGTTGTTGTTGTTCGTTTGTTTGTTTTGTTATTTATTTTAAATAAAGATTTCATCAGCACAGCAGCAGAGAGTTTGAAAATCAGTTCAGTCATAGAAATGCAGAATTATCCTAACTTAATGCTCACATGGTTTTTGTGGTACCAACAGTGTAGCTGACTTTGGTCAATCAATAGGGTCAAGAGGCCAGAGCTGGTCTGGTTTCTATCACTGTTTGCCTGAAGTCAAAGAGGTAGCCAATTCAATTTCCCAATATTGAACGAGAACAGAGTGGTAGTGTCAGCTCTTCTCCAAATGGCTATTAAATTACATGATGTAAAAGTGGCTTGAGATGATTCACAGCAATAATATGACCCAGTTATGTGTTTATGCATTTAAAAGACAATTGGGGGTGTTGATTTCATTGCCAGCTGTGTGGTAGTTAATGATCAGGAAGAAAGAGCAAACTGAGAACAGCTTCTGCGTTTGACTGCAGCCTCCCCTGCTGAATCTCAGAAGGTACCAGAATGAGTTGTGGGTGTGTTTAAGGGATCTAAAAATAAAGAGGAATAGACTTTTATTGCAGACTAACAGGAGATACTCACTGTGCAACTGTCCTTAACCCACAAAGAAAAAAAAAATCATAGACAGGACTTATGGATGAGCTTCTAAATGCACAGAATTCCTCTGACTTATGCCTTTATTGCTCCTTATTTTATTCTGTCCATAAATCACAGAAACAAAGAAAAGGAGGAGTGGGAAGGGACCTCTGGAGATCATCCAGTCCAATCTCCCTGCTAAAGCAGGGTCACCCACAGCAGGATGCACAGGATAGCAATGTCTAGATGGGTTTGGAATTTCTCCAGAGAAGGAAGACTCCACAACTTCTCTGGGCAGCCTGCTTGAAGGCTTCAGCGCACTTACAGAAAAGAAGTCTCTCCTAATATTTGATGGAACTTCCTGGATTCTATTTTGTGCCTTTTGCCCCTTGTTCTGTCACTGAGTACCACTGAAAAGAGCCCAAACCCATCCTTTTGAGCCCCACCCTTTAGATCTTGATCAGCATTGAGAACATCCTCTCTCAGTCTGCTCTTCTGCAGGCTAAACAGCCCAAGGTCTCTCAGCCTCTTATGGCCAGAGAGATGCTCCAATCCTCTCAGTATTTTCATAGCCCTCTGTGGGACTTTCTCCAGTACTTCCATCTCTGCTAATAAACAGAGCCTTTGGAGCTTGCATGACCCTCACCACACTGTTGCAGAGGATGAGACAGAACTTGAAGAGCATTGAATCCTGCCACAACAAAACAGTCATTTACAGTGGAAACTCTACACCCAGATTACTGATAGGTCAAAAGGCAATAGACAGATAAAAGGAAGACAGGAAGTTCCACCTTGACATGAAGAAAAGCTTCCTTACTGTGAAGGTAACAGAGGCCGGGAGCAGGCTGTCCAGAGAAGTTCTGGAGTCTCCTTCACTGAGGACTTTCAAGACCCATCTGGATGTGCTTCTGTGCAAACTGTCCTAGGTGCTCCATCCCTGGCAAGGGGGTTGGACTCTCTGGAGATCCCTTCAAACCCCCACCATTTTACAATTCTATGATTCTGACCAATGGTATGATAAAAACAGTCTCACTGTTGGCAAAGAGCACTGCAGAATTCCTCTAATTTGGCCTGGCAAGAGCTGAATGAAATAGATGGATTTTTTTTTTTCCTTCTTGATTAAAATATAAAAAGCAGTGCTTAAGAAACTTCTTGTTGAAGTTCAAAGCTTTGTATTTATTTATTTATTTTCACTGCCTGAAGAGAGGGCTCTGTAAATGCTGCTCTGTTAAGGGAAAGAAGTGCAAACCTTACAGAAGGGCTTTTTGCCCAACAGTTCCTGGCACACTGCCTTGGGTTGGAGATGGCTTTGTATGGCAAAGAGTTCCAGAAGAAGATAACAACTGTGTTACCCAGGCACTGAGGAAGGGCTTTGCCTGAAAGGAATCGAGCCAAAAAGTTTCTTTTCAAGGATTGCATTTGAATGAGCACTAAATTCAACAGGGGAATAACTAGAATTATTTAGTTTAAAAACACAAAAATGGTTATTTTTGCTGCTTTATCAACATTCAATGTTAATTTCAAAAGGGTAGAGGAAGAAGACACAGAATTTCTCCAGAATCAGCCACAGAACGCATCGGGTTGGAAGGGACCCGCAAGGGTCATCTTGTCCAACCACCCTGACTAGATCAGGTTGCTCAGGGTCCCATCAATTTTGACCTTGGATGTATCCAGGGATAGGGTCTCAACCACATATCTGGGCAATCTGTTCCAGTATTTTAACACCCTCACTGTGCAGAACCTTCTCCTGATGATCCACCTAAATCTCCTCTGCTCCAGTTTCAAACTATGGCCCTTGATGCCATTACTACAAGATCTTCTAAACAGTCCTTCCCCCAGCCTTCCTGTATTCTTCAGACACTGAAATGAAGCTCTCAGGTGGTGTGAGCTGCAGAAAGTGCAGTGACTGAGCAAAAACTGAGCTATCGTAGCTCAAAGGAGGCCACACTTACAGTAATTTCTCCACATTTCAGTTAAGAAATCTTGCAGAACATCCCTGTCCCAAGGTCCCTCAGGAATGGCTAATAAATTCTTATACTGCAAACATGAATTCCACGCTTGCCCAGACAGGTGCAGCTCCCACAAAGCTGCAGAAGAGCAGGACTCGCTTACACCAGAACTGATGTTCCCTTACCATTTTCCATCATGCAATATTTCATGGTCTTCGTTTTCAGGTTATTAGCATAGGATATTATCCAACAAGTGGAGGGAAAGAAGAGGTCAGGGGGTTGGTTTTCTTCTCAGAAGTGGCAGATAAAGCTGCTAAGAAACATGTGGTTCTCATTTGAAATACACCACTCATTCTTAAAGACAATAATGCAGATCATCTGTTGCAGCCATTCATAATTCATAAGATTTGGGCTGAGTTTCAAGATGAGGATGGGCATGAAGTACAAGAAGCAAAGCAATTTGCCAGAACTTTCCTTGCCCATTCCAATGCCCTTGGTCAGACATTAGACTAGGTTGCCAAGAAGGTGGTGGAGTCAGTGGCCCTGGAGGTATCCAAGAAATGTAGGGACACGGCACTTTGGGGCACGTTTTAATCATCATGGTGGCATTGAGTTGACAGTTGGGTTTTATTATCTTAAAGGCCCTTTCCAACCTAAACATTTCTGTGATTCTATGATTATAGTCAACAACAGCCAATTGTCTCTGAGCACACACTGGCACTCTGAAAGCTCCATTTATTGAGTCATTGCAAATCATCACCATATTCCTATGGTAAAAAACAGCTTTATAATTTGGCATCATTTTCCTCAACCAAATAAAAAACAAAATTGCTAGATGTCTATGTGACCATGCAAAGCTGTTGAGTATGTCAAAAGAGCTATTAAAAAGCAAGGATATACCAAGAATATTTCAAAATAGGAAAAAATATTTTCCATCGGAAAGGATCTACAAGCATCACCTAGTCAAACTATTTCAGAGCCAATCAGAAGACAAAGCATATGTTAATTTATTTAGTGTAAAAAAAAATATATATATATTTAATGGCATCAAGCTTCACCAGGGGAGATTTAGGTCAGACATTAGGAAAATAACTTTTGTGCTGAAAGGGCTCTCAAAGACTGTAACAGGTTGCCCAGAGAAATAGTTGAATTGCTATCCCTGGAGGTGTTTAAAAGCCAACTAGATATGGTGCTCAAGGTGGCCCCAGCAGAGAGAGAATGGTTGAACTTGATGATCTTAAAAGTCTTTTCCTACCATAGTGATTCTTTGTGATTAAAGGCATAGTCCAAATGCCTCTTGAACATTGACAAGCTTGGAGCATCCACAGCCTCTCTAAAATTCATGTCCCAAGGTATGACTGCACTTTTGATAAAGAAATCCTTCCTAATGTCCAGTCCAAATCACCCCTGACACAGCTTTGAATCATTCCTGCACATCCTATCACTACATACCAGAGAGAAGAGATCAGCATCTCTCTATACATTTCTCCTCCTCAGGAAGCTGTAGGGAGCCATGAGGTCAAGCCTTGGCCTCTTTCTCTCCAAACTAGACAAACTCACATTCATAGAATCATAGAATAGTTTGCGCTGAAAGAGACCTTAAAAATCATCTAGTTCAAACCTCGACTCCCACCTTCCACTAGACCAGGTTGATCAAGGCTGCTCCTCATAGGAGATGCCTTCCGGCCTTTCACCTACATTGTTGACTTCCTCTGGGTGCATTCAACCATTTTCACATGCTTTTTAAATTGTGGGGCCCAGAACTGCATGCAGTACTCAAGGGGAGGACGCAGCAATGCTGAATCCTTGGGGTGACCACCTCTTTTTATGGGCTGGTCATTCTCAGTCTGATGTACCCCAGGATGAGGTTTGTCCTCCTAGCTGCCGCAACACTGCTGACTCATATTGAGTATTCTGTCAACCAGCAGCTCCAGTTGCCTTTCTATAGGGCTGTTCCTCAGCCACTTCTCTCCCATTATATTTGTCTACTTCGCCTTACTCCATCCCAGGTAAAGGATTTCACAGTTTTTCTTGTTAAATTTCATCCCATTAACCACTGCCCAATATTGCAATTTATCTAAATCCTTTTGCAAGTTCCTTCTTCTCTGAAGAAAGCCAATACTATCTCCCAGTTTGGGATCATCATCAACCTAGCTAATGGTGCATCCTAACCCTGCATCCAAACCCTGCATCCAGACCTTTGATGAATACATTGAACAAAGGTGGCCCTTGAATTGAGCCTTGAGGAACACCGTTGATCAGTTGTCAGATGTAGCCCCAACTTTTTGAGACCCTGCCCTTTAGCTGATTTTCACCCAGAACACTCTACCTGCTCATCTTACAGATTGACAACTTGTCCAGAAGGATTCTGTGAGGGACAGTATCAAAAGTCTTACTAAAATCCAGGAAACTAGATCCATAACCTTCCCTTCACCCACTAGGTGACTGAGCTTCTAGAAGGGTATTAAATCAGTTAAAAGAGGACTTTCCCTTTGTGACCACATTTTCACTCTGCCCGACAGCAGCATTACTGTTTATATGCCTTCCAGTAGTACCCAGCACAACTCTCTCCAATTTTTTTTCCAGGAACTGAAGCTAAACTAACAGGCCAGTAGTTCCCTAAGTCTTCCTCTTGCCCTTCTGGCAAGCTTCCAATCAACAGAGACTTCCTCAGGCTCCCGAAATCTTTGGTGGATGATTGAAAGGGCTCTTGTCATAACACCCACTAGCTCCATCAGTACTCTGGGATGACTCCCATCAGGTTCCATGAATTTGTATACATCCAGATGGCCCCTTAGAATTTCAGTGTCCACATACAGTCAGTCACTGCTCTCATATTTATGGTCCTTCCAACTCAGGGGAGCAGATGGCCCAAAGTCTATTAGTATTGTTGAAGACTTAGATGAAACCAAAACCACAACACTGAATGTTTCTGGGTTTGTTGTTTTGGGGTTTTTTTAATCTCTATTTGGCCATCTTCAACAAGTGCTGGACCACTGTTTTCTCTAGACCTTCTCTTGTTATCACTGTATTTTAAAAAGCCCTCCTTGTTTTGTAACACAACACTGACCAGTTGTGTTAGCCTTTGGTGTCTTCTTCCACCACAATTCTGTAGCCATAGTATAGTTTGGGTTGGAAGAAATCATCTAATTCTAAACCCCCTGACAAGGACAGGGGCACCTCCAACTAGATCAACTTGCTTAAAGGCTCCATCTAACCTGGCCTTCAACACTTACAAGTTTGGAGCCTCCACAATTTCTCTAGACAACATGTTTGTCTGCCTCTCTACGCTTATGGGGAAGAATTTCTTCCTAATGTATCACCTAAAGGGAGGTTCTTCCAGTTGAAAACCATTGCTCCTCCTTCTGTCATGTCATGGCTTTGTCAAAAGTCCCTTTCCAGCTTTCCTGTAGCCCCCTTCAGGTACTCGAAGGCTTCTCTAAGATCCACCTGTAGCCTTCTCCTCCACTCTCCCAGCCTGCCTTCATAGGAAAAGTGCTTCAGATTTCTAATCAAGTTCAAGGCCTCTTCTGGACCTGCCCTAACAGCTCCCTATCTTTCTTGTGTTGGAGGTCCTAGAGCTAGACACAGCACTCCAAATTTGGTCTCAAGAGAACACAGCAGAGAGGCAAGATCTCCTCCCTCAAATTTCTGCCCGCACTGCTTTTGATGCATCCCAGGACATGGTTGGTTTCTGACATGCAAATGCTTATTGTCAGCTTCTGCTGAGCTTCTCCACAAGCCCAAGTCCTTCTCCTCAGCACTGCCCTCCACACATTTTCTGCCTGGCCTGTATTTGTGCTTGAGATTGCCCCAGCTGAACTGTAGGAACTTGCACTTTGCTTTGTTAAACTTCAGGGTGTTGACATCAGCACACCTCTCAAGCCTGCTCAGATCTCTCTAATGGCATCCCTTCCTTTCAGTCTGTCAGATTCCTGAATTAGCTGACACCTCTGCACCTCATCTAGTCTGTCTGCCAGCCCGCTCAGTGAGCCTGTCCATAGTGCAGGCACTCCTGCATGTGCCCCTGCCATGTCACCTCAGTGGCAGTGCTCAGATACTACTGTGTTTTCCCTGCTGCATGTTAACAGCTGACACATCCACATTTTCAAGTCCATACTGAGGGTACACTCACAGTTTTTCCATCCCCAGCATAAATACCCAAACCAGTACCAGGCTACAAATGCAATTCCACTTGGAGCAGGACTAATTTCAGCCTGTGATAAGAAAAAGACCACAAGTTGCAATGTCGTGTAATTTTACACTTAGTAGAGCCATCAGCCACTCCTTTCTGCTTTGCCAAGCGAGGCTAGAATATCAAAGTCATTTATCTTACAATTTCAATGCTGCAGGTGAAGCCTTAGCAATAAAAAACAGTGCTCACACGACCTAAGCACTGTTTCCTGAACTTTCTTTTCCTTAGGGTCAAAATTTCAAACTCAAGCCTACATTTGCTATGTGGACTTTGCATTAATAAAATCATAGAATCACAGAAACATAAAATCATGGAATCATAGATTCATAAAGTCACAGAAACATAGAACCATAGAATTGGTTTGTTTGGAAAAGACAGTCCAACCATTCCCTAACTCTACATAGTCTGGGGCTAAACCATGTCCCTGAGCATCATATCTCCACCTCTATGAAACACCTCCAGGGATGGGGATTTAACCACCTTCCTGGGCAGCATGGTTTAGTTTTAGAGAACCCTTTCCATCAAGAAGTTTTTTCTAATATCCAAATATCAAATTCGCTATGAAGCTTCCATAAGCTCCTGTGATATTTTCAAAACCTCAGAAGGTGCACATCAAACTTGTTAAATAATGTAGCATGACTGCAACCATTTTATTCAGTAAAGATGGCTGAGGCTGTAGGATGGAGATTCAATCACCTCCCTGGGGGAGCCTGTTCCAGTCATTGAGAAACCTTTGAGTCAACATGTTTCTTCTCAGAGCCAACCTAAACCTCTTCTGGTGCAACCTGGAGACTTTCATTTCCTCTTATTACTTGTAGCTAGAAGACTAACACCTACCTAGCTCTGATATCCTTTCATGGAATTTTTGAGAGCAATGAGGTCTCCCCTCAGTGTCCTTTTCTCCAGATTAAACAACCCGAGTTACTCAGTTGCTCCTCACCAGACCTGTTCTCCAGATCCTTCACTAGCTTCCTTGCCCTTCTTTGGACCCATCCCTTCAGTTCTGTTACAGAAAGGTGGAACTGTCCCTTAAGGCCACACTTAAAACAGCACTTAAAGAAGCAGAGTTTGCTTCTTTAGATAGTTACAGAGTTTGGGTTACTCCAGAATGTTTCATATGCAGACATGAAGGCTGATTTCCAGGGCAGCTTATCTTTGATTAGGGCACCTAAGCGTAACAGGCTCACTCTTCAAAGCTGACAGAGCCCAGCAGCTCCTTTTCTGTTCAACAACAGCATTACTTTGCAGGTCTGAACCTCTTAAGTTTTGATACCTTTCAGGTACCCAAGTGTGCATCTGTGTGGTCCTGCAAGCTTAAACTGAAAAATGTGTCATTATTAATCTTTAAAGGCAAGAGAAAAAGGAAGACCTGATGCTGCCTCTCCTGGGATAAAAAGCAAGGACTCAGCTGGAGGACATAGTGATTCACTAGCCTGGGCCTCTGCTGAACGAGCTTGTCCTAGCCAGCAAAGGACAAGACAAGTTTCACTTGTAGACATCATTCAACACACACAAGAGAGAGAGAAAAAAAAAAGTCCAGAGAGTTAATGAGGTTCAGTTGAATAATCCCTTTGTAGAATCAGAGAGAGAAACCAGGAGATGTTATCTGCAAGGTAAATTAAAATTATACATCTCTGAGGATTAGCAGTGAAAATTGAGATCTGGAAGGGAATTTGGGTTTGATATTGGAAGGGATAAATACCCGATGTAAATCCTTTTAGGTGGGCCTGTAGAGTGGAACAGAGAAATTAAAGAGAAATGAGATGAAGGTATTTTTTTTAAAAACAACATTAGATGTATTTAAGTTACCTGCAGAGGGTAGAAAAGACTTTAGAAGATAAGATTAATTTAGACCCTCACCAATACATTCACTTGGGAAATCAATATGAATAAACCTTTTCTAATCTCAGTTGGCTGTCACATCTCCCAAAGCCAGATACACACCAGAACATTTCTGCCTAGCCTGGCAATCAGCCCAGGGTAAATGACATTTCACGTTGATGTTGTGGTGAAATTTGGGATAGGTAACCTGTAAGGATAAGTTGATTTCTTTAATTATTTAAACTTTTTTATTGCCCTGGGGAGAGCCCCTTTGCCTTCGCTTCCCACAAATCCTCTTCCCATTTAATTCCTGGAAAAAGAGACAGGAGCTAACCAAAATCAAATGCTAAGCAGTCTGTGTCACTGTCTCCGTTGCCAGAGTCTGAGGTACACACAACCGCTGTGGTTTCATGCAGTTATTAAAAGACGACTGGAAATGCTGTTAGCAAGCGAAGGAGAGGAAATGAGTAATCAAAGTAATACATTCAGCTGTATTTGGCTGTCTTCCTGGGATCCCTTTTAATATAAAGAAATTCAACAAAGTTGTATTTTTAGATCTGGAAAGATACGGCGTCTTATTTCGCACACTAAAGGGATTTGCCTTAATACGCTCAAATTCCTCCCCTCCTTGCCCACCTCCCTCATGTGCTGGAAGAAATGAACTTCAATCCCCAACTTAACCACTGGATACACACATTCTGTTCTCCCTATTGGCCCGACTGAAAACCAATAAATGGATTTCATGTCTTGGGTGGATTTATCATAGCACCTGGCATAGATGGACTTAATCTCCTTGCATTGCCCACACCAATGAAAGAAAGCTTTGTGGTGCTCCTTGCTAGAGAAATGGAAGGATAATCAGAATAAAATCTGGAAATAAAAATCTGATCTCCATTGAGATCTGTTAGAAAATGTATGAAATCCATATGAATATCTCCAGAGTGTGCTTGGCATAATAGGGCAATTTAGATAATAGATTACTAGAGATGGAAAGAAATAAATTCTTCTTCGTGATGACAGAGTTGTTAAGAGGTGACTGGGGAGCAGAGGGGCTTGTTTGGACCATGGGTTGGTGGCAAGTATCTAGTAGTAGATCTGTCAGAAAGATGAAAAGTGGGGGGATTGTAATTTATTAATATCTTGACAAATTCACCAAAATCTCATTCTTGTTTCTGCCTAGCACTGGGGACCATTTCCTTTTCTGAGACAGAAACAATTATACACTAGGTTACAAATGGCTATGACAAAGAGCAGTATAAAGGTAATGACTGGAATGCTGTGTCCAGTTTTCGGCTTCACAGTTCAGGAAAGACAGAAATCTGCTGGAGAGAGTCCATTGGAGAGTTACAAGGATGTTCAGGGGACTCAAATATCTCTCCTATAAAGAATGACTGAGAGACCTGGGGCTGTGTAGTCATGAGAGGAGAAGGCTGAGAATGGATCTTAGCAATGTCTAAAAATATCTGAGGGGTGGATGTCAAGATGAAGGTGCCAGATTCTTTTCAGTGGTGACCAGTGGTAGGACACGAAACAATGGATACAAGCTGGAACACAGGAGGATCCACCTCAACATGAGGAGAAACTTCTTTACTGTGAGGGTGATGGAGCACTGGAATAGGCTGCTCAGGGAGGTTGTGGAGTTTCCTTCTTTGGAGACCTTCAAGACCCATATGGATGCTTTCCTGTGTGATTTGCCCTTGGTGATCCTGCTTTAGCAGGGGATTGGACTAGACGATCTCTATATCCCTTCCAACCCCTAATATTCTGTGATTCTTTGACTTTGGACTGCCTCAGTTTCCCAAGAATGGGCCTCAGAGTTAGCTGATAGTGAGAGGACATTTCCACATGATTTTTTAAAGACCTTTGAATCAGACTCTAAGGCAAGAAGGCATTCAGGCAACAAACCAACATATTTTAAAGTGACTTTTCCTTTAAATAGCTAAACTCAACCCAATAATATCCACCAGATCACTCAAAATTCAGCTGCTGCGGGAGAAGTTTGAAAACGAATAAACAGTGCACAAAAATCATGCAATGAAATAAGTTACTTCCTTATATTCATGGTCTTCATAAAATAAGATAAATTACACTAGTCATCACATTTTTCCTCCTTCAGATCCCATAATAAGCCAATTAGAGAGGCCCTAAGGAAAAGTGACAGGGCTCTCCATCAAGAAAAAAAAATCCAATGTGAGAAACATACAACATAGCTAGGCCAAAGTCTTGGACTTAATGAAATTCTGGATCATCACACTGCAAATTTTGTGAGAATAGAGACATGTATATTCCCTTTCTTGCTCTACCAGCTTTTCGGTGAAGCATGCTGAAAATTCTGGATGGAACAGGTAGTGGTAGCCCTCAGTCTATGGAAATTGCCTAACATTCATCTAACAACTATTCACATGAAAAGTTTTCATGCTCCTGATGAAAGCAGACTTTTAAACCACTATGTATTACAGGTGCTCACAATTGAAACCACCTTGTTCTTTTAATGTGAACTATCTCACGTCTGTGTCTGGGGAAGAATAGCCTCATGGATCTGTACAGGTTGGGGGATGATATCTTGGAGAGCAGCTGTGGAGAAAAAGGACCTAGGAGTCCTGGTGAACTACAGGATGCCCATGAGCCAGCAATGTGCCCTAGTGGCCAAGAAGGACAGTGGCATCCTGAGGTGCAGCAAGAAAAGTGTGGCAAGAAAGTCAAGGGAGGTTCTCTTCACTTTCTACTCTGCCCTGGTGAGGCCACATCTCCAGTCTGGAGTCCAGTTCTGGGCTTCCCAGTTCAAGGATAGCGACTTGCTGGAGAGGGTACAGACAAGGGCTGCAATGGTGAGGGGACTGGAACATCTCTGTCGTGAGAAAAGACAGAGAATTTGGGCTTTTAAATCAGGAAAAGAGAAGACTGAGGCAGGATCTCAACAGTGCTGATCAATACTTAAAGGGTGGGTGTCGTTAGGATGGGAACAGGCTTTTCTCAGTGGTGTCCAGTGGCGGAACAAAGGGTAGTGGAGACAAGCTTGAACATAAGAAATTTCATCTAAAGATGAGGAGGAATTTCTTTAATTTAAGGGTAGTGGAGCAGTGGAGCACTGGCACAGGCTGCCCAGGGAGGTGGTAGAGTCTCTATCTCTGGAGACATTAAAAACCTGCCTGCACATGTTTCTGTGTGACCTTCTCTAGGTGGTCCTGCTTTAGCAGGAGAGTTGGAGTTAATGACCTCCAGAGGTTCCTTCCATACCTTACCATTCTGTGATTCTGTGATTCAAAAATTAATCTCTAATAGATTACTTTAATGAAGGGAGCTTTCCCAAGTGGCTGCTGGTTAGGTGTAGTTTCCCCACAAGCACAGAGGGAGAAGCTGCTGATAGGGACAGTAACACCCCTTTTGTTTCTGCCTCTGCAGATAAAGAGCAACAATCCAAGCGGGGAAGCAGTGAATATAAAAAAGGAGGCTTTTTGGCTGCAGTGCCCAGGAAATTGTATGCCTTGGAAGAAAGGCAATTTGTCAGCAGGACACAAAGTAAAGATTAGTTCTTTGCTCAGAAATCATCATAATGGGTAGTCAGGTCAGGTGTTTATTTGTCATGGGTTTTTTTGGTTGGTTGTGTTTGATTTTTTTTTTTTTTTTTTAATA